>CAWUFW010012102.1:0-564586 GCA_963921515.1 Calotriton arnoldi | reverse complement strand
GCACGAACTGTCAATGTCAGACGACAAATACATACTTCGCCAGGTGCAACACAATAACAAATCTCATTCTCTCCACAGGTGACGAACTGCTGGATGCTGGGGATGGAGCCAGCAGCCAGCACAGCCAGCCTACAAGCCCCCAACGAGGACACACGGATCTGGAGGATCTGTCCTCCTCTTCGGACACGGACAACCAAGCAGGCCCATCTGGTGTGGCAGGGCCCAGCCGCTCCCCAGGACCCCTCCTACCCACCAACCCATCATCCAGGGCTGCTGAACATTCACAGCCCCCTGCTGCCACTGTCGTTGCGGCCACACCCACGGTCATTGTGGCCACTACCACTGCCGCAACCGCCACCATCGCCGCACCGACCACCACCGCCGCCACCACCGCCACGTCTTCGCTGGCACCAGCCCCAGCGCAGGTGGTGGCCCGGACGACTGGATCCACCCTGGGAGCCACAGCGAGGACCGTGGTGAGCAATGTGGCTAGTGGGCAGGCCGGTGGCAGCAGGACTGGTAGGAGGAGCAAGGTCAGGGAAACGCCAGCCTCCCTGGGAGCCATGCCCTGCCTCACATGGCCAGAGTCCTTGGGGCCTATGAAGAGGCCCAAGGACAATGGGTCCGGTCTGCCTCAGACACGCGTGAGGTGCTGGGGGTGCTGAGGTCCATGGACGCCCGTATGGGCCAAATCGTGGACCTCATGGGACAGCTGGTGGTGGCGGTGAGGTCACAGACAGGGACAGCAGCTCCCCTCCGCCACCACCTGCCGGGGCGCAGGGTGGAGCAGCAGTGTCCAGTTCCCCTGCGTCCACAGCCAGTGATCACACCTCAACCACCAGCATGTCGCAAGCAGGCACCCCCTCGCAAACGTGGAAGGGGCCGTCCGAAGAGGAAACAGATCTCCCGGGAGGACTTCGCACGCTCCAGTCGCAAGTGAGGCAGCCAGCCAGCCTTCCGCCAGTCTTCCTTGACCAGCCACTGCATTGACTTGGACTACGATCCCACTCCACACAGCCATCTGGATGGCATGTGTGTGTTGGACTATGGACATAGAACCAGTGGGTACACCCTGATCATCACGCAGCCATGACCGACAGCTCATTGTCACTGCACGCACCACTTTTGTCATCACCTTACACACAATCACATGTCACAGTTTGTAATAAATGCACCTTTTTCACTAACTGCTGTTTGTGCCCTGTGTCTTATTTGTACGGAATACAACGGCCACCTTGGGCGGAAAGGCACCTGATGCGTGGCATGGCATTTGAATCCGGAGGGCCTGTAGGGACCTAGGGGTGGGAGACAGAACAGGAGCACATTCAATGAGTGTGTCACACACCCATCACACAGTACATGTCAACAACTACAAGCAATGTACACACATCGCACAGAGCAATAGGGCACAATGCCACAGCCACCAACAGTGGCATACTACCCTGGCCATGGAGCGTTGACACACAGCACGCAGTGAACAAACGGCCACCCTGACACAGCACACACACACCTGCACAGATACAGCCACATCAGCCGTCGTACATGGACACTCACCGTCAAGTGAAGTAGCGGGCGATGAGCTGCTGCCGCACATTACCAGCTTCCTCCTCTCCGCTGTCCTCCTCACTCGAGCTGTCCTGGTCTGCGGGCTGGGGCCTTGGTTGATCTCCGTCATCCACGATGAGGGGGATCTGCTTCCGAATGGCCAGATTGTGCAGCATGCAGCACGCCACCACTAACCGGCACACCTTCTGTGGGGAGTACGCCAGCGCACTCCCGGTGCGGTCCAGGCACCTGAACCTGGACTTGAGGAGGCCAAAGGTACGCTCGACCACACGTCTGGTCCTCCCATGTGCCTCATTGTAGCGATCGTCTGCTGGGGTGCGAGGATTCCTCAATGGACTGAGCAGCCATGCCCCATTCGGATACGCAGAGTCACCTGGGTGTGAGGGACACAGAGAACCGTTGCTAATCCAACTGGACAGGGGACAGCATCGCACAGCCAGCACGCTACACCACTCCACATACTCACCGACAATACAGGCACGATCCTGTTGCATATTGGACATCAGTCGTGGCAAGATGCTGTTGCGCATTATGTGTGCGTCATGGGCCGAGCCTGGGAACTTTGCACACATGTGGGTGATCACCATGTCCGCAAGGCACACCACTTGCACATTCAGGGAGTGCGTGTGCTTCCTGTTGCGGTACAGGTGCTCAGTGGCCTGTGGTGGAACAAGGCCGACATGTGTGCAGTCAATGGCTCCAACGACGTGTGGGATTCTGCCAAGGGCATAGAATGCACCCTTCACTGCCGCCAATTCACGAGCCCTGGGGAAGCGGATGTACCTGTTCCGGTACAGCATCATGGCTGCCACTACATCCCTCAGCACCTTGCTGAACATGGGCTGGGACATCCCTCCTCCAATGCCCACTGTGTGCTGGAATGACCCAGTGGCGAAGAAATGCATGGCGGCCATCACCTTAGCCGTGGGGGTGACAGCAGTCGGATACACCCTGCGGGGACGGAGATGGGGTTCTAACATGGCACACAGTCGATGCAGGGTTGGCCTGTCCAGCCGAAACTTCCTAATAACCTCTGTATCGTCCATGTCCGCCAGCAATTGGTATGGGCGGTCAATGTTCGGTCTCCGCCTAGGGACAATGGCAGAGGACACATGTCAAAGCAACACGACACATAGCAATTTCGCATACACATCACTGACATGACTGAGTAAGCACAGGAGCCACAGCCCAGCTGTCAAGCTGGGACGGCACGGCCACAATACACTTACACAGGTCTCCCAACAATGGCAATGGCTAGTGATACAAACCACTGCCATGTGCATGCACATGGGGATCCAGGCCCCAATGACTTGCGGGCGTGCTGATGGGGACTGACTGCATATCCGTCAAGCGGCAACGCCACGGCAACATGAATGTCTGCTGAGCATGGAACTGCTTCCGCGGCTGGATGAGTATGGCACACGACGACGACAATGTGGGCACAGGCTGAGCGGCCAAAACAAGTGGGACCTGTGGCACGAGGGGATATGAGACAGAAGTAGGTGTCAGCACTGCACCCTATGTACAGCACTGTACGGATCACACCTCCCGAAACATTGACAGGTGTCCACATTGACAGCCCCATGCCAAGACGGCTGTGTGCTTGCAGTCACACGTCACAGGTGAGAGGTTACATTGCACGTGCCAGGTGGCAGTCGTACATAGTGGGAGCTGGCATGTGTGTGCATGTGTCTCCTGTTCAGGATCCACCAGATGGGCGCTGACTCTGTACTGACCATTGGACACAGCATGTTCCGTGGAAGGCTTGTGTGTGTGGGATGGTGGCACTGGATGTGCCGCCGTTGGGTGGGGGGCCATGCACAGGGCGGGTACGTCGATGATTGCGCATTGTTGGTCACGGTGGGTGCACCCACTAAGATGTGTTGCCCTGTGTTCAATTCCTATGTCCGCATGATGATGGACTGTAGATGTGGGCAGACTACACATTGGTCGATGTGCTGTCTATATGCATGTGCCTTCACACCAGGCACAGCTGCCCCTGCACATGTGACCCCTGCTGGACTCGCTGCTGGGTCTGTGGAGCTGATGCACCTTCTGCGCGTGGGGCGGGCAGCTCTCCTCACTTCCCTCATTGCGCATGTCATGACTTTGCCGCAGGTGACATGGATCATGGAGGGCCCACATGTACGCGTGGGTAGGCTACACATGATTGTACACTGGTCGCCACCCCCAGTCAGTGTTTCGAATGGGAAGGTTGTTGTGCTGGTGGTATGTTCGATGTGGCGGATGGGTGGGCCTAGGTGCGGGCTTACATTCCGGACATGGGGGGGTAGTTGTATTGGCGACTAGTTGCAGTACACACTGGACACGTCTCTTCCTTTCCACATCTGGGTCATCCCTTGTACTAACTGACAGTGATACAGTCATCTTCGCCCCAGCCCTCATGTCCTCCCCTCGCTCCCCCAATATGCATGCTCACCTGCGAGGCTAGCGCTTGCACAGGCAGCCCCAAGCTCGCACCAGAGAGGGCAAGGAGTGTATGTGTGGGTCCAGTTGCACGAGTGGGCTGTCTCAGGGTATGATGTGTCGCGGGACGCCGTCCACCTGCGTGGTGCCCCAAATGGTGACCCGGCCTGCATGGACTATGCATCACAGTCTTCGCCTTCCGGATCCGCCACCTGCGACACCCAGTGGCTGTGGCTGCCCTTGCGGCCAGGCCGCGTCCGTCTGTGGCTGATGGCCCACACATTCACTCTTTGGCCTCTCTGGGGAGGGCTCGGGGGTGGTGGCGCACGCGCTTGCACTTAGTCGCAATGGCATGTGGCGTGGTTGGTATGATGGGCAATGGATGGGATGGTGCGAGCCACCTCCCGTGACGTCAGTGCTGCTCGTGCTGTGGTGTGTCCCCCTACACTTCCATCTGACTTGTGCCATGCTAGACGTTGAGGTTCTATTGCCTGCGTGATATGACCAGGAGGAGCGCGAGGAGACCTCTCACACACCATGCTCCACTGCCATCCCGTGCCCTGTATCGCCTGTGCGGATTGACTATGTTGGGGTTACACCTGGTCGACTGGGGCTGTGTGTGCCTTGTCAGGGGCATGGCGGGCGCACAACAGGATCCAGCTTGTCCACAGAGGGTGGGCTGAGGTGCGCCTGGTACCGCTTTGTACGTGTGCCCGGCTGCTGTGCACACACGTGTTCACTCCCCCCGACAGGTGTCCTCTCACAATGCCCAGGGAAGCGGTGGTGTACTGTTCATGACCCCTCCCAACACGGCGTGCTCCAACTTGGCATGTGCGCATCTACCCGTCGCACCCACCCACCTGAGCACTGCGTCCATACGACTTCACCACGACACATGTGTGTCTTCCACAGTAGTGCTACTCATTTGCGTTGACATCCAATACCAGTGGACTACATGGTCATGTCACGACTGCCGTGTACTTCACATACTCTCATCCTCTCTCATTCGTACTTGTGAAATGAGTCAGCGGAGACAGTTTTGGTTTCAAACATTATATTGAGTCTTCTGTCCTCTGTGATGCAGTATAGTGGACACTACTGGCAGCGGGATACATGTTGAGGATATACTGAGCATGATTGCAAATGGGATAGGGTGTGGGGTTACATGTGATTGGCTGTTGCATGTGGGATGTGGGCTTCAGAGTGACATCTGCTTGGCCAAGGCTGTGCTAATGTACATTTACATATAGCTGCGGAGCTGCGGACTTTGACACAGACGGTATACATGTAGCCTACCAGACCGCTTGGCATCATGGGCACAGTCCATCTCAGTTCCATGTGACAGGTTTGCTGCGGTTGTTCCTCATGCACGCGTGCATGTGAGATGACATCAGGGCATGTGCTTGCGTGCATGCAGCGGCGTGCCACTTGTTGTTGCACTGTGGTGGTTACTGGACATGTCACAGTCACTGGGGTCGTGTTGTTGTTGTATGCACTTGTCGTCCATGCAAAGGTCCTGGTATGGGATTCCCGGGCGGGGGTGGGAGGGGTGCAGCACCCACAGACTCCAGGCGACCTATTCATGTCCACTGAGCGGTGTGTGTGTCCATGGGCGCTGGATCCATGTCGTGTCCTGGTTGTTCGTGCAGTTCCGTTCATGTGGGTGCGATACACAGAGCCCATGCCACTGCCTCCCACGATGCATGCGGTGTTCCTGGATGTGATGGGGAACAGTGTGCATGTCCCGGTCATATCCGATGTCATGGCGATGTCGTTGATGGTGTGGTTACAGTTGCCGGTCGTTTGGTATGGCTGTTGTGGTGGTGACTGGCCAGTCCGTGCGGAAGCTAAGCATGGGTGCGGGGTTGGACATCATAGGTCACTCGGGGAACCTGCGTTGTGGTCCGACGTATTTACAGGTTGTCAGGTATGCGATGCCGTCCAGCAGGGCTTCCATGTCATTGGTGGTGTACATGTTTGCCAGCCAATGAAGCGGATGGTGGCTGTCAAGGTGTTGTTCGTAGGTTGTCCCTTGGAGGACCATGATGGGGCATGCTGGGTGACATTCGATGTAGCTGTTATCGATGATCCGTCGTGTGGAGGCACAGTGGTCCCATTTCAGTGCGGGTGCGATGTTGGCCACATACGCCATGCCCCCATAGGCACAGCAGGCCCTGTCGTGTGCGTCCAGAGGGAGGAGTAGTGGTAGCAGGTCCGCCTTCAGACATGCCGGGTTGGAGAGGCATATCTCGACGGGATGCTGGTAGGGACACCTCCGACAGTAGAAGACGGGCATGACGCAGCTGAACAATGTGATGCGGTAAGTCAGTCGGTAACTTACGTTCAGCAGGGACAGGAGATCGCATCCCAATGTATGGCACAGGTTGGTTTTGTACAGCTTGAGCTGTTCGGCGTAGTTGGGTAGGTGTGTTGCGGTTGCCATTTCGCAGCGGTTCGTTGAGGTGGCGTGCTCCGGCTGTGTGTGCAGTCTGCAATGTGCACGCTCTGGGGTTGCTGTGAGCTCTGTGTAGTCGTAGGGAGACAGGACTTGTGTTCTGTTGGCTTGTTTGGAGGACACGGGCCCTCTTCCCACATGCTTCTCAGACAGTTCAAGGTCAGTGCTGTGTGACTCCTTCCAATTAACTTGCATGTGGCCGACATGGGGGAGTGTTTTCTTCTTTCTTCCCCGTCCGTTGTGTGCTTCTGTGATATGCGCTATCTGCCCTGTGGTCGGTCTCCTCGGCATGCCTGTGTTGGTCTATTCTTGGACAATGGCTGTATTCACCGGCTTCTGTCGTAGGGCTGTGGTTTCGGAGTTGGAATGGAAGGTCATTCAGTGCTGTCTGCTCTCCCTTGTGTGGGCGGCAGGCTGCCTTTCCGCTCTGCGTTGGGCCTTGTGTGTGAATGTTATTCTTGGGCCACCTGTTGTCGGTCCCCGGGCTCTTTGGTGTTCCGTTTTATATGTCTTGTTCATATGTGCAGGGTGGTATGGGTGTTTCTGTGTGGTACTGGCGTTCCTCTTCCCGAAGGGGCCCTGCTTCTCCTAGTTGGTGTTGCCGCCGCTGTGTGCTACGCCATGTTTGTTACACTGGGGTGTGTCCTGCTGTTGCGTGTCTTCACTGATATGTGTGCGTCGGTTGTGTGGCGTTGGGTGTTGTCCGTGAATTGGGCGTTGAGGACATGTCTGTGGCCGGCCTGTCACGTGTCATGTGCGTTCGGGGTGGGGCTGATGTGTGTGCTGCTTGGTTGTGTCCCTGTGTCTGTGTGCGACGCATGCATGGTGCTGCGGTTGGCCTCTGCGTTGTGCGCATGTGTGGCGGCGTCATCGGCGCTTTGGGGCCGTGACGGGGTGGTTGGTTCCTAGTCCCAGGTGGTGTGTACACATGTGTTCTGCGATGTTACGATTTGGCCTGTGTGTCATATGTGGATGCGATGGTGGATGTGTAGTGTACACGCGCTGGTGGGGGTTGTCCGCTTTTTCCGCCCTTGCACTGTGTGCGCTGTTTGCGTGCACTTGTTGTGTGTGTGCCTACCTGCGTCTCTGCGGTACGTTGCGTCCTTGGTGGTGCATCAGCAGGAGCATGGGGACGGCCTGCAGTGCTGGATTCCTGCTCGGGGGAGCCGCTTCTTCGTTGTCCGTGCTCGGCGTCCGTGTTACCGCTTCGGTTTGTCGTACGGTATCTCTTGGCCGTGGGAGCCGTTTGTTTGCGGCATCGTAATTTATGCGCCGGGCGGGACGTGTTTCGTCGGACGGTGTGTGTCAGTTGAGCTGCGCCGCTACATGTACGGGCGCACTTTGATGGCGGACGGTGTTGCTGGCTTGCCGGCGGTGTTTGGCCTACTTTTCGCATCGTAATTGGGCGGGCGTGTGGACTGCTGCGTGCCGGCGGTAACTGGTGGTTTTTGCATCCGCCAGCACGGCGGTTGTGCTTCCGCCCGCCATCGTAATGGGCCCCTTAGTTACTATTTAAAAGTAGGGTTTCCCGCCTGTCATACTGTACATTTTGATAGGTCTGCCTGAACTTATAAAAGCTGAAGGAATCAGGCTACACATGTAGGCATGTAGCCATATTTTCCTTGTCAGCCTAGAGAATGTAGTAATAGGTGCTGCTGTCCATAGGTGACATTTAACTTTCTCTGCTCTTGGTGTATAGCCTTACTCCACATACTGTGGCCTTACTGGAAAGTTAAATATGCCATTTGGGGATTAGCCACATTTACCATATTTTAGGGTGAGAGCACATGAACTGGGTACGGGACAGCAGTGCCCCAGGGCGCATTGTTAAAAAACCACCAGCACCAGCCCAACAAAGGGGGTGACCATGCAAAAGGAGACACTTTCTCACAGTATGGAGTACTGAAACCCTTGCCCTTTGTACAAAGTCTTTGAATTGTTCCAATGAAAACCTTAAAAGGCACATTCAACTAAAAATATGTCCTCCTTCTCTAAACGGCTTAAGAAATGTTACCCTCATAGAAATCTCCATGGTCAGGCAGCAACATCCAGTTAGACATAGTTGTTTAAGAATTAGATTAAGAAACAAACAAATTGGTTGAATATGGTGTAACTTTCATGTCTTCACCCAATAATAAAATATCCCTTTCTCTTGTACCCCCAGGTTTACAAGGTTACTAGGTCAGAGCATGTTTCGAGTTTGTAATTAGGTCAAAGGTTAATTCATACATACTGTGTTTTTCAAAAGACTGCAAATTTAAAATAATTGGTAGGTGTTCTGATCATCTAATCATCTTTTCATGTAATCAGTTTGAACCAGTTAATGTACAGACTATCTTTAGCACTTCATGGTGTCCCTGCACCCAACTCTTCATGGACGGCTGACCCCTGCTGTGCACAGCTTCAGGCCATTACATAACATGTGTGTCACACATCCTTGCCTCCAGCAAGGCCCTGCATCCCACCTTTATCTGTGCAGCAGATCCCCTCTGCACCTCATCTTCAGCCATGTGCTGTGAGGGTAGGCTGCCTCTGGAAACCGACCATACGCAGTTAATTTTCCAATAAGGCCATAGTGTGGTGGAAGAAATTCACCAATAGCATAAAAGGTTTAATTCCACAATGGTCTGACGCATATATTGTACCATCCACTAGACTGACCAGGAGAATATGGATTCATGCATACATGTGTAGTTTGGCTGCCGCAGCTTTTCAACTTGCATTCATACCGGTCGAAATAACCCATAAGGTAGGGTACCTAGTATTTAAAAGTGAACATTTAAGAATTTAAGGACGGCATGTTCCTATAGTGAATAGCCCCAGAAAGCTATTTTCACTAGGCCTGTCAGAGTGACCAAAAAACTCCACCACGCTATGCGGAGTTCCGCAAGCGGAGGAGTGCATTACGTCACGGCGTTCATGCAGATTTTTAGCACCGGATGTTTGTCCCGTGCTAGAAAATCAGCACACACTGCACCATTTGCAGCACACGAGGGCGCTGCTTCTTTCTGCTGCTGAAGTAGCTGTTCTACTCGAGCAGCAGCTTCCTCAATGCGAACGGAAGGTTTCTCAACGCGAGCAGTCACGACCATCCACTGGGAGGTGGTCTAGCATTTTCAGAACTCCACGTGCTCTGCTGAGTGTGAAATACTCTACAAACTCTGCAAACGGAGAGGAGTTCACCGCCCAGGCCTACTTTCCACCCTATAAAAGTGTATCAGTTTCTATGAGGAAAACTAAATTACAATTAGAAGTCTACTTTGTAAATTTGGTTTGGAATAAACTACAGATTCCATTTAACCATTGTTGTGATATTTATTAAAACACAGTTCAATGGTGAAGTTGAATCTTTGGTAAATCTGCAGGAAAAGTAACTTTTTAAAAGTTATAATCTTCCAGCCTCCAGTATGCTAGTTAGCATTAGACTTTTGCAACTCCTCTTTCTATCATTGTTTTCTGTTTGAGGATATGTGAAAACTGCTCCAAGAGAAGAAGCAATGGTTTGTGCTTTTTGGAAGGAAGACCTAGGTGTGAGGTATGTGATTCATTCTCCTTTAGAAAGGGCAGTTAGGGAAGATTCAGAAAATGTTTTAACTTGAAAGAGACTAGAGTGAAACCTATCCATTTAGAATTAACTGTAAAGTGGAACTGGGAAGAGAGATGTTTGATCCCAGGGCACACAGTAGTTATCCTGGCTGCATCCCAGGGGGAGGACCAGCTGGTTCCAAACCCAGTTTGATGTGGTTGAGGAAGAGTTGGCTGATCGTTTCCCTAGACACCCCTCTGATTGGGACATCAGTCATCTCCGGGTGGGCAGAAAGGTTCTGCCTCTTTGGATTTCACTAGCAACAGTGGACTGTGTGATAATTCATAGTAAGGTAAACAGGATGTGCTGTAAAAAAGGGAGGTGTTGCTGCTGGAACTTCCTTCTTATTAGTTAGGCAGTGTCCAGGAGTCATCCCCACCCACTCTCTAGGGAATTGTGCAAAGTGGCACCTCACTCCAAGCTCATCTGAACCTGTGGGTTAAATGAAGAGGAAGAAGCATGCTACCTGTAATCTGAAGACTGGACATACTCCCATGGGTACCCACGAGCAGGAGGTGGACTCCAAGGATCAGTTGGCAGACCTCCTATGTGGCTACAGGGAAACCAAAAGCTGCAAGAGGTGCTTCCCTTGGAGTGACCAGTTAACTTCTTAAAAGTAGACCCAGACTGGACCCTGCTGGTGGTCCCTGCTGGGGTGAGTTACAGCCCCTAAATTCCATTCCCATGGCCAAGGAGCTCACCATGCACTGCTCATTGCCTTACATATTACATCTTACGTGATTACTTACTTAAATTTGTCTACTACTCCTTCCGGGGTATTGGTCGTCAACCAGGACTCTCTAGCCATCTCTGTCTTGGGCTTTTCTTTCCATCTGACTCCAGGTGTAGCTCACATCCTTCTAGTTAGACTCAAGGCCTTGGTACCAGGTGTTTCTTGGTCTTCCTCCTTTCCTTTTCCCTTGAGGGTTTCAGGTCAGGGTGGTGTCTGAACCAGACTTAAGGAGGGATTGACCTATCCAGCCCCAGCGTCTTTTCATGATTTCTTCATAGGCAGGGAGTTGGGAAAGATGCTGGCATAAGTCATTGTTGCTGATGATGTATAGCCAGCAGATTTGGAGTATTTTCCTCACACAGGTTTATTGAAAGTCTGGACTTTGTTGGTGGTGGTCACTGTTGTCCTCCAAGTTTCTGCTCCATACAAAAGGACCGATTTTATGTTGGTGTTAAAAAGCCTGATCGTGGTTTGCAGTGTTAGGTCCTCAGAGGTCCAGATCTTCTTTAATTGAATGAAGGCAGCCCTTGCTTTGCCAATTCTTGCCTTGATCTCAGCGTCTGTCACGCCCTACTTGTCTATGACACTGACCAGCTAGCTGAAGGCTTCGACCTCTTCCAGTGCAATGCCTGCAAGAGTGACAGCAGCTGTGCTGGCCCTGTTAGCCTTCAAGATCTTGGTTTTTCTCCTTTGGATGTTGAGGCAAAGTTGGATTGCTGCCACATTGTCTATCTTCTCTTGCATCTGCTGGTGGGTATGGGAGAGTAGGGCCAGGTCATCTATAGGGGTGGGTGGGACTTGCAGAGTTTCACTCCGCAGAATTCCGTGGAGTTACAGAAAAATTCTGTGAGATTCCACAGAATTCCGCCAATGGGCGGAAAATATGCAGCTTGTGTTAGTCGTGCTGTGAATTAGTGCACATAGTGCAAGCAGCGCTGAAAATCAGAGCAAATGTCACAATGCATTGTGCAAAAGAGCATGCGACACTTCTAAGACATATACAGCCTAGTCTTAGGATGTAACAAGCATTGACAAAGCCAATAGGTCTCGTCTTTATAATGCGAGTCACAAGCTTATTTGCTCTGCAAATTCTTCCGTTTAAAAAAGCAAAAGAAAAAACATTTACAAGTACTGGATGAACAGGAAACACATATAATAACCTATCTTGAAACTGAACTTTGAATTCAATATTTTCCATCTTTATAAACATAATAGTTTATTTTTTCAAATCGTTTTCACACATTATGCTCTGAACATTGTAAAAAGCCTTTTGAACATAAGACAGCTTAATGAGAAAGCAGAGGGCTAGTTGTAGGTACTTCAAAGAACATCACAGCTGCCTGAGGCAGTATAAGGAAGCGTCAGAATTTCAAGGAAAATACTTACTATGAGCTAACTTACGTTCCACTTCCTGAAACAGAATTTCAGGCCAACTGGTGCGATGGGTCAGGGAGCAGATTTATGATCCTCTAGGACAAAAGTCATCTCTAGCTCAGGTGAGTGGAGCGGCCCACTCTTCCCCTGGCACCATATATGCTGCCTTCGGATGCAATGTCCTGGGCTTTCATACAGTTTGTTGAATGCAGAAGATAAAACAAAATCAACCTGATAAAGCCTGCTCTTTAGTCAAACCCTAATATATATCCTTTTACTTAGTTTTCACAGAAGAGCTGAGAGTAGGGAGCAACATGGAGAGCATAGAAGGCAAGAATGTGAAGGGAGAAGGAGCACATGTAAGAGAAAGCAAAAAACACACCTGCACTCCCATGGAGTGCTCAAAAAAAGGCAAATGTGGGTCTTGGAGAGAAGCAAGTCATTGAATGAAAAGGATGGTAAAGAAGCTATGCTCCAGGAGAGTTGAGAGATGCAAGAAGAGGAATGAAAGCTATTGAAAAAGAAGCAAGCAAATGACTGGACAAAAAGCCAATCAATGTAAGCAATGAGATAACCAAAATCTTTTGAAAACATTTTTGAAAGGTACAAAGTAGGTCTTTGACAAAAGACAGCTAAAAGCTGACTGTATATGAGACTTAACAACGGATGGAGTGGTCCAGAGCTGGCAATAACTCAAGAGCTCCACCCATCACCGTTTTTTATTTTAATAATTCAGCAGCACCCCAACTCTGTTGTTATAATTGCTATAATTATGATGAAAGTTGATGTGACAACACTTGCAGGATGGCTTATTGAGCTCGCCACTCGGCAAGGAGAACTTTACCGTCCATCTGTCTGAGGCTGGTGACTGAATGCAATTTAAAAAGCAGGATAATCACACTTGCTTTTTTTTGACAGTGCTTAGAAACAGAAGAAGTGTGATGCTGCTGCAATCTCACACTTGAAATGTTACTGTACACTGAAATGTTACTTGGTTACCACTTATGTTGTATCTTATGATTAATAGTGTGAAACAAAAAAAGTATTGCTCATGTATTTTTGACCTATTTTCAACAGTCACTCACAGTAACTGGGACGAGGAGAGGAATGATAAGTGATAGGATGTGTGGTGGACTTTATAACTGAAAAAGGGGCTGGAAAGGTCCCACTAAATCTGCAATACCACACGAGAAAATGTGTCAAAGCTAAGCTAGACTTGTATGAAAATAGGGTTGTTTTCTTGTTCCCCAGAAAGACCGCAGATACAAAGTATTGTTCAAAGGCGCTGCAGGTGAGTGCCAACTTGATGGCGACCTGCTGTTAGCTATATACATGGCAGCCTTTTTATTGTTTTTTTTTGGTTTAAAAAAATACAAGTTTGTGGACGTCCTAGCATCCAAATGTGAAGGATAAATAACCGAAGCCCCCAGTCTTACTAAACTCTGAAAGGCACGTTTAAACTAAGTAGAAAAAACGGTAACGTGAAAAGAGTTACAGAAAAACTCCTGTGGACTGATTTGAGTTGATCTGATATTGGCAACAAAGGAGGAATTCTTAAAGCAAACACTTCATTCACAACCTCGCTGTATGCCGAGGGACTCGCAAACACATAGGAACAGTGGCAAGTTCAGAAGGACGACAAAAGGTACTCAAATAATTCTTCACACCACTGTTTTAATTGCATTCAGCGCAAAGAAGAGGGGGAGCCCAAAACAAACGTGTCTAGCAAAAGAAAAAAAGCTGTAGCCAGCAGGAGAGAATGGAATAAAGCGATATGTAAGTCATCAGTAAGAACATCTCCGCGTGAGCAATAGGTGTGACCTCCGAAACAATTCAAAATCGTATGAAGAGATGTTCCATAACGAACCATCGGGTATATATTATCCACAGCATATATTGTCTACTTAAGCTAAGTAAAACATATCCAAATTATACTAGCATTTGAATTCATATTTGTTAGAAATGGGATTTCTGGTTGGCTAGGGCTTGCGCCTAAGCCAGGCAGAAACCACCACTCTAGTAAGGGCAAGGGAGTTACACGCTGAAGATAACCCCTGCCCACCCCCTCGGTAGCTTGGCACGAGCAGTCAGGCTTATCCCAGAGGCAATGTGTAAAGCGTTTGCGCAACACACACACACAGCAGCAACACACTAGGCACACTACAAAAGAAACTCCACACAAGGTTATATAAAAAATAGCCTTAGTATTATCATAAACACATTAGATCATAATCACACATATACACTGTGCCAACTGGCACCAGGTAACAATTTACAGGGGATTATATACAGGACAGGGCCAATCGGGCCACTGTCAGAACCATCACAAAGCACAAGTAGTAAAAATAACACAACCAGTAACTACTGGCAAACTACTGTACTCAGCATTAGCATTAGCAACATAAACGCATTATGTCTGCATCACATTAGGCATAAAACACATTATGCATAAACATCATTAGCATAGATCACATTTAGGAATGCACCGTAGTAACACTCCCCAGGTGAATACATCACCCTCAGCATAAACACCTTATGCAATTGTTTAGGGCCTTGCGCCCTCCTAGTACACACAGGTACCAAACATGACCCCAGGCCAACTGGCCTTCCTGGGGCTCAAATGCCCTCTGTCCCAAATGTCAGGGCTTGCAACTATAGGGCCTCCTAAGTAGCCCTCTGGCTGCCAAAGCAGCGAAACCAAGGTGCGTAATGCACTGGGGGCGGGGGAGTGTATCTCAATCCTTCCTTTGCTCTCAAAATAAACATGCCCCCATAGTTGCAGCTGCCCGCGCTCTTGCGGTGCAGCTGTGTCACAGAAGCAAGCACTGGCACTAACAGTGCCTAGGGGGCCCCCCTTAAATGGGGGCCTTCCGGTGCCGCTCTCGCCACCTACAATGCAGCCTACACGAAATCAACACTGGCACTCTCCGTGCCTGGGGGGCCCCGCTCTGGGACTACTGAACAAAATTGCCCCCAACGTTGTAGCTGCCCGCTCTCCTGCGAGGCAGCTGAAGAAAACAGGCACTGGCACCAACAGTGTGCAAATTCGAGCCCCACTCACCGGGGCTCTCTTTGACTCCTCCGTTTCGTCCAACGCGGGGGAAGTCTCTGCACTGGGAGCCCTCGAGGCTCTGGTCGAGCTCCTCCTCTCGGGGCTCTTCTATCTGGGACGCAGTCTCCTAGCAGGATTCTGGCAGGGAGCCCGCGAGGTTCCGGTCTCCTCTTCCTAGGGTCTGGTGAGCCTGCGGGGCTCCTCCTCCACTTGCCGGCACACAGGAACTTCCTCTGCTGGGCCTTAAGCTCCGCCCAACATCAGGCAGCCTTGCCTGACTTCCTGATTTCCCGAGGCGGCGGTCCTGGCCGATCTCGGCGGCTCTTCTCCGATCACAAAAGTGCGGGGTAGGCTCCCACCTTTAAATAAGCACAAGTGCGGGGTGGGCTCCCGCTCTGCTCCTCAGAACACTATGATGCGGGGTGGGCTCCCGCTTTGCCTCTGGACCACGGGAGAATCCCCACGCCGGGATTCCCTCTCAGACATGTCGCAGCAGCGCGATGCAGGGCACCAGCACTCTCCCTGTCCTGGGAGAGAGATATAGCGCTCACAAGGCGCTCAGTCCAAAGTTTCAGGGGCACAAGGCTGGGCCCAGGCAGGCCAGCTCACAGGGCCCTCCAGCAGGGAGGCAGTCCCTCGTGGCAGTTCCTCCTGGGGCCCAGCAGCAGCAAGTCCCCAAGTAGCACAAGGAAGCACACTTTCATGGGGTCACAGCCCCAGTACTTATACTACATTTTCCCTTTGTCTGCCCTGGCACAGGGCTTGGGGGAACCAGCCTCAACTGGTTCTGGGGGGTGTTGAAGCACTCTGTTTACCAGGCTTCCACCCTCCTTTGTCAGATGGGGCTCGGTCCTCAGACACACCACAGGGGGCAGAGCCAGTATTCACCTAGGCAGGCACAGACCTATTCAGGGGACTACTCCTCCCACTACTCCAAATGCAGATCTTCTATTCAGCCTAGCGCTGACTCACCCTGCCCTCCCTGGAGCCACACACCTCACCAGCTCCTGTCACTCCAGAGCCAGACATGCAATACACATCAGGCAGGCAGACACATAGCACACAGAAATGCCAACTTCTAAAAGTGGCATTTCTAAAATAGTGATAATAAATCTGCGCACACCATTGCGCAGCATTTATTATTACTATTCCAAACATACCAAACTTGACCATGCTGCTCCTCTCATATCAGGAATTACCACTGAAACACTTATCAGGGAATCCCCAATGCATTCCTATGAGAGGGCAGCCTCACAGCAGTGAGAAACCAAAATGGCTGTTTGTCACTACCAGGACATGTCACACACTTAAGGTACATGTCCTACCTTTTACCTACAATGCACCCTCCCCAGAGGGCAAGCTAGGGCCTACCTTAGGGGTGACTGACATGCAGTAAAAGGGGGGTCCCAGACGTGGCACACACTTTAGGTGCCACGTCACAGCGGCAGTAACACTGCGCGCACAGGCCCTGCAATGGCAGAGGCCTGAGACAGGTTTGAAAGGCTACTTTGGTGGGTGGCGCAATCAGCGCTGCAAGCCCACCAGTAGCATTTAATTTACTGGCCCTGGGTATCTGAGATACCACTTTACAAGGGACTGACAGGTAAATTAAATACGCCAAACAGGTGTAGACCAATCTTACCATGTTTATCACAGAGAGCACATGCACTTTACACTGGACAGCAGTGCTAAAGTGCCCAGAGTCCTAAAACCACCAACACCTTGTCAGAAAAAAGGCTAGGAGGAAGGCAAAAAGTTCAGGGATGACCCTGCAAAAAGGGCCAAGTCCAACAATATTAATGAAAAAAAAATATAGGTTTCCAATAATTTAATGGGCACTGAAGCATGCTTGCCAATCTGTTACACCGTCAGGAGCACAAAAATCCTCAGAGAATCCGTTAAGAAACTATGGCAGCATCCATTATTCTGATAAAATCTGACAGCAGTTATCAACTGAGTCAAGAAATACACTTTCATTGTAGTATTGCATTGCAGTGGGAAAAAAAGCGCAATGATGTAACAACAGGTGGAGAGAGTTGGAAAACATATGCACTCTCATGGAGTGCTTAGACAAAAAGAAAAAAGTAGCTCCTTAAAAGTGAGCAGTGGAAGAATAGATAGTCAGCCAGTAAGATGTTAAAGAGGCTATTCTCCAGGGGAGGAACAACCACAAGATGAACAAGCTGGGGCAAGAAAAGCAATTGAATAAAAAGCAAGCACATTTATTTGTAATATGTGGCCATAACAAATGGGGTTATATAAGAGTAAGGGCCATATGTATGAAAGTTTGGTTTTGCGATTCTCAAATAGCGAATTTTAGAGAATCGCTATTTGAGAATCGCAAAACGAGATGTATGTAGGATTTGCAATAAATTTTGCGAATCCTTCATATTCCTTAATTGCGAATCGCAAATTGCGATTCGCAATTAAGGAATTCCTCCTCATTCATTCCTATGGGCCTAGAGGCCCATAGGAATAAATGGGAAGACATTCTCAATTTGCGATTAGCAATTAGAGAATCGCAAATTGAGAATGCAATTTCAAGGGTGCCAGGGTGTCAAAAGGACACCCTGTTGCACCCTGAAATGTGCATGTGTGCACATGTGGCACACATACATGCCCTAAGGGCATGTATGTGCGCCACATGGCACTTTAAAAATGCAAAAAGTGCATTTTTAAGTGAAATCGCAAGTTACCACCAACTTGAAGTTGGTGGTAATTTGCGATTCCTTAAGCCCAAATTGCACTTTTTTTGTGCTTCTTACATTGCATTTAGGGAATCGCAATTAGCAATTCCTTAAATGCAATCGCAAAATAGGGAATCGCAAAATTTGCGATTCCTTATTTTGCGAGGGAGTTTCAGTGTGATACATTGCACACTGCTAATTTACGATCGCAAACGCCGAAATTCTGCGAATTTCGGCGTTTGCGATCGCAAATTGGCTTCATACATATGGCCCTAAGTCTCATACATTTTCCAGTACAGATTACAGAACTCTTATAGCCAGCTGTCAGAACCCATTACAGAGGGCCACAGAACAAGCATGGGTTCCTGGGCACTACAGCGGTGGCTGAGGCTGAGGCCATTTAACTCCTGATGTCCCGGGGCCAAGTCTACGATGGGCTCTGAGCAACCGGCCAAATACCCCTTCAGCACTTCACTCTTAGTGCTAGCTAGAGTTAAGCAACCCCAATAAATGATTGTCCAGTCAAATACATGCTTTTATGTTAAACAGATATACACCAAAGAGGTCATCCATAAGCCTTAGGGGACAGGGGAAAAATTGGTATCTCATAACAGTGTGCATTTCAACCTTTCATAGGCTCTCATCTTGTATTTTTTAATACAACATAATTGCATTATGCTTTTTTCAGACACTATTGCATCCCTCATAATATGCTAGTGGGTGTATTTACTCTCACTTTGGTTTGACATTGGTTGTGCACCGTCCACACATTGTATTGTATCCTACCTGACTATACAAATCCTGATGCAGTATTTTCTTTTCTTTTTATACAGTGCCATTTGGAATATTTACAGGCACTAAAAGGTATGGTGTTTTTTTTCATTTTTTGAAAGCACTTGTGCAATTTTTACCCCCCTTTTTCATTTTTGATTTAATTAATTCCTTACCCCGTCTTGTTTAGGCAGCAATCTAGAATCCTGTGCTCTCCCTTGTTCTGATGATGACCCTATAAATTATGAAAGGTGGAACACCGTCAAAAGATACCCATTGTGCAATGATATATATATATTTACGTACTTTTGATCTGTATTATTCGTCTGCACAAAAAAGCGGAGTATTATTGCTTCTCGAAGCTGTTTTTGTTCTTTGTGTACCACCTGGAGTTGGTCATATATAGTTCACAAGCACTGTGTGTTCCCTTTACACATTGAGCACTCTTTTAATCTTATATTAATTTTCATATGCTATACATTGTTCTGATGTACTGTATAAATGTTGTAAACTTTCTACTTAAAATAATGCCCCTCAGGACCTTATTATGAGATACTATTTATGTTTAATGGAGTATTTCTCTACTAAAAGAAAGTACAATACAGCGCACTGTAAACAATGGTACATCATACACCAGCATCAGCAGTCCAAGGTTTCCCTGGGAGGAGGTAGGTGCAGGGCGAATACAGACTCACAACTCAAAATACATCCTCCAAAATACATACATCAACCCCAATAAATGATTGTCCAGTCAAGTACATGCTTTTATGTTAAAACAAGTATGTTTCTACTAACGCAAAGTACAATATAACATGCTGCAAACATTAGTACATTAGGGGCACACTCTGCCCTAAGGTGACACTAGAGCCTAACTCCACAGCACTCTTCTCCTGGAATCTTAACATGGCTCTCTTCCTAGATTTTACCACAGCCTCTTCCTTTCACCCAGTGTCTCAAACTAGTCCCTAATAAAAACAGCAATGACCTCTGCTCCTGGAGACCTTCAACCCTCTGTCCCTACAGATTTACAGGCATGGTGCTAAGGTCAATTCCAAGCCCTGTATTTTGCATTTTTAGAGTGTGCAGACTTTTTGCATAAAACTGGATTTATTATGTTGCTGGTGTAAACTGGAAATGGCCAATGCCACAACAACACCCTGGACTCGTATTCGTTAGGTGTCCCACCACTACCCCCTTGGCAAGGGGGTCATGGACTTTGGCACACAGGCCACCAGCCCGATCAATGCGGTGGTGCAGATGGAGCAGAATCTCATACTCCGCTCATTGGATCCATGCAACGGGATCCCCACTGGACCTCATTCCCTCCAAGCAATGTCATTCACCTCACAGGGCCCACTGGTCTTGGATCAGGCAGAAGCTGGTGCTACAGTATCCAGGCGATTGTTCTTGATCCTCATGGGTGATGTTCCCTCATTCATCATGGGATACTGTCAGATTTCTAGTCCCCAGTCCTTGTCACAAAAGGCAGAAGTCGTGCTGAGCTTCTCCATACAGATTTACAGCAGCAGTTTGACAAGCTGGGAGTCTCTAGCCCGATTTTTATAATTCATCTGTCTCTTTGCAGACGCATCAGAACATCAACCAACGCAGTCATTCCCTCTAACAGCTGATCATGTTGTAGTTACTGGATGTGGTCTTGTCATTCAATACAGGACATTTTCTCTAGATGAGATTGAGTGTTGTTTTAGGCCATTTTTTCCTGCTCTTTTCCTTTCATTTAAAAATTTACTACAGATCTAATAAAGGACTTCTCTTGCTTGATGATGACCTTCAATTCACTAGAGTCGAACTGCCATTGACGACTAATGTGTGGTAATTTAACTTTTGGGACCCAAACCATAAAAACAATTACTATTGTTCCATTGTCCTAAGTGTGTGTAAAAATAGGGGTACCCCTGACAAAATTTCCTAAATCAGGGTATAAATATCGAGTGTAAACAAAACAATTAGGAAATTGATTACAAACGTGGACCTAAATATTTACATAAACAATTTATAATCACCCATGTTTTAGATATCAAAAATATATTTTATTTATATAGACAATTTTATCTTGTTTATGAATAAAAGAGAGAACAAAGGAGACGTTTTCTCCTTAAGTACAATTTCACAATGTGCACAATGATAATAGATTTAATACATTCGGCTACATTGAATATCCATGTTTCCTAGAGTAAATATTCAGACATGCTGATACATTCACACAGTGCCCATTAGTACACAATATTGTATGTGAAAATATCATACAAAATATATATATTTTTTGAAAAAGGAACATGGATTATGCAAAACAATTCACTTCATTTCATTGGAGGACAGTCATATTTGGCATGGCTCTTGAAAATCTGTGTCCTACGCGCGTTTTGGCGATGCGCCTTCATCAGGAAGCCATGTACTTGTTAATAAGGAAACCTAAACATGGTGCATATAGAAAAACCATATCAGTAACATCAAAAGGTCCTACTAAAAATTCTGCCCTAAAAAGAGTCAGAAATGATGTTTAAAATCATTGTTAAAAGAACTTGTCACAGGACAGAAAAGACACACTGAAAGAGAGTAAATTCAAGCATTCCAAGTGTGACAGACAATTCAGTGTCACTAAAGTTCCCTTCACCAAAAATCATCCTGTGATTAGAAAATTAGCAAGTGAAAAGATAAGAAGTATAGCCAGGATAGAAACTCAAGTGCAACATTCAGGTTGCTAGTACAGTGAACTGCAGACCACTAGGTACATGCATGAATAAGGAATAAACAGAGCTTTTGCCAGTGCATTTAACATGAATACGCTAAAAGCCTCTGGCAAAAAGTTTACCTTAATAGAAACAGGGGGGCATCCGACCAATAGCCTTTAATGGTCACGTTGGTCATCGTCATCCAGGATGAGAGGCAACTCCTTCCGCACTGCCAGGTTGTGTAGCATGCAGCAGACGATGACAATCTTGCACACCTTTGCTGGGGCATATGGGAGGGACCTTCCTGTCTTGTCGAGGCAGCGGAAGCGGCTCTTCAGGAGACCAAATGTCCGCTCAATCACTCTCCTGGTCCGACCATGTGCCTCATTGTAGCGCATCTGGGCTGGTGTCACAGGGTTCCTGAGGGGCGTCAGCAACCACGGCATGTTGGGGTATCCGGAGTCACCTACATACAGACAATTGCACATTAGCAGAGTTGGAAAAGAGGGTGGAACACAACATAGCAGAACACACACAATGGTACAAAGTCAGTACACACCAACAAGCCAGGCACGCTGGTTCCGCATCTGTGACATCATCCTCGGGATGCGACTACTCCTCATCACGTAGGCATCGTGTGCAGAACCAGGGAAACGGGCACACACGTGTGAGATGCTCATATCTGCAAGACAGACCACCAGTGCATTGACCGAGTGGTAGTGTTTGCGGTTCCTGTATGCCTGCTCTTGGGCCTGTGGTGGTACCAAAGCCACATGTGTCCCATCAATGGAGCCAATGACATGCGGCATCCTCCCCAGGGCATAGAAGTCACTCTTCACGCCAGTGAGTTGTTGGAGTCTAGGAAATAGATGTACTGGTTCAGGTATATCAACATAGCCTCCAAAACATCCCGGAGCACACGGCTGAACATGGTCTGTGACATCCCACCAGCAGTCGCCACAGTGTGTTGAAAGGTACCGGTGGCAAAGAAGTGTAGGGCTGCCATCACCTTCACCTTGGGGGTCAGCGCTGTAGGGTACGGACGGCCAGGTTGCAAATGGGGTGCCAAGCGCACTGCCAAATCCTCAATCAGCTGCCTGGTGAAGCGGTACCGTCGGATGCTGTCACGTTCCACCATCGTTGCCAGGTCAGGGAATGGTCTAAGGACAGCTGGTGCCCTGCAGTGCATAGGTGAAGAAAGCAAGATTGTCAGTCACCCCACATATGTGGCATTGAACACACTCAACATCACATGATACATCATTATGAGGCACAAGTACATGATGTGTGCAGTTCCGTAAGGATATGTATGGCACATACATGGCCAACATCTAACATCACAGTTCAACAAGTGGCATCAATAAGTCCCAGGTCGTGCCATTGGATATCATGAGGCCGTGTCACAGTTCCCATCTCCTGCTGCCACGTTAGAAACACACCCCACAGTGACATGTGAGGACAGATGTGCCCCAGGCATCACAGCTCAACGACAGGTACATTCCCAGGGACCCTGTATTGCCACATGGACACTGGCATGACATGGTGTATCATGTATACACCACAGCAAAACAACCATGACCCCCACAGGTAGTGGTCCCTGTTGCCTCGGCAGGACAGACATGGACGCCTGTGACACACACACGCACAACATCAAAGTCCATGCACAAACAACGTGGATGTGGAGACTGCCTCCCATTGTGCTCATGAAATCAGAGACATTGTAAACACAACATGCACACAGACTGTGGAGGACCATCACCATTGTGTCAATGGGTCACCCTCGGTTAAACACACCGTCCCACATGGGACTCAGGGGGTATGTGACATGACATACACATACACCACCGTGAAATGTGACCATGCCACGTGCTCAGATATGAACAGTTGCACATCACAGTGGTCATGTACACGAAACACCAAGGATTCTGTCCCCATGAACACGTGCACAGCCTGGGGGTGGCTGCCCCCAAGTGACACCCACAGAACAACATGTTCACCCCCATACACGGAATAGGTAATGCAGCCTTACATGCCGTAGGATACAGTTTGGACAGGCTGTGGTGTTGTAGGTGTGCCCCTCACTCCCTGGGAAGTATATGTGGCTGGCATATGTTCACCTGTGACAGGCATGGTGACATATGCCAGTGACTTGTACAGGGACGCGTTGGACAGCAATGGACCGATCAGTGCGCACACATTGGCCATTGCATTCAATGTGCGCTGGTACGCGTTGTATTCGCAATACACGTTGGACAGCAATGAACCGATCAGTGCGCACACATTGGCCATTACATTCAATGTGTGCTGGTACGCGTTGTATTCGCAATACGCGTTGGACAGCAATGGACCGATCAGTGCGCACACATTGGCCATTGCATTCCATGTGTGCTGGTACGCGTTGTATTCGCAATACGCGTTGGACAGCAATGGACCGATCAGTGCGCAAGCATTGGCCATTGCATTCAATGTGTGCTGGTACGCGTTGTATTCGCAATACGCGTTGGACAGCAATGGACCGATCAGTGCGCACACATTGGCCATTGCATTCAATGTGCGCTGGTACGCGTTGTATTCGCAATACGCGTTGGACAGCAATGGACCGATCAGTGCGCACACATTGGCCATTGCATTCAATGTGCGCTGGTACGCGTTGTATTCGCAATACGCGTTGGACAGCAATGGACCGATCAGTGCGCACACATTGGCCATTGCATTCAATGTGTGCTGGTACGCGTTGTATTCGCAATACGCGTTGGACAGCAATGGTCCGATCGGTGTGCCCGGCCGGCCCATTGCATTCAATGTGTGCGGGTACGCGTTGTATCCTAGGTACGCGTTGAACAGCAATGGACCGATCGGTGTGCCCGGCCGGCCCATTGCATTCAATGTGTGCGGGTACGCGTTGTATCCTAGGTACGCGTTGAAAGCAATGGACCGATCGGTGTGCCCGGCCGGCCCATTGCATTCAATGTGTGCGGGTACGCGTTGTATCCTAGGTAAGGGTTGAACAGCAATGGACCGATCGGTGTGCCCGGCCGGCCCATTGCATTCAATGTGTGCGGGTACGCGTTGTATCCTAGGTACGCGTTGAACAGCAATGGACCGATCGGTGTGCCCGGCCGGCCCATTGCATTCAATGTGTGCGGGTACGCGTTGTATCCTAGGTAAGGGTTGAACAGCAATGGACCGATCGGTGTGCCCGGCCGGCCCATTGCATTCAATGTGTGCGGGTACGCGTTGTATCCTAGGTACGCGTTGAACAGCAATGGTCCGATCGGTGCGCACCCATTGGCTATGGCCTGGCCTGGCAACGGACGCGTTTTCAAAATTTGAACGAGTCTGATGCTGTAAATTCAGTTGGTCACCCACAACAATGTTGCAATTTCATGGGTGTCATGAAGTTGAACATTTGAAGGATGCTGGGGCGTGTGTAAGTGGTGCAATTCCATGGATTGGCCAGATTCAGAAGATGCAAACGACTTGGACCTATCACTTTGGACACATGGGACAGTATCTGCCTCTGCAGCACACATATAATGCTGGCTGTTCCCCTGAGAGCTCACTTGCCTGCACTACATGCTCCAGGACGACATCTGCCACTACACTGCTGCTGTATCTGCACCCTCTGGACCCTGCAATGGCACGTACTGTGGAGAGAGCCCCAGCCTTCAGCACTGAGGAGAACCAGGCCCTGCTGGACAACCTCCTTCCACAGTACAGCAAGCTGTATGGGAAAGCAGGGGAGCAGGTGAGTGTTCTGTCCACTGCCTTTCTAAATGTGCATGTTGTCTGACTAGCAAGGCTAACAGTCTGCACGCCACTGGCTAGCAGGCTCACTGAGTAGTTGTCACCCCCCATAGTGTGTAGTTACATGCACTGGACAGGTATAGTGCAGTGACAGTGCATTTAAACAAGGTTTTACTTCCCAGGCAATGATACCATGTAGTAACTGCTGGCATACTGTCCATGGCCATCGTTGCACTGCCTGTGTACATCATGTGCCCCTGTGATTGAGACATGTATATACAACTGTGTAATGCATGGATATGTTGCATGTGTAGTAATGGCATTCTCACTTTGTCATCCTCACAGGTTGATGCCCACCAGAAGCAGCAGATATGGCTGACCATCGTCCGGGCAGTGAGATCCGTGGGGGTCTACAAGCGCCGGATCCGCAACTGCCAGAAGAGGTGGCAGGACCTTCGGGGCTGGACCCAGAGGATCGAACGGGTCCAGCTGAAGCTGTCGCCTCCTCGCAGGAGGGGCGGACACCGGACCCTGACCCCCCACATGCTCAGGATCCTGGTGGTGGTCTTCCCTGATCTGGATGGGCAGCTGAAGGCCAGAGATCAGCAAGGAGGGGGTGAGTCCATGACTGCATTGTGAACTATGTCTGCCATGCTATGTGCCCTCCTCTGGCCTGGTTAAACATCCACAGTACATCAGTCATGTGGTCCAGGACCCATGTCCCTCTATTGTGCACTGCCCACTCCTCATCTGATACCCTGGTGTGGCCCTTACAGTCAGGGAATTGTGTCACTTGGGTACTGTGTCCTTGCAGTTTGCTTGACTCAAGGTGGGGGACAGCATCTGTTTCCCTAACTCTGTGGTGGGCATCATGGGTGGGTCCATTGCTTACACAATGGCTGTGTTCTGACATGTAATCTGCGTGTTACTTTGATATGTGGTCCAATTGCAGAGCTGATCCACCACATGTGCATGGGGTATCTGGCACACACCCATGCTGCGGGTGGGAACAATGTTTGGGCCCCAGGAGTGTGTTTATTACGTGTGTCACACATACTTAGCCAGCTGCCTACTGTCCAGGGCTCATCCCTCATTCATGTGGGGCAGGACAGTCATGCCTACTCCAGGCCATACAATACACTCTGTACTCCCACTCCTGTGTATCAGCTGACACGTTGTGCTCAGTGATTTGTCCCCTCAGGTGTCTGCCTCTGTGTCAGTGTGCTGTGGCTTCGTTGTCAGGTCTGCTGGGGTGTTTCTCGGTTGGGGCTCCGCATGCCACCGGAGATGTGACCATGGGGGACGATACTTGTGTGACACATAGGTGTTTGATCACCTGACCGTGCAGACTGGGGTATGCGAATGTGAAGTTCAGGCAGCTGTTTCCCATTCACAGCAGATTGTGAGGTGCTCAGGTGCAGAGGGTAGTGTTACAGGTCTCCCATATGTCCAATGGGTATGACCTGGACAGATGAGGGTTCAGATGATGTGGTGTGTGTGGGATGTACATGTGCACTTGTTCAGCTCCAGGACTTTCATTCCCCATGACCTACTATTGTGACACAGTGCAGAGTGTTGTTGTCTGGCTGCCCTGCCCATGTGACTGGAGACAGTGATGTATGACTTAGCAGGCATGCCTGTGCCATGGCATGTGACTTCCTATTAGTGATCCTGCAGGGGAGTGACATGTGCTACATGCACACCATTGTGGCAATGGCTATCAGGACATGGGTGCATCATGATGTCTGTCGCTGGTATGCATCACATGCATTTCCTATTTGACTCTGGGCATCCCTTTCATCCGGACACCTGTACTGACTCAGTGGCAAGAGTTGTGATGTGTTCATGTCCACATGCTTCACCGGGTTCTCTGCACTGTCCATATACTGTGTAGGTGGTGCATGTGTCCACACTGGGGTATTGCCATCCAATAGACAGCAGACAGATGGGTGCAAGGCCAGGTGGGATGTGAGTGCAATGGTTGACCATCAGACTGACAATTGACTTCTCCTGTTCTGTTTGGGCACTTTTAGCAATGTTCAACTAAGGATGCCAGGGCTTGCTCTGTAATGTGCTGTACTTACTGTGGTGTGTGCGTTCGGTGCAGGTGACGGATGTCTGTCTGTTTCCCTATTGATTGCAGAAACATCCACGGCCACAGGAGGGGACAGCTCCACGGACCAGGAGGAGCCGCAGAGCCAGACTGGGTCAGCAGCCGAGGAGTGGTCGGAGGGACCCAGTGGCACGGAGGGTGAGGGGAGCCACACCGAGGAGTCCTCAGCACCATCCACCTCAGCTGAGGACCACAGCAGCTCAGACGATGACTCCCTTATGGAGGCGGGTGTCAGCAGCCACCACACCCCAGCTAGTGTTGCTGTCCCCGCCACCACCACTACCACCACCGCCCTCCCGTCGGCTCCCATTCCCGAGGTCCGTGGAGGCTCCCATGTTCGGGAGCGTGTCTCCTTCGGGCCAGGCACCGCACCCCCTGCCCCTGTGTCCCCTGCTGCCCTGAGTAAGGAGTCTGTGTACCTCCTCCGCCAGCTCCATGTAGGACAGACAGCGATGCTGAGTGTCCTCCATGCACACACCACTCTGTTGACTCAGCTGGTGTCGTTCATGGAGGGCATCTCATCGGGCATGTCTGACCTACAGAGGGGCAATAGGTCCATGGACTCCTCCCTGACGGCAGCAGTGTCCCTCCTCTGACAGTCCCTCACCCCTCCTGCCTCTGCCCCATCCACACTCCCCAGCACCTTACCTGTCCCAAGCACACACACACTGGCACAGGCACACACCAGCACAGACACGTGCAGCACACAGACACACACGCCACGAACAAGACTCACACGCACGCACCGTCAGGGGACTGAAACCACACTCACAGGGGATGGGGCACAGGCACACACACATCCACAAGCACTGCGCAGTCCTCAGTTGCCTCTCCCTCCAAAGACCCCTCCCTTGCCTCACCTGCAACCTCAAAGACACAGCGGCTCTTCCTCTGTGACCTTGGCCTCTTCCCCTCCGATCCAGCTGATCCAGCATTCAGGGGGAAGAGGAAGCCCACCCACACGGAGCGGAGTGCCCCTGGCCCCCGGACACCCTCCCCCAGGCACAGACCGACTGAGGCCCCCACCCGCAAGTCCCCCGGTCCCGGAAGAGCAAGACCCCGCCGCCGCCCTGCAGCTCAGGCACCAAGTCTCCTTCCGCCATCCCTCAGGCCCCCACTCCACAGGTGCCCCCACCACACCCTGCCCCAGGTTCCCCCACCCACAGATACACCATCCCCAGAAGGTTCAGGCCTTCTCCCCTGCCACTTGCTCTTCCGGCCCCACACCCCCATTGCGCTTGTCTGTACCACTGATGTGGTGAGGGTATCCTCCCCCTCTGTCCTGCCCACCTTACCTGATCCCCATTCTCCTCCCCTGGAGGTAGGCACTGCAGTGGAGTCCACTACCACCCTGTCTGACTTGGGCACTGCAGTGGCAAAGCTGTCCACTCCATCTGCAGGGTCCACTACAGTCGTGCCGGCACCCACACCATCTGAGTCATGCCCCCCAGTTGTGCCGGCACACACCATGTCAGACACCTCCACTGCAGTTGTCAGTGGCTCTCCAGCACCCACCACCCCTTCCCTGCCTCCTCCTGGTGAGCCCTGATCCTGTCCCTGCGGTGCCTGGCCTGCCCCCTGTATGCCCCTCCTAGGGGATTGTCCCTGGTTTTTGTCAGTGCAGGCATGCGTAGGGTGGCATCTGCCACTGTCACCCACTTTTGACTTTAATGATGGACTGGCCATTGGCCTTTGTTTATTTTCTACCTGACTTCTACTTTTGATGCCACATATGCTGAATAAAGCAACTTTCTGGTCTCTAGTGCTTTTGCTTCTGATGTACATGATGTTGATGATGCTAACCATGCCCTTGCTGCAGTGATGGTGATATTTGGTCTCATGACAATGAAGTGTTACTGTGCAGGAACCCATGTGGTCCAGGGGGACAGTGTCCTATCCTGTGGTGTATCCATGTCATCCTTAGCAGCATCTGAGGGTGTCATGTTTTCAATATTTGGCAATGGGATTCCCTACTTACATTAGCAATGTCACATCTGTGGGTTCCACCCCTGCACATCTGTTGTGTTTGCCATTGTTCAATTAGTCTACTTCCCTGACCGTGTGGCCATCTCCACTGGACATGCAGGTTTGGGCATCAATGGGGAAGGACTCATCTGTGTTGTCAGTGCAACTTGCTATACATGTGTGTTGGATCTGTGCTGATGATTTCATTGACACTCCCATGACCAGGCTGATGTGACGGGAGCCTTCATTTGGTGCTAATTGTTGACTGTGTGACCAAGTGTTCTGCTGACATGATGGAGCCCTACTGATGCGACATATGGCACAGCTTTCCTCACACAGGAGTGGAGTCCCCTCATGGCAGTGTGTACTCCTGTGACATCGTCTGCGCCCAAGGTGTGTGTTGTATGAGCATGTCTGTGTGTTCACTTCCATGTTGCTGTGCATGCTAGGATCCCTAGTGATGTTCCTGTTTGTGATGCCTGCTGAGTTGAGCTATGTTCCCCCAAAGTCTTCTCCCTGGGTTCTCTGTGATGTGGGTGCATGGCACATTACTGGTCATCAGGGTGTCACCCATAGGTGTGTTTGCTGTCAGGGCTGAGTTTGTGGGCAGACGCAGATGGGTCACAGTCAGGATTCCCCTTGGCACTTGTTGTTTACACCTGTCATGTGATTTCCGGTTTGTGTTAGCTTTCATTGGTTGTGACACGTTATGTGTGTGACTGCTGGCACTCCTCAGGGTCAGGGCTGCAATGTTGGTAGTTGTCTATGTGTGTTCTTTGTGGGTGACCTTGGCTTCTTCATTGGTGTGTGACTGTGGCTGGGATCCCATTGGTTGGTGTGGTATTGCCGTCATATCCATGTACAGCGTAGTGTGCAGTGTGTCAGACATTCAGGAGTCTGGTTGAGTGGCCATGTGTGATGTGTTTCTGCCCCTTGGTTCCCACCACCCCCCTGGGATTGTCATGGGTGCATGTGCAATGTCACCAGTGCATGTGAGCTTCACTGCTGCACATTGTTGGAGGTCGAGGTGTGTGGTGTTGAGTGTGTGCAGATGAGAGTTGTTGCCCGGCTAGACCCCTGCCTCCATGTTGGCCTTGGCTTACTGGCCGTGCTGATTGATTTGTGCTTGTGTAGGTGTGATGGTAGTTTGTTGCTCAGGACACATGACTGTGGTTCACAGTGTGAACGACATCTAGCTTTGTCATCACAGTGGGATTGTAATGCAGCCCAAGGTCACCACATTGTGGGGGCCCTGGGGGTAGTGCTGTGGTGTCTCTGTGTCTTGCTGTATCAGTTGCTGTTCCTACATGCTTGTGTGACATGTGTGATTTGTGCTCCCTCTCATCTGACAATGCCTGATTGCCCACATAGTGGATTTGGATCCATGAGTTACCTTTGTGTGGTACTGTATGCACGTCTGTGTAATTGGTATTCAGGCCTCCTCATGTGTTGTGTGGTTGCCTGGGGACACTGGTACCCCCCCCTCACCTGTTGTGTTTGATGTGCAGTGTGGGTCTGCCTGTTTGTGTTTGTGCATCTGCACCACTGCATTGGCATATCTTTAGTGTGCCATTGGCTGTATGTTGTTTGGTGTGTTTGCCCTGCTGTCCCTAGGACTCCTAGGTCATCAGTCAGCACTATGATCATTGTTTGTGTGTCCCATTGCTGCCATGGTATGGTATCTGTTCACCTCACATCTACAGTCTCCACAGGGTATCTGAATTTGTGTGCCCATTGGTGCAAATATGTGGGTCTGCATTCAGATGGTCACTTCTGTCATTGTGTCATTGATGAATGTTGACAGTGTCAGCCCCCATGGGTGATGTTTGTCTGCACATGGCCAAAGGTATGTCTTATTTGCACTGCACTGTTTGCCTCCCCCAATCTATGTTGCTATGGGACACAAGCACTACTTTGCCACTGATGTGTTTGTTATTCTGTGACCAGGAATCAGCCATGCAGTTTGGCAGTTGCAGCTTTTTCTTTGTCAACACTTACATTTTGGTCACTGTGATGATGGGGGTTTGGACCCCATTGCCACAATGTTCAAAATGTGCTTCAGCTATGGACCCCACACTTACATTTTGTTCACTGTGATGATGGGGGTTTGGACCCCATTGCCACAATGTTCAAAATGTGCTTCAGCTATGGACCCCACACTTACATTTTGGGCACTGTGATGATGGGGGTTTGGACCCCATTGCCACAATGTTCAAAATGTGCTTCAGCTATGGACCCCACACTTACATTTTGGGCACTGTGATGCTGGGGGTTTGGACCCCATTGCCACAATGTTCAAAATGTGCTTCAGCTATGGACCCCACACTTACATTTTGGGCACTGTGATGATGGGGGTCTGGACCCCATTGCCACAATGTTCAAAATGTACTTCAGCTATGGACCCCACACTTACATTTTGGGCACTGTGATGATGGGGGTTTGGACCCCATTGCCACAATGTTCAAAATGTGCTTCAGCTATGGACCCCACACTTACATTTTGGTCACTGTGATGATGGGGGTTTGGACCCCATTGCCACAATGTTCAAGATGTGCTTCAGCTATGGACCCCACACTTACATTTTGGTCACTGTGATGATGGGGGTTTGGACCCCATTTCCACAATGTTCAAGATGTGCTTCAGCTATGGACCCCACACTTACATTTTGGGCACTGTGATGATGGGGGTTTGGACCACATTGCCACAATGTTCAAAATGTGCTTCAGCTATGGACCCCACACTTACATTTTGGTCACTGTGATGATGGGGGTTTGGACCCCATTGCCACAATGGTCATGGCCTGCTTGCATTGTGGGGGCCACACACATTTATGTGTGGCACATGTGATAGGGGGTCACATTGTACGTTCAAAGTCATGTTCAGTGTTGTAGGCATTTGACACAGTCTACACACGCTTGTCATGGTGTTGGGGGGGATGTCTTTATATTGCATTCTTTATGTTGGTGTGTGCTTGTGGTGTCATGTATTAGCCATCCTGTGAGTGGGGGTGTTGTTGGTGGTAGGCATCCAGCCCCCCATGGGTGGAGGTGGTAGTAGTGGTAGGCATCTGGCACCCCCTGGGTAGAGGTGGTAGTAGTGGTAGGCATCTGGCACCCCCTGGGTAGAGGTGGTAGTAGTGACAGGCATCCAGGCCCTGGGTGGAGGTGGTAGTAGTGACAGACATCCAGCCCCCCATGGGTAGAAGTGGTAGTAGTGGTAGGCATCTGGCACCCCCTGGGTAAGGGTGGTAGTAGTGGTAGGCATCTGGCACCCCCTGGGTAAGGGTGGTAGTAGTGACAGGCATCCAGCCCCCATGGGTAGAGGTGGTAGTAGTGGTAGGCATCTGGCACCCCTGGGTAGAGGTGGTAGTGGTGGTAGGCATCTGGCACCCCCTGGGTAGAGGTGGTAGTAGTGGTAGGCATCTGGCACCCCTGGGTAGAGGTGGTAGTAGTGACAGGCATCCAGCCCCTGGGTAGAGGTGGTAGTAGTGGTAGGCATCTGGCACCCCCTGGGTAGAGGTGGTAGTAGTGGTAGGCATCTGGCACCCCTGGGTAGAGGTGGTAGTAGTGACAGGCATCCAGCCCCCTGGGTAGAGGTGGTAGTAGTGGTAGGCATCTGGCACCCCTGGGTAGAGGTGGTAGTAGTGGTAGGCATCTGGCACCCCCTGGGTAGAGGTGGTAGTAGTGACAGGCATCCAGCCCCCTGGGTAGAGGTGGTAGTAGTGACAGGCATCCAGCCCCCATGGGTAGAGGTGGTAGTAGTGGTAGGCATCTGGCACCCCTGGGTAGAGGTGGTAGTAGTGACAGGCATCCAGCCCCCTGGGTAGAGGTGGTAGTAGTGACAGGCATCCAGCACCCCATGGGTAGAGGTGGTAGTAGTGGTAGGCATCTGGCACCCCCTGGGTAGAGGTGGTAGTAGTGACAGGCATCTAGCCCCCATGGGTAGAGGTGGTAGTAGTGGTAGGCATCTGGCACCCCCTGGGTAAGGGTGGTAGTAGTGACAGGCATCCAGCCCCCATGGGTAGAGGTGGTAGTGGTGGTAGGCATCTGGCACCCCCTGGGTAGAGGTGGTAGTAGTGGTAGGCATCTGGCACCCCTGGGTAGAGGTGGTAGTAGTGACAGGCATCCAGCCCCCTGGGTAGAGGTGGTAGTAGTGACAGGCATCCAGCCCCCTGGGTACAGGTGGTAGTAGTGGTAGGCATCTGGCACCCCCTGGGTTGAGGTGGTAGTAGTGGTAGGCATCTGGCTCCCCATGGGTAGAGGTGGTAGTAGTGGTAGGCATCTGACACCCCCTGGGTAAGGGTGGTAGTAGTGACAGGCATCCAGCCCCCCCTGGGTAGAGGTGGTAGTAGTGGTAGGCATCTGGCACCCCCTGGGTAAGGGTGGTAGTAGTGACAGGCATCCAGCCCCCATGGGTAGAGGTGGTAGCAGTGGTAGGCATCTGGCACCCCCTGGGTAGAGGTGGTAGTAGTGGTAGGCATCTGGCACCCCTGGGTAGAGGTGGTAGTAGTGACAGGCATCCAGCCCCTGGGTAGAGGTGGTAGTAGTGACAGGCATCCAGCCCCCCATGGGTAGAGGTGGTAGTAGTGGTAGGCATCTGGCACCCCTGGGTAGAGGTGGTAGTAGTGGTAGGCATCTGGCACCCCCTGGGTAGAGGTGGTAGTAGTGACAGGCATCCAGCCCCTGGGTAGAGGTGGTAGTAGTGGTAGGCATCTGGAACCCCTGGGTAGAGGTGGTAGTAGTGGTAGGCATCCAGCCCCTGGGTAGAGGTGGTAGTAGTGACAGGCATCCAGCCCCTGGGTAGAGGTGGTAGTAGTGACAGGCATCCAGCCCCCATGGGTAGAGGTGGTAGTAGTGGTAGGCATCTGGCACCCCTGGGTAGAGGTGGTAGTAGTGACAGGCATCCAGCCCCCTGGGTAGAGGTGGTAGTAGTGACAGGCATCCAGCCCCCTGGGTAGAGGTGGTAGTAGTGGTAGGCATCTGGCACCCCCTGGGTAGAGGTGGTAGTAGTGGTAGGCATCTGGCACCCCATGGGTAGAGGTGGTAGTAGTGGTAGGCATCTGACACCCCCTGGGTAAGGGTGGTAGTAGTGACAGGCATCCAGCCCCCCCTGGGTAGAGGTGGTAGTAGTGGTAGGCATCTGGCACCCCTGGGTAAGGGTGGTAGTAGTGACAGGCATCCAGCCCCCCATGGGTAGAGGTGGTAGTAGTGGTAGGCATCTGGCACCCCTGGGTAGAGGTGGTAGTAGTGGTAGGCATCTGGCACCCCTGGGTAAGGGTGGTAGTAGTGACAGGCATCCAGCCCCCATGGGTAGAGGTGGTAGTAGTGGTAGGCATCTGGCACCCCTGGGTAAGGGTGGTAGTAGTGGTAGGCATCTGGCATCCCCTGGGTAAGGGAGGTAGTAGTGGTAGGCATCTGGCACCCCTGGGTAGAGGTGGTAGTAGTGGTAGGCATCTGGCACCCCTGGGTAGAGGTGGTAGTAGTGACAGGCATCCAGCCCCCTGGGTAGAGGTGGTAGTAGTGGTAGGCATCTGGCACCCCTGGGTAGAGGTGGTAGTAGTGGTAGGCATCCAGCCCCTGGGTAGAGGTGGTAGTAGTGACAGGCATCCAGCCCCTGGGTAGAGGTGGTAGTAGTGACAGGCATCCAGCCCCCCATGGGTAGAGGTGGTAGTAGTGGTAGGCATCTGGCACCCCCTGGGTAGAGGTGGTAGTAGTGACAGGCATCCAGCCCCCTGGGTAGAGGTGGTAGTAGTGACAGGCATCCAGCCCCCCATGGGTAGAGGTGGTAGTAGTGGTAGGCATCTGGCACCCCCTGGGTAGAGGTGGTAGTAGTGGTAGGCATCTGGCACCCCTGGGTAAGGGTGGTAGTAGTGACAGGCATCCAGCCCCCCATGGGTAGAGGTGGTAGTGGTGGTAGGCATCTGGCACCCCTGGGTAGAGGTGGTAGTAGTGGTAGGCATCTGGCACCCCTGGGTAGAAGTGGTAGTAGTGACAGGCATCCAGCCCCCTGGGTAGAGGTGGTAGTAGTGACAGGCATCCAGCCCCCTGGGTAGAGGTGGTAGTAGTGGTAGGCATCTGGCACCCCTGGGTTGAGGTGGTAGTAGTGGTAGGCATCTGGCACCCCATGGGTAGAGGTGGTAGTAGTGGTAGGCATCTGACACCCCTGGGTAAGGGTGGTAGTAGTGACAGGCATCCAGCCCCCTGGGTAGAGGTGGTAGTAGTGGTAGGCATCTGGCACCCCTGGGTAAGGGTGGTAGTAGTGACAGGCATCCATCCCCCATGGGTAGAGGTGGTAGCAGTGGTAGGCATCTGGCACCCCTGGGTAGAGGTGGTAGTAGTGGTAGGCATCTGGCACCCCTGGGTAGAGGTGGTAGTAGTGACAGGCATCCAGCCCCTGGGTAGAGGTGGTAGTAGTGACAGGCATCCAGCCCCCATGGGTAGAGGTGGTAGTAGTGGTAGGCATCTGGCACCCCCTGGGTAGAGGTGGTAGTAGTGGTAGGCATCTGGCACCCCCTGGGTAGAGGTGGTAGTAGTGGTAGGCATCTGGCACCCCTGGGTAGAGGTGGTAGTAGTGACAGGCATCCAGCCCCCATGGGTAGAGGTGGTAGTAGTGGTAGGCATCTGGCACCCCTGGGTAAGGGTGGTAGTAGTGACAGGCATCCAGCCCCCATGGGTAGAGGTGGTAGTAGTGGTAGGCATCTGGCACCCCTGGGTAGAGGTGGTAGTAGTGGTAGGCATCTGGCACCCCTGGGTAAGGGTGGTAGTAGTGACAGGCATCCGGGCCCCTATGTGTATATGTGGCATTGGTGATGGGCATCCCGCCCCTATGGTGCTGCTGTTTCTGGTGTAAGTAATTTCTGCATCCCTCTGTGTGTGTGTGATATGTCGGGTACGTGTAGTTTGTTTTTGTGGTTGGTGTCTGACTTACCTTCTGCGCCGTACGCGTCCGTGCCTGTTCCGGTAGTAGATGTAGAATATTGGTAGGATCGGAACGATGGGATTCATGGTTGGTTCGTCTCGTTCGTCTTTGTCGTTGCTTCGCCTCGTCCTCGTCGCTGGCGTGTTCGTCTCGTAGCCGTGGATCGTGTTGTGGCGCGAATCGGAGCTTATGTGCGCCTCTCCCGGATGCTTTGACGTGCCGTGCGTAGCGACGGGTTTGGCGCGTACGGGTAGCGCATCGTACTTGTCCGGCCGGACGGGGCTGCTTTTTGGCTTCCGGGCGACTCGATTCTGCGTTTACGGATCCGGCTCGGTCGGGGAACAGGACCTTGATTGGGTGAGTATGACTGGGTCGGAATCTGTGCTGTTGTGCGCATCGTACTTGTTCGTTCGGATTAATGTGCGGATCGGTCGGGAAACAGGCATTCGCATGGCTTTTTTCCCGACCGAATGGCGTTAGGTGCGCCTCCGACCGAGATCGGAATCGGCCCCATAGTTGGAATATTCAGTAGATGGCCATAATTGAAATTACGAATGAGCAAAGGTAAAAATACGTGCCCACACTGAAAAAGAAGGATAGTCTAATCAATATGGTATTCTGACCAGGGCGATGCCAATAGTAAACAGCATTTGCCTTTTTGACACTTCTGACCCATGCATTTATGAAATTACGAATGAGCAAGGGTAAAGGAGAGCAAACGATTGCTCCGGAGCTAAGAGTGGGGACTACTAATGTGGTCTTTTAATTACATAAAACATGCAAAGAAGGATCCTAAGCTGCGCTTAAAATTTTGCGCTAAAAAGGAAGTCGCCACCCCTCATTAATGAACAGAAAATAGGATGATATTCCGCACTGGAAGGGATAAACATATTGAAACCGAATTTTAAATGAAAAATCAAGGTCCTTGAGAGACTCCTAATGAATCGGTCGGGTGGTGGTTTCATGAAATGCACAATTTGAAAAATATTGCTACAGCCAATTTATCTAGAGTGGACACTGCACGTAGTTTAACTTTTGTATGGGGACTACTAATATCTATTCTAATTATATAGAACAGGCGAAGATGAATGCTTACCTGCGCTTTAAATCTTTACAGTGAAAAGAAAGTTGCCGCCCCTCATTAAGGCACAGAAAGGATACCGATATCCTTCACTGGAAAGGATAAACAAGGGAAAGCCAGGTTTTAAATAGCAGTCGTGGTCCATAAAAGACTCCTAAAGAATCGGCCGGGTAATAATTTCACGAAATGCGTGAGTTAAGAAATGTTATTACGGCCAGTATATCTAAAGTGACCATTACACATGGTTTGGCATAAAGAAGGATTTTTCATTTGGGCCGGCAGTACTTGAGTTAAAAAAGATTCTGGAAGTTCTTACCGAAAAAGAAAACTGTGTTGATGTAACCAATGCTCCGCACGGACTTATTCTTCATGAAGGAATGAGTCCTGACCTACGGGTCAGATTGAGGATAAAGCTGGAGCCCAACAATCTGCTCTGCACCTCATCCATGTTGTCGAGTGCGCAGATGAAGTCTACCGAGGAGAGGCTGGCCGCAAGTAATTAAATACCCGCCGGTGAGCAAAACCGTGCCAAGATAAAAGCCTACAGGGCGGGTGTGTCCGGATGTTGACAGAGAATCAAAAAGTGGGCATGTCAGCAGTCTTAGAACCACGGTAAGGGGCTAAGTTGATGAATGTGGCGGCCATCTTATAGCGTTCAGAAAAAGCGCTTTAATAGTAAATGAAAAATACAAGACTAATATTTTTAAAGAAAAATTAGAATACAAATATGCAAATATTTATTGCGCATAGTTGGGTTTGAGTAACCGATAATCTTTTGTGGAATAAAGAAATCACATTAATGTATGTGATTTTAATGAAATATCGAAATTTCAAAAAAGGTAAAAAGTAACAAAAATAAATAAAACCGATGGCTGCCAATGGTTAAACCATCTTAACAAATGCCCTCATAGGTTCGCATAGACCAATATAAAAATGTAAATGGGACAGTATTAAATGTTGTTATATCTGATCACTTGGTCCCATGGGATTTCATTATTCATCCCATTTTTGTAAGTATCCAGAGAAAAAATCCAATATACCTCCCTGCATTTGCGTATATTGGTACTTGTACTCCCTGAATTAATCCGTATTTTCTCCAAGATGAGCCATCGTATGTCTTTGGTGGTATGCTGTGCTTCTATATAGTGTTTGACCAATGGTGCTTGAGTCTTATGAGTACGAATGGCTGACATGTGTTCCGTTAGTCGAGTTGTCATATATCGTGCAGTTTCTCCTACATATCCCTTATTACAAGGACATAGAAGGAGATAAATGATGTTAGAAGTTTTACTGTTAGTTAAGGTGTTCAATTGTAAGTTAACATCATTAAAAGTGAAGGTGCTGGTTTCGATGGCAAACTGGCACGCAACACAAGACATACATTTGAAGTTTCCAGTGGGGAATGTATTACCTAGGACCGATGTTTGAGTGGTATCTTTAGGTTTGATTGGCATTCGAGATCTCACAATGAGATCTTTAAGATTTTTATTTTTTCTGTACGCAAATAAAGGTTTAGGTATACAGGTTCCTCTTTCTCTGGTAGCGTTTAAAATATGCCAATTAGAATTGTTAATATGGCGAATTTTCTCATTCATAGTAGAATGACGTGTTACGAATACCAGTCTAGAATTGGATTTCTGTGTTTGTTGCGTCAATAGATGTTGCCTATCATAGTATCGTGCTCGTTTGTATGAGTCACGTACTAATCGTCTAGGATATCCCCGGGCTACAAATTTAGCCTTCATTTCTATTGCTCGGGTGTCAAAATCTTTTACATTGGTGCAGTTCCTACGTAAACGTAGGAACTGTCCAAACGGAATACTGTTTTTTTGTAACTGGGGGTGGTAGCTGTCAAAATGCAACAAAGTGTTGCGGGCAGTGGGTTTGGTGTATAAATCCACTTCAAGGTGGTCTACTTTATTCTGGATTACAATATCTAAGAACTCCACCTTGTCATTACTAGAATTGAAAGTGAAGAAGATGTTAGTATCACACAGGTTAAGCCAGGATACAAATTCAGGGATGTCTTCAGGAATAGCAGTCCAGATAAAAAAGACCCCCCTGTTTCTATTAAGGTAAACTTTTTGCCAGAGGCTTTTAGCGTATTCATGTTAAATGCACTGGCAAAACCTCTGTTTATTCCTTATTCATGCATGTACCTAGTGGTCTGCAGTTCACTGTACTAGCAACCTGAATGTTGCACTTGAGTTTCTATCCTGGCTATACTTCTTATCTTTTCACTTGCTAATTTTTTAATCACAGGATGATTTTTGGTGAAGGGAACTTTAGTGACACTGAATTGTCTGTCACACTTGGAATGCTTGAATTTACTCTCTTTCAGTGTGTCTTTTCTGTCCTGTGACAAGTTCTTTTAACAATGATTTTAAACATCATTTCTGACTCTTTTTTAGGGCAGAATTTTTAGTAGGACCTTTTGATGTTACTGATATGGTTTTTCTATATGCACCATGTTTAGGTTTCATTATTAACAAGTACATGGCTTCCTGATGAAGGCGCATCGCCGAAACGCGCGTAGGACACAGATTTTCAAGAGCCATGCCAAATATGACTGTCCTCCAATGAAATGAAGTGAATTGTTTTGCATAATCCATGTTCCTTTTTTCAAAAAATATATATATTTTGTATGATATTTTCACATACAATATTGTGTACTAATGGGCACTGTGTGAATGTATCAGCATGTCTGAATATTTACTCTAGGAAACATGGATATTCAATGTAGCCGAATGTATTAAATCTATTATCATTGTGCACATTGTGAAATTGTACTTAAGGAGAAAATGTCTCCTTTGTTCTCTCTTTTTTATTCATAAACAAGATAAAATTGTCTATATAAATACAATATATTTTTGATATCTAAAACATGGGTGATTATAAATTGTTTATGTAAATATTTAGGTCCACGTTTGTAATCAATTTCCTAATTGTTTTGTTTACACTCCATTGTCCTAAGTAACATACACACTGCTGCACTATACTCTGTTTTTCACTCACTATGCGATCTCTGGAGCACGGAGCACTCTTTTATTAAGCTGAAAGAAATATGTATGAAGGTCTACAAGTGGAACTTCTTGTCTTTTATTGATGGTTTTGGATTTTCACATTATTTGTGGACTGAATAACTACATATGTATTAACTTTTAATATTCTAATTGAGCACACCCTAAGGGACCTTTGTTATTTATGTGTTTATATGACCCTGGATTTAGGTTTTTTTTGGTCATCTCTGTTCCTCACAGTGCAGCACCAAGGGTAGTAAACCTTATTCTTCACTGTGGACCTCACCTGGCAAGGGGGCCGTGGACTTTGACACACAGGTCGGCAGCCCAATCAGCTTATAAGTGCAGATGGACCACTATTTCACACACCGCTTCTGGGATACATGCAATGGGGTCCCTACTAGACCTCGCTCCAAGCAAGATATCGCCCTCATATCACATTGCCAACTGGTCTTGGGTCAGTCAGAATCTGATACTGCAGGCTCCAGGTGAGTGAGTGTTCTTGATCCTCCTGGGTAATGACCCCTCACTCAGCAAGGGACGCTGTCAAACCCTTAGTCCCCAGGCCTGGTCATAACAGGCAAAACCCATGCTGAGCTTCTCTAGTCTGATGTACAGCTTTATTTTGACAATTCGGGAGCCTCAAGCTTCCCTTTTTATAATCCATGTTCAGACACTCTTGTGATTTAGTGTCTCCGTATTTGAAGTTTATGTTCTGGAGGTTGCTCACTTTTAAGTGCCCATTCCTTCTTTGTGCTCTTTCTCCAGAGAGCAGTCTACCACTGAAAGACAATCTACAAACCTGATGATCCCAAACACGGTCTAAGTGAGTGACTAGAGGTTCACATCTAGATGTCAACCTCATTAAGATGTGCTTCTAAAGGTTACCAAGAAGCCCTATCCCAACTCTTGTTGATTCTTTTACCAACCCTGTCTACTTTCTCAAATGTTTGGGGAAAAGAAAACCAGGGTTTGATAAATTTCACATGCAGCAGACACAATCACTCTAGACCAATCAATAACAAAATGTATTTATCTAAGCAAAAAGGTACCATGTGACCAAGTGTAAATTAAACTTAATTTCTTTATTGTGCTTTCATTTATCTCTTCTTTCTTTTTTTTTGTATTTTGTAATTTTATATAAAGTTAAAAAAATCATCTGTTATTTTCCAATTATAATTTTCTGTCAATAATCTCTAGACAATTCAAATATTTCTAACATCATGGTGTCATATTTTCATACAAATTTTTGATATATACATAAGTCAACATATAGTTTGACTAGACATTTGGGGCAATTCAAATCCTTAATAAAAAGACATAAAACATAGAGACTGGCGGTTCTTTTACACACAACGCGTTTCGGCTATGCCTTCCTCAGGAACTCCGTCACAGTATAAACTCATAAATATGTATAGTCCTCAACGTCTGAATTGAAAATAGCTGTGAGATGATCAAATCTCTGACTTAGCAACAACTCTCTGTTTGTGCTTGGGAATTAATTGCCGTGAGTAAATCACGATGCTCCGTATATATGTATCCCAACTTTACTTGCAGAACATCACCTTAATAAGCAATCCCTTATGATAGCGTGTTGTTCAACGTTACAATCCAACGGGATATCCTAGCTGATATCTAGAATGATGTACTCGAGCGCACGTGTCTCAATGGCTGAATTAAAAAATGTCTAGTCAAACTATATGTTGACTTATGTATATATCAAAAATGTATATGAAAATATGACATGATGCTAGAAATATTTGAATTGTCTAGAGATTATTGACAGAAAATTATAATTGGAAAATAACAGATGATTTTTTTTAACTTTATATAAAATTACAAAATACAAAAAAAGAAAGAAGAGATAAACGAAAGCACAATAAAGAAATTAAGTTTAATTTACACTTGGTCACATGGTACCTTTTTGCTTAGATAAATACATTTTGTTATTGATTGGTCTGGAGTGATTGTGTCTGCTGCATGTGAAATTTATCAAACCCTGGTTTTCTTTTCCCCAATTGTTATTCCCTGGTCGGGTATATTTATCCTATTTTCAGGGGCCCCGTTTGTTTTCCAATCATACTTCCTCAAATGTGCCCGGGCCCCTTTGACTAGTGACCTCCTTTCAGAATCAAAGAGCTCCTATTGAAGTGCATCACAGAGCCTGGCTCTTCCTTCCTCCTTCCTGTCCCACCAGGACTCAGAAAAGCAGAAATCCACAAGCCTGGCTGGGAGAAACCTCCACCTCTCCCTTTTCCTCCAGCAGTCTGCGTATTGTTCGCTCCACCTGCGCACACAAATTTCTGTTCGCACACGCATTCAGATATGTCCAGTGTACAATGTACTGTACCTCTCTCCGAGCAAGACATACATTCTAGCAGCCTCCTGAAACATCACACCATATCTTTTATGTGATGTACCTACCAATAGACACATTCTAGCACGCACATTAAATTGCTCTAGGTACTCCTCCTACACTGTATGTATCATCTCTCAAGCACATGTACTTCCTTGCATGCACACGCAACTGCTCTCACTATTTCTCCTGAACTGTACCATGTCTCAAGCACATGTTCATCCTTGCACTGCTAACAACCCAATGTAGGTCAAGGGTCGAATTTTACCATGGTGAGCCAAGAGGCACCACTCTGGTGACGCATGTAAAACGGACCTGTTCACTCTACTAATCACTAAAAACATGCATGATGCCAACACCGCGCTCGTGATACTTAACTCCAGGTGAAAGCAGTAGCCATACTCCTCTTGAGAGTAATGCTTTGAGCACCCCTCCCAGTCTAAGCGGCCTGCATTCCATGAGACAGGTCTAGATTATAGTGCACACACGATCAGTGTTCACTCATGACCAAAACCATTGCCACTGTTGCAAATAGCACCACAGCTGAGGCACTCAGGACGAGGCTACACGTCCATCAACATTCGAGGGACTTTTCCTTCCCAACACCAGCAATCACCATTCACAAAAGCACACTATAATACTTCTCTAATTTTAATAGGTTTATAAACTCAACAGAAGCATTAAGGCTGGAGTGGTAAACACCATAAAACAATTGTAAATGCACAATCGATAATTTTCATCAAGATGCTCGGTCTCAAAATCTATTGTGCACACAAGAGAAATAATATAAAAATACAAGTATTGGCTCATAGAATAATACCATAGCCTTAAGCTTAAAATTGTTATTGAAATTTGCCATGGTTAATTCGACTTTCAGAGGATAGCTTTAGAAAATCATGAGTTGCAATCATGACTGTCTCCTTTAGAATATGTGTGTTTCTGTCATACAGATGAGAAAGGTTTTAGAAGCCAAATGTAAGTATCCCAAAGGGATGATTCGAAATTGCACCTTTTTGCAAACATATTCCATTTGAACACAGTTCACTATTTATATATTACCAATACAAACCTTTTAGATTTTTTATATTTATTCCAGGTAATGTCTAATAAAGTATGCAGTAAACGGCAAATGCATGTATTTTGCAACAGACTTAAAAAAGCCTCCACTGTTTTCAAATTGCATTCTCTTCCTGCACCCTTTGCACCATGGTGCTAGAGTGCCTGCATTGGAGGTAGGCAGCACATTGTGTGCCTGTGCAAAGAAAGGACAGGAATGCACTGTATAATGTTAAATACAGCATGTTCCTGCCCTTTCCCTTACACGTAGTGCAGCAAGGTGGTTTGCTGCATTGCACTGCATGAAAGTTTGATAAATGTGCCCTTAAATATATTTCTATTTCTTGGAGCAATAGAATTCTCAACGGAGTAAACTGCGTCAAACTCCTATAGGGTCAGATTCAGCATGGCTATATTAGCCTGTATAAGTACTTTAACCAAGTTTAGCATCAATGCTTATTAGGAACTGAACACAACTTGTGTTCGCTTTGTTTTGCCCATATATTAGCTTCTGATAACTTCTCACCCTAAATTAAAAAAGTCAATGAACCTGTTATAATTTAAGACATACACATTAAGGGCCAGATGTACAACCCTTTTTAGCGGTTGCAAACGGGAAATCTGGCCGTTTGCAACTGCTAAATGGGTTGTGGTATGTACAAACCCTATTTTGCGAGTCAGTAATCTATTATCGACTAGCAAAATAGGGTTGGTGAATCGCTATTAGGAATGGGCGTACCAAGGGCGTCCCTTCCTAATAGCGAGTCGCGCTGGTATGTATGATTGCTTTGCGACAGCAAATTCAGTCACAAAACAATCGCAGTTACCACCTACTTCAAGTAGATTGTAAGCCAGTAGCAAACGGGAAGGGGTCCCTAAGGGACCCCTTCCCCTTTGTGAACGGTTGCGAAAATATTTTTTTAAGAGCAGGCAGTGGTCCCATGGACCATTGCCTACCCTTAAAAAATGAAAAAGACACTTTTCATTTTTTTCTTTTAAATTCATCCCATTTTCCTTTGAAGAAAACGGACTGCAATTGAAAAAAAAGTTGCTTTATTTAAAAAGCAAACACAGACATGGTGGTCTGCTGTTCCCTACAAGCCACCATCCCTGTGATATATGAGATTCCTAAGGGGTCGCAAATTGCAACCTACCTCATTAATATTAATGAGATAGGTCTTTAGCGACCACAGTAGGAATTGCAAACAGTGTCTGAGACACTGTTGTACATTCCATTTTGCGAGTCACAAAATGCGAGTCACAAAACGTCGCAATCTGCGACTCGCAAAATGGAATGATCGTACATCTGATCCTAAGATAATAATGACAGATATTGTTGTTATAAAAGAAATAGGGAGTTGTTATATTTTTTCACTTTTGTTATAAAGCAACATATAGGACACAAGGCAGCTATGCATATGTTACTTAATGGTTAACAAAAACGAAGTTGAAATATATCAACATGATTGTGCGGCATTGTTGTGTTATATATTAAAAGATGATTATATGTTTTGTACTACATTATTTATGTTTGAAACTATGTGGAAAATGCACACTTGATTTTTAATCAATCAATCAGTAGTTTTGCAGAGCGCTTTTTGTAGGCGCTGGTTACAAGTTTCCTCACACCAAAAATGTGTCTGTTCATGTGATGTCTTTATTCGTGGATGCATGTACAGGTTTTGTTTTTATGAATAGCTGTATGTATTTCTGTTCCCTGAGTGTCCAGCACATATATGTATGTAGATCTATGTGATTCATTGAAATTTCCTTCTTGATCTGTCTGAATGGCTGCATTTAAGTGTGCAAGTGCCCCTATTTTTGTATGCCAATTAGCTTCATCCATGCATGTTGAGACATGGTGGCAGAGGATGCCATGCCTCAAGGGCATCTGATGCTATGATGACAGCCACACTGACATGTCAGAGTTGCACAGCACTCATGTCATGTGTCCGAGTCCGCTAAAAGACCTCTATGTCTGACTGAAGTGTGCCTGGCATGTAACTGACATTTCCCCCAGTCCTACTTGCTTATCCAAGGTGCACCTTCAATGTTCCTCTTTGTAGCTCTCTACCTATCTTTCACAGGCATGCTTGACATGTAACTGATTCTGCAACAGTCCTGCTCACATTCTATAAGTGCAATGGCCACATGAATGATTCTGTGCCAGCACTACCGACCTATCAGAAGCACATTTGACTTCAGATGCTAAATACCTGTGTTTGGCAGACGGGGGAGAGCAGTGTAGGTAAACGGATGGACACTGTTCCTTGACGAATGTGTAACTACAGGAGCTGTCCCCCCTTACATCTGACAATGCTTTAAAGCACCTGCCCAGGTTGGGTGATCATCTCCTTGCATGCAAGGTAGGAAGTCCTAGTAGCACCTGCATGTAGAGGTGTTATGTCAGTTAGGAAGGATTTGTTATATCTACCTTTGTTAGCCCTGATGAATGCATGAGACCATGTATTATGGGCAGGAACATGTTTGCAGGAAAATAGTTCTGACAGTCACTGTGCCTCTCAGCAAAAATAAAATCATAGATGTGAGGGTCATATTTCCCAGAAACATCTGTCTCAGGTCTTTTAACCGTAGCGAGGGTATCTAAAAAAAGGAAATTTGGATCCTTGTAATCATCCAGGAATTATTTTGGTCAAGAACTCCCTCATACTCCTAAGGACGAGTCTGCCCTGGTAGTATCATCTCACCAGGGTAGGGTGAGGAAGCTTATGATGAAGTATGCATCATTATGTGAGTGAGGCTCCCTTATGAGAAAAATTGGATCCGGTCTTTCCAGCTAGGGATATTTAATACGGCACTAATTAGTTGTATGCCAAGTTTACCATGTTTAGATGAGAGAACACGAGTACCTAACCCCTGGTGAAAATACGACTTCAATGAAAATAAGGGGGGTGAAGGTCAAAAGATTTGCAGCAATACTATGCCAACTATATCAGGTCTAACAATATTCATCCTTGCAGCTGTTTTACTAGTGATGTTTTTTCAAACAACATGCCTTTCAGCTGCATTGTGCATTTTTTTTATTATTATTTGCAACAGAAACTAAAATAAATCACCACCTAAACAAGAATTCCAATCACAGACAGCTACAGTTTCTGCCATAATGTGACACACTCTAAATTAAACTTTAAAAATAATTGTAGGCAATATAAAAAGCCAATATTTAAAGTTAACATTAAAATAAATTACATAAAAAGCACACTTTAAACCAGCTTTGCAATGGAAGAGAAAGTATTATTTTTTGGTGTTTGTTAGCAGTGCACCATGCTTTGTGCCGTCACTCAAAGTGAAGGAATTAATTGGGTAAGGTGGGCTGATCTACTTTTCCATGCTGTATGCTGTGATGTTGGGGAGAAGCAAAATTAAAATTAAAATGTAACAAATAGATGAATCAAGCTCACCAAACGTTTGCCTATGTGCATATAGTATGTTTTTTTTGTTAAAATCAATAGTCTGCTGAGATAGCTAAAATTGTCTCAAAGGCCAGACCTAAACAGAATGACCACAACACCTGAAGCTAGTGTCAAAATAAAGGAACCCCTGCTACTAATAGTAGTTCCTAGGGCAGGGAAAATACAAATCTGAAAAATAGCACCCCTAGGCAACAATTGGTCAAGTGAATGACAATACCTATTCCAACGTACTTATGATATTATGGACTCAGGGGTCGATTCCGATTCGGGCCGGAAAAAGCACCGACCGACTCGGAGCCGGAATTAATTCCGACCGACACGTACCTGTGGCGCCCGACACGCCAAGTACGATGCAAAGCGTGCAAAATACGACCGACACGTACTGAACCCAAGCCGAACGACCGAGCCGCACGGAAAACAGCAATCCGGCCGGAAAAACACACGAATCGAACCGACCGACACGCACCCGGAACAAATCCAACCGAAACGTACCCGCGAACTCCAAACCGCAAAGTACGATGCAAGGCGCGAAAACCACGACCGAGTCGTACGGAGGACAAGCCGTACGACCGACACGCATACAAAACTGCGAGCCGAAGTAACACAAAACACCGCGACCGACGCGTACGCAGCATAGAAAACTGCACAAACACAGCGTGAACGAAACGGAGACGACCGTACGAGACAACTGCAGGGTCCGACTCGGTCACAAGAACGTTTCCAACATGCACAGAAAGTACTAAGGAAAAATACACAAAAAAGGCCAAACAAGCAATTACAAAGCCAATAAATACTGGGGGGGTGGGGACAGAGAACAAAGACACACCCACAACTCCACCCATATAAAGGACACAAATCCCAACCATGATCCTTTGCAAATGCTATTCTACTGCCAGCACTCAACAGACAGCAACCACACACCCACAGCTCATCCCTCACACAAGCCACACACCATCAGCACACCAACAAATAGCTACCTCACATACACCCAGCAAAACACACACTCACACACCCTCACCTGCACACCAACACACACATCACTCACCATCACCACCCATCACCATGCCCCCAAAGAAGAATCACAAGTTCCTAGATTGTGAATTGGAAGTCCTGGTAGACGAGATCCTCAGGGTAGAGCCACAGCTGTTTGGCACACTGGTCCAACAGACAACCATCTCCCAGAAAACAAAGATGTGGGAGAGGATCATCAACAGGGTGAACGCACAATCACCATGTCTGCGCACAAAGACTGACATCCAGAACAGGTGGTATGACGTGCGCAGGAGGGTACGGGAGCTGCTGAAGAAGGACTACCTCCTGAGCCAATACACCGGCAGTGGCCCTCCTGCCAAGCCAGTATACCTCAGGCCCTGGGAGGAGAAGGTGCGGGCCATCCTTCCGCCAGTGAGCGTCTATGGACTAGAAAACATCCCAGAGCCTGGTGAGTACACAACAAATGTACACAATATTCTGCCACAATACACACACACATCACTGTCAAGGGGGAGTCAAACCATGCACTCATAGCAATTACACAGCAACCAGAACAGAATCATCCCAAAATGTGTATGTCAGTCAGATAAACACAACACATGCCATCTCAAAGTTACATTTAACCGTGTCATCACATGTACAAACACAACTACAACTACAGCTAGGCAGTGGCACAAATATAACTAACAAACACATCCAGACATGTAGCCACCACTACAACACCAACACACAGTGAAGACCACTGAAAGAAAGGAATTCTGTGTATGCTGGGCAAGTCAGTGTAGCCAATAGCATCATGGGAGTCGTAGTCACAGATATTGCTCACCCCCACAACTGTCCCATCAACACCACCATGAACCATGTGCACATCACAGGGAGTGGAAAAGGACTCACAAGATGGCTGACACTGGCTACTGCTGTGGGGAGCACAAGGCCCTGCTGGCAACTGTGCAACAACCAACAGCAGGACACCACTGACTGACATCCTGAGAGACAACTTCCACTCCCTGCAATGGAAGCACTTTCCATGGTGGGATATCTGGCTGGGTGGGAAGGAGGACTCGCAGCACTGACCATAGTCACAAGCACCTCCCCTCACACACCCCCTCAACACAAACTCCACATAACCCACCTGGGAGAATGCAATGCCTCACATCCTAACTCAAGATCCCACAAAGAACCACCACCCTGGGTTATGTTGTGTGAAGCACAGGGACACTCTTGGGACTTTTAGCCAAACAACTGCCAGGACAACACTCCCAGCTATCCTGTCAGCACAGGCAGCCCACCCCACAGGGAAGCAGAGTCAAAAGGAAGGAAGCATGGGCATGCTGGGAAGGGGGTGGAGGCAATAGCATGATGGGAGTAGTAGGCACAGATATTGCTCAGCCTCACAACTGGCCCATCAACACCACCCTGAACCATGCTCACATCACAGGGAGTGGATAAGGACTGACAAGAAGGCTGACACTGGCTACTGCTGTGGGGAGCACAAGGCCCTGCTGGCAACTGTGCACCAACCAACAGCAGGACACCACTGACTGACATCTTGAAAGACAACTTCCACTCCCTGCAATGCAAGCACGTTCCATGGTGGGATATCTGGCTGGGTGGGAAGGAGGACTTGCAGCACTGACGATAGTCACAAGCACCTCCCCTCACACACCCCCTCAACACAAACTCCACATAACCCACCTGGGAGACTGCAATGCCTCACATCCTAACTCAAGATCCCACAAAGAACCTCCACCCTGGGTTATGTTGTGTGAAGCACAGGGACACTCTTGGGACTTTTAGCCAAACAACTGCCAGGACAACACTCCCAGCCATCCTGTCAGCACAGGCAGCCCACCCCACAGGGAAGCAGAGTCAAAAGGAAGGAAGGATGGGCATGCTGGGAAGGGGGGTGGAGGCAATAGCATGATGGGAGTCGTAGTCACAGCTCAACATCCCCCACCACATGGCCCAGCAAGCTCACACTCACGCATGCACATCCCACAGAGAGTGGAAAGGCCCATCAAAGATGTCTGACACTGTTGCTGTGTCGTGGGGAGCACAAGGGCATGCTGGGAACTGCACACCAACCAACAGCAGGACACCACTGTCAGCCATCTTGCCATTGCTCTCACACCCACACACACTGAACTCCCCACAAAAGCAAGTAAGTATGGGAATGCTGGGAAGTGGGGTGGAGGCAATAGCATGATGGGAGTCATAGTCACAGACATAGCTCACCCCCACAACTGTCCCATCAACACCACCCTGAACCATGCTCACATCACAGGGAGTGGAAAACAACTGACAAGATGGCTGACACTGGCTACTGCTGTGGGGAGCACAAGGCCCTGCCGGCAACTGTGCAACAACCAACAGCAGGACACCACTGACTGACATCCTGAAAGACAACTTCCACTCCCTGCAATGCAAGCACGTTCCATGGTGGGATATCTGGCTGGGTGGGAAGGAGGACTTGCAGCACTGACCATAGTCACAAGCACCTCCCCTCACACACCCCCTCAACACAAACTCCACATAACCCACCTGGGAGAATGCAATGCCTCACATCCTAACTCAAGATCCCACAAAGAACCTCCTCCCTGGGTTATGTTGTGTGAAGCACAGGGACACTGTTGGGACTTTTAGACAAACAACTGCCAGGACAACACTCCCAGCCATCCTGTCAGCACAGGCAGCCCAACCCACAGGGAAGCAGAGTCAAAAGGAAGGAAGCATGGGCATGCTGGGAAGGGGGTGGAGGCAATAGCATGATGGGAGTAGTAGGCACAGATATTGCTCAGCCTCACAACTGGCCCATCAACACCACCCTGAACCATGCTCACATCACAGGGAGTGGATAAGGACTGACAAGATGGCTGACACTGGCTACTGCTGTGGGGAGCACAAGGCCCTGCTGGCAACTGTGCAACAACCAACAGCAGGACACCACTGACTGACATCCTGAAAGACAACTTTCACTACCTGCAATGCAAGCACAGTCCATGGTGGGATAACTGACTGGCTGGGTGGGAAGGAGGGCCGGCTGTCAACCAAATACAACCAATGCAGACCATGTTCACACCCCAACAAATACATAGAAATGCCCAAATAATGCAGGACAATGTGCTACACCATTATCAACCCCTGACTGTGACAACTTAGGACAATGCAATGTACAGGCCCGCACCCAGAGGCACAGTCACAACTGTCAGGTGTGTCAACCATTGATGCCTGCAGAAACATAACATACATTGTGTGTGTCTCCCAAAAACAGGTGATGATGGGGACACAGCAGCAGACGCTGAGGAGTCCCAGTCCCAGGCTCAAGAGGATACGGAGCTCACTGGTGTCGTACAGCCTCTGCCCTCCTCGGATGAAGAAGACCAACCTGGCACCTCCGGTGTAAGTCAACATGCAGCACCAGCAGGACCACCAGCTGCAGCACCAGCAGGACCACCAGCTGCACCCCCTGCACCCACCCCTCCAACGACTGTCACCACAAATACCATCCCTGCCGACATGGACAGAACAAGGAGCACCACCAGCACAGGGACCCTGGACCAACGTGGGGCCATGGACACCACCACCACCACCAACCCCCAAGGGGGACCAGGGTCATCTGTGCGTGCCACTGCACGCACTGCACATGTCGGCAGGGGTGGTGGGAGGGGTGGGAGACAGAGGTCGCTACTTGCAGAGGTGTCTGGTGTGCATGATGACCCACAACTGGTACGCATAGCCAATGCGTACCAGTCCAGCACCGGAGATCTCAGCCAGGTAGTGGGGCTCCTCAGAGACATGAAACAGCAGCAGGCTGCCCATCATGCCCGCTTGGACTCACACATGTCCCGCGTCGAGTCCAAGTGGGACACACTGCAAGAGATGACGGCGGTGCATAGGGACATATTACAATGCCTCCGCCAGATGAACAGCAACCAGTCTACACTTCCCTGTGTGCCAACAACATCTGGTGCTGAACAAACTGCAACTGCCACAGGGAGGGAGGATGACTCTGGCGGAGAGTCCCCTGCACCGCAGCAGCCTGTACTTGAGGGGCCCCCCCCAAAGAAGAGGGGTCGTCCGAGGAGGGGCAAGTGAGAGGCCGATGGCCAAATGCAACCCCCAGGAAGCCTGAACCTGTTCTGGATGTTCACCTTTGTGCACAAACTGTTCACCCTGTTGACGGCAACACAACTCCCACACATGACATGGGGAGTACAAGTTGGACCAATGTCTCAGACAACTGTGGCCCCGATACTGGGGATTTTGTCTACCAGGACTTTCAATTCACCTAGGAACTTCTGATTGCAATATAAATGTACAGCACGAACCATCCTATGCACTATTCACACAAATGTATCACAATAAACACACTAATACACCATACTTGCCTCTGTTGTGATTCCAACGTGGGTGCTGTCATGGGGATGATGAACTGCAAAATTACACTGTGTATGCGAACTGCAACAGCAAGTACAACACAGGCATGTGAGTAATGGCAACGTGACACATATGAGGGAGAGACACCACCAGGGCTACACAACACATACACACCTAGGCCATCTGACTCATTGCCTACACTGATGTTGCCAGGAAAGACGGTGCAATGCACAGACACCACACCTATTCCCAGTTGTAGTCAAGTAGCCCACAGGTGCAGTAAGCAAATGGCAGTCAAATGTGTGACCACAGACAACGCACATCACAAAGTGAAACACAGGTTTATTACACAGTTGCAACATGTCGTAACCACTACAGATGCAAGGTAATCCCACCTGGCAGCGGGCACACAGTCAACAACTGTAGAAGGAAGGAAGTCCATGGGTGTGGCGCACATCACCTGTAGGGACACAACAGCTACCACCCTGGAAGTACAATCACGTCGTCGGTGGACACAGTTGACCAAACGAATCTGAAAGTACCCTGTGAAGGACAGAAATGACACACAGTCAAAAGCAATGGAGAACAGGACAGAACAGCAAAACTCATGCACAATACATGTTACAAGATACCCACCCAGAACCAAGTTAGCATGTCAACACTGTTGGGGAGTACAGACCACCTGTAAGCACACATCGCTACACACATCCAGTCAAGTAGCCCATGGACACACTCCAACAGCACCAGAGCACCACCTACACATATCATGCCAACTCACATCATTGACATGACACCTCAGGATACTCACATTCAGCTAAAGAAGTTGGTGATGAGCTGTGTGCGGACATCACCCTCATCATCATCATCATCATCATCACTGGCATCGTGGTCCAGGCCAGGATCCTCCACAGGTGGCGGATGTTGGTCATTGTCATCCTGGATGAGAGGCAACTCCTTCCGCACTGCCAGGTTGTGGAGCATGCAGCAGACGATGATAATCTTGCACACCTTCGCTGGGGCATATGGGAGGGACCCTCCTGTCTTGTCGAGGCAGCGGAAGCGGCTCTTCAGGAGACCAAATGTCCGCTCAATCACTCTCCTAGTCCGACCATGTGCCTCATTGTAGCGCATCTGGGCTGGTGTCACAGGGTTCCTGAGGGGTGTCAGCAACCACGGCATGTTGGGGTATCCCGAGTCACCTACGGACAGACAAGTGCACATTAGCTGACTTGGAAAAGTGGGCGGAATACTACAGATCAGATCACACACAATGGCACAAAGTCAGTACACACCGACAAGCCAGGCACGCTGGTTCTGCATCTGTGCCATCATCCTGGGTATGCGACTACTCCTCATCACAAAGGCATTGTGTGCTGAACCAGGGAAACGGGCACACACGTGTGAGATGGTCACATCTGCAAGACACACCACCAGTGCATTGACCGAGTGGTAGTGCTTGCGGTTACGGTAGGCCTGCCCCTGGGCCTGTGGTGGTACCAAAGCCACATGTGTCCCATCAATGGAGCCAATGACATGCGGCATCCTCCCCAGGGCATAGAAGTCACTCTTCACGTCAGTGAGTCGTTGCAGTCTAGGGAAATAGATGTACCGGTTCAGGTATAGCAACATTGCCTCCAAAACATCGCGGAGCACACGGCTCAACATGGTCTGTGACATCCCACCAGCAGTCGCCACAGTATGTTGGAAGGTACCGGTGGCAAAGAAGTGTAGGGCTGCCATCACCTTCACCTTGGGGGTCAGCGCTGTAGGATACGGCCGGCCAGGCTGCAAATGTGGGGCCAACTGCACTGCCAAATCCTCAATCAGCTGCCTGGTGAAGCGGTACCGTCGGATGCTGTCCCGTTCCACCATCGTTGCCAGGTCTGGGAATGGTCTATGGACAGCAGGAGCCCTGCAGTGCAGAGGAGAAGAAAGCAAGATTGTCAGTCACCCCACATATGCGGCATTGAACACACTCAATATCACATCATACATCATTATGAGGCACAACTACATGAAGTGTGCAGTTCCGTAAGGACATGTATGGTACATACATGGCCAACATCTGTCATCACGGTTCAACAAGTGGCATCAATAAGTCCCAGGTTGGCCCATTGGATATCATGAGGCCGTGTCACAGTTCCCATCTCCTGCTGCCATGTCACAATCACCCCCACAGTGACATGTGAGGACAGATGTGCCCCAGGCATCACAGCTCAACGACAGGTACATTCCCAGGGACCCTGTATTGCCACATGGACACTGGCATTACATGGAGTATCATGTATACACCACAGCAAAACAACCATGACCCCCCCAGGTAGTGGTTCCACTTGCCTCTGCAGGACAGACATGGACGTCTGTGACACACACACGCACAACATCAAAGTCCATGCACACACAACGTGGATGTGGAGACTGTCTCCCATTGTGCACATGAAATCAGAGACATTGTAAACACTACATGCACACAGACTGTGGAGGACCATCACTATTGTGCCACTGGGACACCCTGGCTCAAACATACCGTCCCACATGGGACTCACGGGGTATGTGACATGACATACACATACACCACCGTGAAATGTGACCATGGCACATGCACAGATATGAACAGTTGCACATCACAGTGGTCATGTACACGTAACACCCAGGATCCTGTCCCCATGAACACGTGCATAGCCTGGGGGTGGCTGCCCCCAGGTGACACCCACAGGACAACATGTACACCAACATACACACAATAGGAAATGCAGCCTTACATGCCTTATGATACAGTTTGGACAGGCTGTGGTGTTGTAGGTGTGCCCCTCACTCCCTGGGAGCTATCTGTGGCTGGCATATGTTCATCTGAGACAGGCATGGTGACATATGCCAGTCACTTGTACAGGGATGCGTTGAACAGCAATGGACCGATCGGTGCACCCGTCCGGCCCATTGCATTCAATGTGTGCGGGTACGCGTTGTACCCCTGTACGCGTTGTACCGCAATGGACCGATCGGTGCACCAGGCCGGCCCATTGCATTCAATGTGTGCGGGTACGCGTTGTACCCCTGTACGCGTTGAACAGCAATGGACCGATCGGTGCACCCGGCCGGCCCATTGCATTCAATGTGTGCGGGTACGCGATGTACCCCTGTACGCGTTGTACCGCAATGGACCGATCGGTGCGCACCCATTGTCAAGGGCCTAGCCTGGCAACGGACGCGTTTTCGAAATTCGAACGAGTCGGTTGCTGGAAATTCAGTTGGTCACCCACAACAATGTTGCAAAATCATGTATGTCATGAAGTTGAAGATTTGAAGGATGCTGTGGGCGTGTATTGGTGCTGCTATTCCATGGATTGGCCAGATTCAGAAGATGCAAACGACTTGGACCTATCACTTTGGACACATGGGACAGTATCTGCCTCTGCAGCACATATATATTGCTGGCTGTTCCCCTGAGAGCTCACTTGCCTGCACTACATGCTCCAGGACGACATCTGCCACTGCACTGCTGCTGTCTCTGCCCCCTCTGGACCCAGCAATGGCACGTACTGTGGAGAGAGCCCCAGCCTTCAGCCTTGAGGAGAACCAGGCCCTGCTGGACAGCCTACTTCCACAGTACAGCAAGCTGTATGGGACACCAGGGGAGCAGGTGAGTGTTCTGTGCACTGCCTTTCTGAATGTGCATTTTGTCTGACTAGCAAGGCTGAAAGTCTGCACGCCACTGGCTAGCAGGCTCACTGAGTAGTTGTCACCCCCATAGTGTGTAGTGACATGCACTGGACAGGTATGGTGCAGTGACAGTGCATTTGAACAAGGTTTTACTTCCCATGCAATGATACCATGTAGTGACTTCTGGCAAACTGTCCATGGGCAGCGTTGCACTGCCTGTGTACATCATGTGCCCCTGTGATTGAGACATGTATATACAACTGTGTCATGCACGGATATGTTGCATGTGTAGTAATGGCCTTTTCACTTTGTCATCCTCACAGGTTAATGCCCATCGGAAGCAGGAGATCTGGAAGGACATCGTCCGGGCTGTCCGGTCCGTGGGGGTCTACAAGCGCCGGATCCGCAACTGCCAGAAGAGGTGGCAGGACCTTCGGGGCTGGACCTGGAGGATTGCACGGGTCCAGCTGAAGCTGTCGCCTCCTCGCAGGAGGGGCGGAACACGGACCCTGACCCCCACATGCTCCAGATCCTGGCGGTGGTGTTTCCAGACCTGGATGGGCAGCAGAAGGCCAGACAGCAGCAAGGAGGGGGTGAGTTAAAGACTGCACTGTGAACTCTGTATTACATGCTATGTGCCCTCCTCTGGCCTGGTTAAACTGCCACAGTACAGCAGTCATGTTGTCCAGGAGCCATGTCCCTCTATTGTGCACTGCCCACTCCTCATCTGATAACCAGGTGTGGCCCTTACATTCAGGGAATTGTGTCACTTGGGACTGTGTCCTTGCAGTTTGCTTCACTCAAGGTGGGGGACAGCATCTGTTTCCCTAACTCTGTTGTGGGCATCATGGGTGGGTCCATTGTTCACACAACGCCTGTGTTCGGACATGTAATCTGCGTGTTGCTTTGATATGCGGTCCACTTGCTGAGCTGAGCCACCACATGTGCCTGGGGTATCTGGCACACACCCATGCAGCGGGTGGGAACAATGTTTGGGCCCCAGGAGTGTGCAGATTACGTGTGTCACACATACATAGCCAGCTATCCACTGTCCAGGGCTCATCCCTCATTCATGTGGGGCAGGACAGTCATGCCTACTCCAGCCCATCCAATACACCTGTACTCCCACTCCCGTGTATCAGCTGACACGTTGTGCGCAGTGATTTGACCCCTCAGGTGTCTGCCTCTGTGTCAGTGTGCTGTGGATTTGTTGCCAGGACTGCTGGGGTGTTTCTCGGTTGGGGCTCAGCATGCCACTGGAGATGTGACCATAGGAGACGATACTTGTGTGTCACATAGGTGTTTGATCAGCTGCCCGTGCAGACTGGGGTATGCGAATGTGAAGTTCAGGCAGCTGTTTCCCATTCACAGCAGATTGTGAGGGGCTCAGGTTCAGAGGGTAGTGTCACAGGTCTCCCATATGTCCAATCGGTATGACCTGGACAGATGAGGGTTAAGATGATGTGTTGTGTGGGGGATGTACATGTGCACTTGTGCAGCTCCAGGACTTGCATTCCCCATGACCTACTATTGTGACACAGTGCAGAGTGTTGTTGTCTGGCTGCCAAGTCATACATCACTGAGACAGTGATGTATGACTTAGCAGTCATGCCTCCACCATGGCATGTGTCTACTTATAGGTGATCCTGCAGGGGAGTGACATGTGCTACATGCACACCATTGTGGCGATGGCTATCAGGACATGGGTGCATCATGGTGTCTGTCACTGGTATGCATCACATGCATTTCCTATTTGACTCTGGGCATCCCTTTCATCCGGAAACCTGTACTGACTCAGTGGCAAGAGTTGTGATGTGTGCATGTCCACATGCTACACCGTGTCCTCTGCACTGTCCAACTACTGTGTAGGTGGTGCATGTGTCCACACTGGGGTGTTGCTATCCAACAGACACCAGACAGATGGGTGCAAGGCCATGTGGGATGTGAATGCCATGGTTGGCATCAGACTGACAATTGGCTTCTCCTGTTCAGTTAGGGCACTTTTAGCAATGTTCAACTAATGATGCCAGGGCTTGCTCTGTAATGTGCTGTGCTCACAGTGGTGTGTGCGTTTGGTGCAGGTGACTGATGTCTGTCTGTTTCCCCATTGTTTGCAGATACATCAACGGCCACGGAAGGGGACAGCTCCACGGACCAGGAGGAGCCGGAGAGCCAGACTGGGTCAGCAGCCGAGGAGTGGTCGGAGGGACCCAGTGGCACGGAGGGCGAGGGGAGCCACACCGAGGAGTCCTCAGCAGCATCCACCTCAGCTGAGGACCACAGCGGCTCGGAGGATGACTCCCTTATGGAGGCGGGTGTCAGCAGCCACCACACCCCAGCTAGTGTTGCTGTCCCCGCCACCACCAGCACCACCACCGCCCTCCCATCGGCTCCCATTCCCCAGGTCCGTGGAGGCTCCCATGTTCGGGAGCGTGTCTCCTTTGGGCCAGGCACCGCACCCCTGCCCCTGTGTCCCCTGCTGCCCTGAGTGAGGAGTCTGTGTACCTCCTTTGCCAGCTCCATGTAGGGCAGACAGCCATGCTGAGTGTTCTCCATGCGCACACCGCTCTGTTGACTCAGCTGGTGTCGTTCATGGAGGGCATCTCATCGGGCATGTCTGACCTACAGAGGGGCAATAGGTCCATGGACTCCTCCCTGATGGCAGCAGTGTCCCTCCTCAGACAGTCCCTCACCCCTCCTGCCTCTGCTCCATCCACACTCCCCAGCACCTTACCCGTCCCAAGCACACACACACCGGCACAGGCACACACCAGCACACACACGTCCAGCACACAGACACACACGCCACAAACAAAACGCATACGCACGCACAGTCAGGGGACTGAAACCAGACTCACAGGGGATGGGGCCCTGGAACACACACACGCATCCACGAGCACTGCGCAGTCCTCAGTTGCCTCTCCCTCCAAAGCACCCTCCCTTGCCTCACCTGCAACCCCAAAGACCCAGCGGCTCTTCCTCAGTGACCTCGGCCTCTTCCCCTCCGATCCAGCTGATACAGCATTCAGGGGGAAGAGGAAGCCCACCCACACGGAGCAGAGTGCCCCTCGCCCCCGGACACCCTCCCCCAGGCGCAGACAGACTGAGGCCCCCACCCGCAAGTCCCCCGGAGTCGTAAGAGCAAGACCCCTCCGCCGCCCTGCAGCTCAGGCACCAGGTCTCCTTCCTCCATCCCTCAGGCCCCCAATCCACAGGTGCCCCCACCACACCCTGCCCCAGGTTCCCCCACCCACAGATATACCATCCCCAAGAGGATCCGGCCTTCTCCCCTGCCACTTGCTCTCCCGGCACCACACCCCCGCTGCGCTTGTCTGTGCCACTGATGTGGTGAGGGTGTCCTCCCCTCTGTCCAGCCCACCTTGCCTGTTCCCCATTCTCCTCCCCTGGTGGTAGGCACTGCAGTGGAGTCCACTACCACCCTGTCTGACTTGGGCACTGCAGTGGCGGATCTGTCCACTCCATCTGCAGGGTCCACTGCAGTCGTGCCGGCACCCACAACATCTGAGTCATGCCCCCAGTTGTGCCGGCACACACCATGTCAGACACCTCCACTGCAGTTGTCAGTGGCTCTCCAGCACCCACCACCCCTTCCCTGCCTCCTCCTGGTGAGCCCTGATCCTGTCCCTGCGGTGCCTGGCCTGCCCCCCGGTTGCCCCTCCTAGTGGATTGTCCCTGGTTTTGGGCAGTGCAGGCATGCGTAGGGTGACATCTGCCACTGTCACCCTGTTTGGACTTTGACAATGGACTGGCCATTGGCCTTTGTGTTTTTTCTGGACTTTCACTTTTAAACACACATATGCTGAATAAAGCAACTTTCTGTTCTCTAGTGCTTATGCTTCTGATGTACATGTTGTTGATGATGCTAACCATGCCCTTGCTGCAGTGATGGTGATATTTGGTCTCATGATAATGAAGTGTTACTGTGCAGGAACACATGTGGTCCAGGGGAATGTGTCCTATCCTGTGGTGTATCCATGTCATCCATAGCAGCATCTGAGGGTGTCATGTGTTCAGTATTTGGCAATGGGATTTCCTACTTACATTAGCAATTTCACATCTGTGGCTTCCACCCCTGCACATCTGTTGTGCCTGCCATTGTTCAATTCGTCTACTTCCCTGACCGTGTGGCCATCTCCACTGGACATGCAGGTTTGGGCATCAATGGGGAAGGACTCATCTGTGTTGTCAGTGCAACATTGCTATACAAGTGTGTTGGATCTGTGCTGATGATTTCGTTGGCACTTCCATGACCAGGCTGATGTGACGGGAGCCTTCATTTGGTGCTAATTGTTGATTGTGTGACCAAGTGCTCAGCTGACATGATGGGGCCCTACTGAGGCAACATATGGCACAGCTTTCCTCACACAGGAGTGGAGTCCCCTCATGGCAGTGTGTACTCCTGTGACATTGCCTGCGCCCAAGGTGTGTGTTGTATGAGCATGTCTGTGTGTTCACTTCCGTTTTGCTGTGCATGCTGTGATCCCTAGTGTTGTACCTGTTTGTGATGCTTGCTGAGTTGACCTATGTTCCCCCAAAGTTTTCTCCCTGGTTTCTCTGTGATGTGGGTGCATGGCACATTACTGGTCATCAGGGTGTCACCCATAGGTGTGTTTGCTGTCAGGGCTGAGTTTGTGTGCAGACGCAGATGGGTCACAGTCAGGTTTCCCCTTGGCACTTGTTGTTTGCACCTGTCATGTGATTTCCAGTTTGTGTTATCTTTCAGTGATTGTGACACGTTGTGTGTGTGACTGCTGGCACTCCTCAGGGTCCGGGCTGCAATGTTGGTTGTTGTCTATGTGTGTTCTTTGTGGGTGACCTTGGCTTCTTCATTGGTGTGTGACTGTGGCTGGGATCCCATTGGTTGGTGTGGTATTGCTGTCATGTCCATGTACAGCGTAGTGTGCAGTGTGTCAGACATTCAGGAGTCTTGTTGAGTGGCCATGTGTGATGTGTTTCTGCACCTTGGTTCCCACCCACCACCCTGGAATTGTCATGGGTGCATGTGCAATGTCACCAGAGCATGTGTGCTTCACTGCTGCACATTGTTGGAGGTCGAGGTGTGTGGTGTTGAGTGTGTGCAGATGAGAGTTGTTGCCCGGCTAGACCCCTGCCTCCATGTTGGCCTTGGCTTACTGGCCATGCTGATTGATTTGTGCTTGTGTAGGTGTGATGGTAGTTTGTTGCTCAGGACACATGACTGTGGTTCACAGTGTGAACGACATGTAGCTTTGTCATCACAGTGGGATTGTAATGCAGCCCAGGGTCACCACATTGTGGGGGCCCTGGGGGTAGTGCTGTGGTGTGTCTGTGTCTTGCTGTGTCAGTTGCTGTTCCTACGTGCCTGTGTGACATGTGGGATTTGTGCTCCCTCTCATCTGACAATGCCTGATTGCCCACATAGGGGATTTGGATCCATGAGTTACCTTTGTGTGGCACTGTATGCACATCTGTATAATTGGTATTCAGGCCTCCTCATGTGTTGTGTGGTTGCCTGGGGACACTGGCATCCCCCCCCCCCTCACCTGATGTGTTTGATGTGCAGTGTGGGTCTGCCTGTTTGTGTTTGTGCATCTGCACCACTGCATTGGCATATCTTAAGTGTGCAATGGGACACATGCACTACTTTGCCACTGATGTGTTTTAGGTTCTGTGACCAGGAATCATCCATGCAGTTTGGCAGTTGCAGCTTTTTCTTTGTCAACACTTACATTTTGGTCACTGTGATGATGGGGGTTTGGACCCCATTGCCACAATGTTCAAAATGTGCTTCAGCTATGGACCCCACACTTACCTTTTGGTCACTGTAATGATGGGGGTTTGGACCCCATTGCCACAATGTTCAAAATGTGCTTCAGCTATGGACCCCACACTTACATTTTGGTCACTGTGATGATGGGGGTTTGGACCCCATTGCCACAATGTTCAAAATGTGCTTCAGCTATCGACCCCACACTTACATTTTGGTCACTGTGATGATGGGGGTTTGGACCCCATTGCCACAATGTTCAAAATGTGCTTCAGCTATGGACCCCACACTTACCTTTTGGTCACTGTGATGATGGGGGTTTGGACCCCATTGCCACAATGGTCATGGCCTGCTTGCATTGTGGGGGCCACACACATATATGTGTGGCACATGTGATAGGGGGTCACATTGTATGTTCAAAGTCATGTTCAGTGTTGTAGGCATTTGACACAATCTACACACGCTTGTCATGGTGTTGGGGGGATGTCTTTTTCTTGCATTCCCTAGGTTGTGGTATGCTGGTTGTGTCATGCATTGTAAACCTTGATGTATTTAAATATGTTTGTTGAGTGTCTGGTTATAAATTCATTTACAACTATTATCTATATTTGCACTTTATATATGTTTGTTTATTGTATACATTTGTGCTAATCCACTGTAGAAAGTATGTTGTATTGTTGTTGTTTAGTTTTATATGTTTGTGAAATAAGTTTTTTATAACATCATTATATGAAATTGTATCAATAAAATGAAGTTTTTAATATGAATTTAATGTACACTGAGTCAATAATATCATAAGTACGTTGGAATAGGTCTTGTCATTCACTTGACCAATTGTTGCCTAGGGGTGTTATTTTTCAGAAACACAACACCCGAAGCAACATGCTCCATTCTTAAGATAGAGGGCACTTATAGGAATCCCAGGACAGATACCTGTGGAACACCAAAGTTAACAGAGAGCGGGGCAGGTACCGATTGACTCCAAGATACTGATAAAGTGTCGTCAAAGAAGCTAGAATTAAATCCGTTCCATGCAACTCCAGTGATACTGAAGGAAGAAAGACAATTTAAGAAAAAAGAGAGTTCAAAAAAGTTGGATGATCCAGGATTAAAGATCAGGGCCATTACGTTTTTGGTTCCAAAAAGAAACTCCTGCTTTGGAAGCCTGTATTGGAAAAGCAAGTGTTTTTGCTGTGTGAGCACTTTGAGCATGATACCCACACAGCAAAGCTTCAGTGCCTTCAGCGCAACCATATTAGCAGTAGTTCTGCTAAAAGCACAAAGATCTTCACCTGCCTGTCACAGAGATCTCAAAAAATGGCAAGTTTTCTCTGCCAGGGAAGAAGAGAACAACACTTTGCAGATCAGGTTGCAGCAAGATCTAAAAGACAGAGAAGAGTTTATTCAGACAAGGCCATTGAGGAAGTATTAGATGACTAGGAGAGATGTTTTGATCAGATAGCCTGGATAAAATCCCTGTTGTGCAGGGATTGGTGCAGTGCAAAAGTTGTCCACTCTTTACACGCAATGATTTTTGAGAAAGCATACGCTCAATAATATTGAAGAGCACATTTATTGCAGAAAATAGAGAATTTACCCCCAAGTAATGTTTAACCATGCTGATTCAGATATTTTAATAAAATTTGACTAATGTAGAAACCAACTTCGTATAAAACGAATACACTCCATTTCGATGACCGAAACATGTCTTCCAGCTTTGTAGAACTGAGCAACTATTTGATAAAAAGAATTAAAAAACAAAAAAAACGAATGCACTCCTACTGATGAAGAAACCCAAAAATTGTAAATGTGTGCTAAATTGTTTGAGTAACCCCTAGAGACCTGATTTTAATACATAACTATATAATGTGTAGAAACTTATCGAAAGCCAAGCAATTGTAGAAATGCATTGTATGCATTCATAATCCACATATGCACTTTCAAATGTAGTTCTCAGTCATGATTGCCTTTGACTAATTTGGTGACTTGCAGTATGATTTATTCAACATGAACTAGAAATGTATAAATGAATTCATATTCATTTATATTAATTTGTGCACACTCATATTAAATGTGTACCATTGAATTAAATATTTAACTTAGCTTGACTCTAAAGACCTGTATTTCAACATGCTACATTTCGTAAATTACTGTGTGCTCGTTCTGCTAACTCGACAATTCCTGCAGGTATTCACATGCATTGTTAGTTTAGAATAGACACATTTTTACTAGCTATAGCTACATGGCCTGAGAAACAGACCTTGACGACCAGCACATAAGAAACTTTCAACCCAATAAAAGACTATTATGTTTTAACCTGAGCGTGTGAAGGAGATGTCGTTTCCATGCCTAGTGTGGGATTTTGTCTGGATGTTGCCGTCTGCAACGGGTGAAATCAGATGGAGATTGAAACAACTACAATGGACTTCTGTTGATGATGTGACCAAAGGGTGTTGCCTTGCGACTTTATGGATAATAACTTACGAACAACCCCCTTTGAACTAGAGGGAACTGCCCCCAGATCCCCTGGAAATCGCTTTGGACTTGGTGTGGACTTCTCTGTTGAGCCCCCTTTTCTGCAGATCCTATGCAGAGCCTTCATTGGACTCCTACCCAAGCCCTTTCATGATTCCCCACTGCCCCTTGAAAGGACTTTGAGAGTTTTTACCTCTATGCCCATTGACTCCTTCCCTAAGTGCAGCGTAGGCTGACACCTATCCCCGACCTACTGAAGACTCCTGACCGAGCTTCTGCGATGCAAATGCTTGCCTTACCTATAATCATGTGCTTTGTCCCTATTTCTTAAATGTAACTCTTTGATTTCTGATTTTTTTTTATATATTTGAACCATTCCTGTGCCTTGGAATGTGCTTGTAAGACCTAGATTTCTAATGTATAGAAAAGACCAATTGGAATGGATTTCCTGAGCACAAGGTCCTTATATCTATTGCTTTGCATTAAAGCAACTGGACTGCTGGTTTGTTTAATCCTTGTTCGCCTCAACCTCTGCTGGAGGCTTGCCTCCCAGTTGTCATTTTGTATTTTACAGCATGGTCCTCATTGTGTAGCCAAACTGTTTGCACTGAAAATTATATAGAGTTGATTAGGCAAAGAAAAGATCCATTGGAGGACCAAGATAGAAAGTAAGTAAGATAGAGAAGAAGATAAAAAGATTTTGGCTCAGACACCCAGGATCAAATCTGGTAGCACGTCGGAAGGTTAGGGTGTCTGATCTAGAAATTGCCCAAACCCAGTCCAAACCCCAAATGCCCATAGTTCAGTCGGAGGATTGATGAAGTACCACTGGTTTGGAAGCAACTTCTAGCAGCAGAGGAGTGTGAGTATTAATACGGTTGCACGTTGTTATTGCTTATGCTTCGATTGCTGTGGTTTGCAGTGGCTGTGTTGTTTCAAGCAGAGTTGATGTGTGAATGTGGGGCATAATGCAGAGAAGTTAAAGCCGTTATCGGGTCCGTCGTGGCCTAGGATCCTGGGATATATACCTACGTGGTAAGTCTCAGTGTAGAAGACACTTGGTGTAGTTGTGTGCTGTGTTGCGGTGCTTGTTCAGAGACATTGTCAACAGCACCTTTACAATATGGTCTTAATCTTTGCATGGTTGTGAGATGTGGTTTGGCATAATTGATCTCAGTTCACAGAGACTAACTGTATCAATCCGATTGAGATCCTGCTGGTTGAGGTTTCGCTTGAAGTGAATGTTAGAATGGGTTGGGAAATATTGTTCTGAATTGTCTCTCGTATGTATGGATAATCTTTCATTCCTTAGTGGAGCAGACAGAAGTAGTTGTTGAAGTTGTTTGCATTGTTTCATTGTGCGAACCTTTTAGAAAACGTGCTTGAAAGACATTGTAAAGGAGGGTGAGCTGCTGCGAGGAGTGAGATTGATGTCACAGTTTGCTGTGCTGGTATAGGTCAGTTGGTGTAAAGTCACACTGGCATTTGTTGAATACGTCATAGAGAGCCGCGCTGAGATTGGTTGTCATCGCTGAATAGAGAATTGTGGGTGAAAATGTATTTCCTGGTTCTAACGAAAAGTCGTTTGTGAATCTTGCATATTCTGATTAAAAAATGAAGTTCTTTAATGTATTACAAGGTTTAGTGAAGGGAGATGTATCCGTGCCTGTTAGAAAACTAATAGAGGCACCACCTGAAGGTATGCTAGGTCGAATTATGGCAGTACACATGGATTTTCACACATATTTTTGCCTTGAATAATGGCACTGAATCACTGAGAAAGATGTTCCTTTAGCATTCCCTCATTATGGTACATTCAATTTGAGAGTCATTGAACATTTAAGGAGGACACTGTATGAAATTGAGCTGCCTCCTAGGCATAAATGAAGCACTTCATTCTTGGGAACATATGCCTCACCAGAAACAGTGAGAGAGATAGCAAGGGAGAGTCAAGAAAGCCATACACACTTGTGTGAATGCTGGATGGGATGCAGAACAAAAAGCCTGGAGAACTGACATCAAGGAGGGAGCTAGATTATATCCTGCATTGAAGAGGGAAGGAGAAGTGAAAGACAAATGCATGGAAAAGAAGAAGCATAAAGAGCCAGAAGACACAGAGAACAGAGATGAGGAAAGTGACAGCAAACCAGATGAGGATTTTGTGACTGGATTATTGCTACATCGTCCACCTCCATATAATGAGACACAGCCTGGTGGAACGAGTAATGCACCTATGAGTGGGATTTCTGATGTGCCTTCGGCACCAGTAAATATGGATCCAAGTTCAGTCAAAGAAATTTCGGCAATGACAGTCCCTTCAAATTTACATACTTTGAATGCCCCAGATGCACCGAGAGTTCCCGTCACTATAGGTCCTATAGTTCCTTTGTATAAGCCTGGAGCAACAGGAAATAATGCACACACTTTGGCCGTTCCTACTGGGACAAACTCTGTAACTGACAATTTAACAGGTCCAATGATGAGACATGTCACTCAGACTGATTTGGGTCCGATACAAGTGGATACCACAGGTATTTTATGTGCAAATCCTACCAATAATCAGACTGGGATTAATTGGTGCAGGGGGTTTTCTCAGAGATCATCACCCTTTTTTGAGCCTAATACCAATATAGGTTTGAATGTGAATTACAGTGTCCCTAGGACAGAGGTGCCTATGGAAACACCAACTTCTGATATGTCTCTTTTGCATTCGCTGCCTGGTCCAAGTACTGGTACCTATAGCGGAGAGATAATTCTACATACCACAGCTGAACAACCCGGTCCGACGGCCCAAGAATTTGATGATTGGCTCAGAGGTATATAGACTCAAACCAATAATGCAAATCTTGGAACGAGTGGGACATCCACTCAAGTCCCAGAGAGCGAAAGAGTTATGGATGTGGCCAAATTGAAAATAGAATTAGAAGAAATTAGATTGATAAATAATTGATAAATGATATTTGGAACCCTTGGGTTGTCTCGATTGGATACATATCAGGATGACAAACTGTTATTCCTGTGTAAAGACATTACTAGGTGTGCAAGACAGGCTTATGACAGATTATCAGAAGTAGCTCAGAGACATGGGATTAACATACCGAGGTCCAAAGTACTGCAAAGAAGTTACAGATTGAGAGTCAGTGACTGAGATCTTGCAAACACGCGCCCACCTGGAATGAAATTACAAATTAAGAATTAATCTCTTATGTCCGAAAATGGAGTGAGCTGGATAAATGAGAAGATAGATTGTGAAAGAAAGAGGAGCCAAAGAAAGTCGTCAGGTGACAAATGCCTCCATCTAGAACAGAGGAGGACAATGTGGATATATACATGTTTCCCATGAGAGAGGTGCCTGGGCGAGGGTATGTGCACATACCATGGAATAGATCTGGTTTTGCATCCTTGACAAATGGTTTCCTGAAATTGAGAGAGAATCCATTGGAATGATACAGAGAGGTTGACCAATATGTGAAAATATCAAAGGTTTTGTGGAAGGATTTGGATGCCATATTTGAAATTGTGGCTCCCGGTGAGCTATGGGCACTGTTAGACTTGGAATCCTTGGTGTGGTTTCCCCTAACTTTTTGCCTTCTGACCTCCTGTTTTGCTGACTTCATTTTTGCTGGCTTTAGGATTCCGGGCACTTAACCACTGCTAACTAGTGCTAAAGTGCATATGCTCTGTTCTCTAAACATGATAACATTGGCTTATCCACAATTGGAAACTTTAATTTACTTGTAAGTCCCTAGTAAAGTGCACTATATGTGCCCATGGCCTGTAAATTAAATGCAAATATGAGCCAGCAGTAATGATTGTGCCACCCACTCAGTAGCCCTTCTTAACATGACTCAGGCCTGCCATTGCAGAGCCTGTGTGTGCATTTTTAAATGCCATTTCGACCTGGCAAGTTAACCTACTTGCCAGGCCCTATCCTTCCTTTCTATTAAATGTAAGTCACCCCTAATATAGGCCCTAGCTAGCCCCATGGGCAGGGTGAAGTGTATTTAAAAAGTGGAATGTTCACTTTTGAGTAATGCATGTCCTGGTAGTCAAAAACTGCTAAATTTGTTTTTCACAAGTGCAAGGCCGATCTCTCCCATAGTTGAACATGGGGATTGACTTAAAACATTTTCTAAGTGTAATTTCCCATTTGCAGCAGATAGAAAATTGGAGTTTGGTGTCTCTGGACTCACAATTTAAAAGCACATCTTTTAGTAAAGCTGTGTTTTAAATTGCAGGTCTGAAAATGCCACTTTTAAAAAGTTGGCATTTTCTTACTTTAACCATTCTGTGCCTCTGCCTGTCTCTGAATACACGTATGAATTAGGGTGACAGCTTGGCTTTGTGCATTCCCTCTAGACAGTCAAACAAAGGAAGATGGTGTGTCACATTTGCCAGGGGTAGATTGGGAGGGATAAGCTGAAACTTGCACTTGAATAGGGCTGTATACTCCCCTGTAGTGCGTCTGGAGCCAAGGAAGGTAGGGCATGGACCTTGTGAGGTTCACAGGCCTCTTTGATGTCTTCCCCACTTCAAAGGCACATTTGGGTATAAGTTCTGGACTCCTGACAACCCAAATTCAGTTCACTTTGGGGTCCTGAGGAGACTCTGAAGTCCTCATCCTCGGTACCACCCCTTCTGCATGGGACAGCACCTGGTGGCCGACCGCCCTCGGACGCCCACCTCCCCCCTCAGACCACGCCAAGAACCTCGGCATCGTACTCGACTCATCACTCACCATGAACCGACAGGTCAACGCCGTCACCGCCAGCTGCTTCAACACCCTCCGCATCCTCCGCAAGACCTTCAAGTGGATCCCCCCTGAGTCAAGGTAGACAGTCACCCATGCACTCATCACCAGCAGACTGGATTATGGAAACGCACTCTATGCTGGCATCAACAAGTCCCTACTCCGCAAACTCCAGACAGTACAAAACACCGCCGCCAGACTCATCCTCGGCATCCCCCGACACGAACACATCAGCCAACACCTACGAAGTCTCCGCTGGCTCCCCGTGGAGAAAAGAGTCACTTTCAAAATCCTCACTCACGCCTACAAATGCCTACACAACAACGGACCCAAATACCTCAACGACAGAATCAACTTCCACGTACCCAAAAGAAACCTCCAATCTTCCAACCTCGCACTGGCCGAAACCCCGTGCATCCACAGAGCCAGAGCAGGCGGAAGATCCTTCTCTCACATTGCAGCCAAGACCTGGAACGAGCTACCGGCAGACATCAGATGCGCCCCCTCCCTGAACACCTTCGGGAAGACCCTCAAGACCTGGCTCTTCGACTAAACATATCTGCGGCTTGAGACCCTCACGGGTGAGTAGCGTGCTTACAATTCCCTGATTGATTGATTGATTTATTTACTCTGCAACTAGGAGGGACTGTCACTTTCCCACTTGCGTTGCTGTGTTGACCTGCTGCCTGCTGATTGCTGTGCTGCCAGGAGCATGTTCTGCCATGCACACCATCTGTTGTGGATTTGAATTTAAATAGCGAGAATGCAGGTTTCGATACTGCACACTGTGTGGGCGTGATGAGGCTACAGTGCACCGAGCAGCCAAGTAGCCCCTGCCCTGCTCTTGTTGTTGCACTCCAGGACTCAGCTTTGTACTGCTTGAATTGTATTCCCTTGTGTTGTGTTGGGTGATGTGCTTGCTTTTACAGCTGGGTTTAGATTATTTCAGCTGTCTCACTCACAGAGTGCACTGTTTATCAGCACAACGGACCAGAATTTTGCCAGTCACGGAGCTCCGTGTAATTCCACTGAGTTTTTAGGGAACACTTCTAGAAGAAATACCATCAAATTATTACTTATTTGGAATCGAAAATCTCTTCTAAAGAGATTGATTGGGTCAAGATTGACAGACCAACCCAAGAGTCCAAAGAGTCGATTCACGCTTTCTATGAGAGATTGTTGCAGGCATTTAAACAGTTCAGTTGTACAGAGACAATTGAGGCAAAGGACATGGGACATTTTGTGTACATATTTGTATAGGGATTGAGATTTGAGGATAGTTCCATGATTCAACACCATATGATTTGTTGGCAGAGTAAGCCCACTGATGAAATTTTGTGCTACGCCAAGTACATTAATGATGAATTAGAGATGAAACACAAAAAGTTAAAAGAGAAGCTTATGATTGCCCAGATGAAAGCCAAACAGAGAGGTCAGAATCAGTAATTTATTGAAAATGCAGTTCCTGCACAGGGAGGGTATCAGCACGGACTCCCTGCAATGCAAGCGGCCGCGGTCCATTCAAGTAACAGCGGTGGGGCGGTGGGGGTCGCTTGGGGGGCATTTCGAGGGACGACGCTGAGGGACGCACAAGGCCGCACCGCCCCACCGCTGTTACTTGCACGGACCGCGGCTGAATGCAAGGTGTTAATGGATTTCAACAACAAGGGTTTACACAGTAAGGTAGAGGATGCGGTGTTCTGATTGACCCGAGAACAGGTGTTGATGTGCCTACTTTAAAGAAAACCACCCTGCCACGTTTGCAGCAGGTTATAATAATAACCAGCTGAGAGTGTCAATTTTCACTGATAGTCAGCACAGCTTTGGTGGATTCATGACTTTGGGCAGTTATGGTCCCAATGCAGATTCATGAACTCTTCTGTGTCACCAATCCACAATGGGGAGAGCATCAGGGACCTGCTACTGTTCCCACAATTACCAGCCCAAATTTCAGTGGTGAAATGTGCCACCCATAGGCAAGGCACAGACTACATGACAGTGTGCAACAGATATGCCAATGAGACAGCTCGTTATTCTGCGTTAAATTCCTGCTCCTTTAATGGGGAATATCTCAATGTAAGTTCAGATGATACAAATTGTAATCTGTTGCTGTCTACTGTTGACAATTGGGAGGAAGTTAAGAGATTACAGGAAGTGTCAGAACAGCAGGGGTGGGTCAGAGCAGGTTGTGTCAAACAAGATGAGAATGACATATGTGTTTCAACAGATGGAAGACCTGTGTTGCCAGCCAGCCTATTGCCACCCATGGCAAGACACTACCATGCTCCCACACATGTAGGAAGAAACGCAATAGTGCACCTCTTTAGACAGACATGGCTCAATCCACCATTCAGATTGATGGCTGAGAGTTTGTGTCACAGATGTGTTATATGCCAACAGTAGAATGCAGGTAGGAGAACACCAGTCACAATGAGTCATGTAGGATTAGGAGGTCCCTTTAACAGGATGCAAATGGACTTTATTGGGATGCCTGTTTGTAACGGGTTGAGATATGTCCTGGTGATTGTGTGTATCTTCTCGCGGTGTATTGAAGCTTACCCGATTAGGAGAAATTACAGTCACACAGTAGCTAAGCTGTTGTTGAGGGAGTTAATATCACGTTTCGGATTTCTGACTTCTCTGGAGTCAGACAAAGGAACTCATTTTAATAATGAGGTCCTGAAGATGTTATGTGCAGCATTAAAAGTTGGATACAGACTACATTGTTGTTACTGTCCGGAGGCTTCCAGCATTCTGAACCAAGTGAATAGCACGTTAAAAAAAAGATTGGCAAAAGTGTGTGCTTCAACATCTGTGAAGTGTCCTGATGTGTTGCCTCTTGTGGTCATGAGTCTGCACAGTACTCCGGACAGGAGAACTGGATTGTTGACCCATGAAATCATCATGTGGAGGGCCATGATGCAACCAGCTGTTCATGCGAATGCGCTTGTGAACATTACAGACGGCATGATTCTTGATTACCGCAAAGGACTGGCTGACATGATGTGTTATGTGTATCAAAAAGCAAAACACACAAGATGATGGACGGAATGCTGCACATTGGCAAACATTCACCCCCAGTCACAGATCTGGGTTTAATCCATCGTTATTTTGCTTCACCACGCCACCCCAGTTCAGACATAGCCATATGCAAATCAGTCTTGACCCTGTGCCTCATGGGAACAGTCCAGACCGAACTGCCAAGCCATGTCTTCCCTGGACCGGAATCAAGCATCCTAGGACCGGTTTCAGGCTATCAGCCTTCATCAGCCAGGATAGCTTGACTCCAGTGGCGTAGTGAGCACGGGACCCACGTCTGGGCATACCCTTCCCACTTAGGGCAAAATGCAAAACACACAAGATGATGGACGGAATGCTGCACATTGGCAAACATTCACCCCCAGTCACAGATCTGGGTTTAATCCATCGTTATTTTGCTTCACCACGCCACCCCAGTTCAGACATAGCCATATGCAAATCAGTCTTGACCCTGTGCCTCATGGGAACAGTCCAGACCGAACTGCCAAGCCATGTCTTCCCTGGACCGGAATCAAGCATCCTAGGACCGGTTTCAGGCTATCAGCCTTCATCAGCCAGGATAGCTTGACTCCAGTGGCGTAGTGAGCACGGGACCCACGTCTGGGCATACCCTTCCCACTTAGGGCGAAATGCAAAACACACAAGATGATGGACGGAATGCTGCACATTGGCAAACATTCACCCCCAGTCACAGATCTGGGTTTAATCCATCGTTATTTTGCTTCACCACGCCACCCCAGTTCAGACATAGCCATATGCAAATCAGTCTTGACCCTGTGCCTCATGGGAACAGTCCAGACCGAACTGCCAAGCCATGTCTTCCCTGGACCGGAATCAAGCATCCTAGGACCAGTTTCAGGCTATCAGCCTTCATCAGCCAGGATAGCTTGACTCCAGTGGCGTAGTGAGCACGGGACCCACGTCTGGGCATACCCTTCCCACTTAGGGCGAAATGCAAAGCACACAAGATGTTGGACGGAATGCTGCACATTGGCAAACATTCACCCCCAGTCACAGATCTGGGTTTAATCCATCGTTATTTTGCTTCACCACGCCACCCCAGTTCAGACATAGCCATATGCAAATCAGTCTTGACCCTGTGCCTCATGGGAACAGTCCAGACCGAACTGCCACGCCATGTCTTCCCTGGACCGGAATCAAGCATCCTAGGACCGGTTTCAGGCTATCAGCCTTCATCAGCCAGGATAGCTTGACTGGCGAAGGGCCTAGTGCAATAGTAATGTGAGTTGTACCCGGAGACAGATGGCCCAAAAGGAAAGAGAAAGGTAGTCGCTGCCTGACTGAAGTGCATGTACTGCACACCATCCCAGTGTTAAACACTTTTTGCTATAACAATTGGCATCCACCTGAACCTACTTGAACCGAACTTTGTGGCTGAACTGAGTTTTGAAATTTCATTGCCACTAAATAGACTGAGTCAACTTATTCTGGAAGTGATTATTAGCAAATTTGAACTGTGCATTTATTAGAGACTGCCTTTAAAAAATCCTTGCCCAAACTACAAAGAAGAGTACTAAGGCCCGAGTTTGTGAAGGATCCTAAGGGTGTCCCTCAGAAGAACATGGATTAGGGCTAAGGAAGTGTCACAAAGATCATTATACACACTTTGCTGAAAAAGACATTTGAACTGTGCTCCGCTAATAGTGCAAGTAGAAACTAATCGCAAAAGAGCTGTGCTGCAATCTTCTAGCTAAACGGTCTGTCACTAGAGAACTCATGGAGCCTAATGCAAAAGCTCTTAGACACAAACGCCTGTGTGCAGGATTATTTGCTATTGCTACAATAGTATTAGTTATGCTGCTTATAATTTGGAATTTGCCACACCATTTACATGAAGAAGAGCTTAAGTCTACACATGCCCTCAAACATTTTCCCCTGCGGAAATAGTTTACCTGCAATAGATGAGAAAGACTTACATGTAGATGCTTCTAGAGATTACTTATTGAATGTTTATTCAAAACTGTCATACGAGTACGTTGACACTATGGATGCTAGGTACTGCTATGTATGTATGCAAATACCTGCATCAGTTGCAGAGGGGATTACCTATCATCATCTCCCCTTGAAATATGGAGTTTCCTGTAGTTTATTGCTGAGCTTATTATGTGGGAAAGGTTATTTTCAATAATGACTTACTGCCACATGCATCAACAGAAGGAATTGCGATTTCTAAATAGCGATTTTTAATGAATCGCTGTTAAAGAATCGCAATTCCTTATGCATGTAGGAATCGCAAAATAAACTGAGATTCCCAAACATTACTTAATAGCGATTCGCAAATTGCGAATCGCTATTAGGTAATGTCACTCCATTCATTCCTATGGGCCTATAGGCCCATAGGAATGAATAGGAATGCATTCGCAAATTGCTATTACCAAATTGGTAATCGCAAATTGCGAATGAAATTCCAAGGGTGCCAGGGGGCCTAAGGTCCCCCCCCGAAAAAGGTAGGTATGCACATGTGCAGCACACACATGCCCTAAGGGCATGTGTGCGCTACACACCACATTGAAAAATACGCAAATTACCATCAACTTCAAGTTGATGGTAATTAGAGTTTCCTAAATGCAAAGTTTGCATTTAGGAAAGGCTTGATGCATTGCAATTAGGGAATCACAAATTGGCGTTCCCTAAATGCATTCGCAATTTAGGTAATTGCAATTAAATTGTGATTACCTAATTTGCGAATTCAAAGCCTTTGATGCATCGGAAAAGGCCTTTTTCTGCTCACAAAAGGGCCGATTCTGCGAATCGCCCCGTTTGCGACCGGAAAAAAGCTTGCTGTATGTGGCCCTTAGTTCGTTCAGAAGTTCCTGTGCTAAAACACCTCCACCTCTTCTGCAGAACCTATGCAAATCCTTTCTTGGTCTCCTGCCCGAACCCTTTCATAATCCCGCACTGCCCCTTGAATGGACTTTGAGAGGTTTTACCTCTATGATCCGTTGACTCCTTCCCTAAGTGCAGCTAAGGCTATCACTTATTCCCGACCTACTGAAGACTCCTGACTGAGCTTCTGCGATGCAAATGCTTACCTTACCTATAATCCTGTGCTTTGCCCCATCTCTTAAATGGAACTCTTTGATTTCTGGAGTTTTTAGATATTCGAGCCACTCCTGTGCCTTGGACTATGCTTGGAAGACTTAGATTACTAATGTATAGAAAAGGCCAATTGAGATAGTTTTCGAGCACCAGGTCCTTATGCTATTGCTTTGTATTACAGCAACTAAGCTGCTTGTTTGTTTAATCCTTGTTCACCTAAACTTCTTCAGGAGCCTTGGCCTCCCTGCTGTAATTTTGTATCTCTACAGCATGGTCTTAAGAGTGATCTATTTGAACTTGATTACTAATTTGTAATAAACACTATTGAACTTGGCTACCTATTCCTAGTCCGCATTATGTAGCTAAACTGGTTGCACTGTTAATTATATTTGAGCTTATTGGGCGCAGAATGCTAACTCCCTTTCCCCTCAGTGTGACAAAGAAAAGATCCATTGGATGGCCAAGATAAAAAGAAAGTAAGATAGAGAAGAAGGTAAAAAGATTGTGGGCCCAGAAACACTGGATCAGGATGAACAGATGATTAGTAGGGAGAAAAGATGATGTCAGGAAAAAAACAATCTTTCAAAGATGTTAGATAAGTAAGAAAGAAGAGAAATGGGATATAAATAAGAATGGTCTTTGGAGTCATGTGAGGTATCTTAAAGCAGAGGAAAAACAAGAGCAGATGTTTAAGCAGTTGTAATGCTGACATATGTCAGAGAAGTGCTAAATAAAAGAATCAGTAGGACAGAGTTTGCCAAGGGAGATGGCACATGAAGTCTTTTGAGAAACGTTAGGCTTAGCATAAGTCAAGCAGGTGGTGACGATGTGGTGTGAATGGTAGAAGTAGAGAAATAAAAAGAAAGGAACCACAATACTACTGACCAATGCAGACCGCACTGAAAGAAGAGTAGGAAGAAAGATCTGACATTAATAACACAGTAGACTGACTAGAAAATATAAGGAATGGTGTGATTAACAACATGATTTAAGATAAGGGATGGAAAGTAGAATTGCCTTAGAAAATGAATGGGTTATTAATTTGTGAATGGGGTACGTTAGCCAACTTAATAAACACATTGTGGTTAGGTTTCTGCACAGTTCTAATCTCAGCCTATGGTCTCAACTAAATAATTGTATAAAAGGATCTGGAGATATGGCTTGTTAATATTTTTAAGATAAAAAGTACCTAGAAAATGTAGAGTGCCAATGTACATAAACAGTTTGTGGTTGATTGAGATTAAGGAGTGATTTCTGGGCACATTTTATTGTGTGGAGTTTAGCCACACATAGCATGATGCAACTGTCATGGTTTCTTTACCTTGGGACTTAGTTTACATTTTTGAAGCTGTTATGTTATGATCCCAGTCAACACCAGACTGGGAACACCAGAAGGACCGTCATGCAGGCCCTCGTCATCAGCAGGCTGGACTACGGAAAAACACTCTACGTAGGAATCAGCGCATGCCAACTGAAGAGACTACAGACAATACAAACTCAGCAGCTAGAGTAATCCTCAACATCCCCAGACAGAACCACATCACACCGCACTTCAAGAAGCTACACTGGCTCCTGATCCAACAGAGATGCCAGTTCAAAATGTTGACCCATGCATGCAAAGCCCTTCACAACGAAGGGCCAGCATACATCAACAAACGCATGACCCTCCACCAATCAACCAGACACCACCGTTCTGCCTCCCTCTTCCTTGCAGACAGCCGCTGGATCAGCCAAAGCAACAGCATAGGATACTCCTTCACACACCTAGCGGCCAAAGCTTGGAAACGGCCTCCCCCTGCACCTCAGGACTGCCCCAACGCTCCTGGAATTCAGGAAAGGACTCAAGATCAGGCTGTTTAAATGAACAATCACCACGAAGCAGTTAGCTACTTCAGCGCTGAGACCCTCATGGGTGATTTGCCATGCTCTATTAATCCCTTATTAATTGATTAATTAATTGATTGATGTTATGTTGTGTTATGTGTTATATTAAATATTATTTGTAAAGTGCATCATTCACCCGAAGGTATTTTCTAAAACAGATTAGGAATTAGCCATTCAGAGGGGTAGAAACTCCTGCTGCTTTAACCAAACACCTGCCTGAAAAGCTATGCCTTATGCCTATCTGAAAGGAATCAGGTCTGTAATCAGGTGGCTCTCCATTGGTAAGGCATTCAACAACCTGAGGGCCAGCACAGACAAACTACAGCCCATGATCTAGTTTCTTTAAATCTGAGCACTACCAACATATTGGTAGATACGGAGTGAAGAATCCTTTTAGGGGGTAACTGAGTTATCAATCTTTCAGAAAGCTTCGGGACATCCCTCTAAGGTACTTAAAGAATAAGCAGAAGATTTTAAATAAAATTCTCTGTTTAACTGGTAGCCAGTGCTGGCTTTTCGATATGGAGTAATCTGTGTTCTATGAGGGATTCTAATCTGGCCCGGGTGTTCTGAACCACCTGTGTCACCTTCGGGGAAACCAAGACAGATAATGTTGGCATAATCCAATCTCAGCCTCCATAACAGTCTTCATAGCATTCAAGGTAAGAAATGGCTGTATGTTCCTGATCATTTTTAGCATAAAGATGCATTTGGAGACCACTCCACTGATGTGTGCTTTGAAAGAAAGATCCACACATACTCCTAAACTTTTTGCCACTGGTTTTGGAGATGGGAGTGAGCCTATTTCAGCCGGCAAGATTGAATGTATAAATAAAAGAGGGTTTTTACCTACCAAAACAATTTCGCTTTGTTTGCATTTAATTTAAGGTGATTCTGCTTCTTACAACCACTAATGAAGCACATCATATCTCTGAAATGATCTTGTACACATTCTGGTGAGTCCAGTTGAAGTATGATCTAGTTTAAAGTCTTCCAGGTGGGCAAAGACCAAAACTCAAGCTGACAAGAGTCCCTCAAAGTTGGATACGTCCTAATTAAGCTCCTGTGAAATATGTTGGTTTTAGCACCACATTCTTGAGTTTCAAAATACACCAGCTTGGCAAGAATGGAAGGTATAGTCAGGCAGGTCTGTGCAAACAGAATATCTTTACAGCAATGCCCTGCTGAGCCAGTTTTCAGGACGGCAAAAGCTCTGAGCAGGATGAACCTAGTTTTCAGTCCTGCGGAGGGTACATGGTCCCAGCGTAAGCTTCAGCACTTGGTTCTAGTCCTCCAGTCCTTCGGAGGTGGACAGGTTTTTGTTCCAAAAATGTTGTGAAATAACCTGTTCGCCAAAATCACTTTTTCCTGCTCTATTTAGAGTCGAGGAAACTGCAATGTTTTCAAAGGTAGCGCTTACGCTGGCTCCATGGGTAGAAACCTTGGACTGACAACTCAAATGGCATTAGACTGCCAGTCAATGGTTGGTAGACCATCCATCCTATTGAGGGTGGAGGTTCTGATGTAATTTTATACTTTTCAGGAACACCAGCGAAAGCCTGTTTGCTTCGAACATGAAATAGGACAAGGATCATTAATGTTCCAATGTAATTCGAGTTGTCAGTTAAAGGTGCTTAGGTCCAATAACTCTTGGACCTATCTGTGACCAGTCCTCTGACAGGTCAAGGCCGTTGTGGTCTCAGCTCCAGTGGCTTGAGGCACCAGCCATGCCTCTTTCTCTCTCTCTCTCTCTTTCTTCACTCCCTCTCTCATCTCTCTTTTTCCCTCTCACCTTGTTCTCTCTCTCTCTTGCTCTGTGTGTGACTTTGTGCCACTACTCTTGCACTTTGTGTTTTTCTCTTGCTCTTTTATGCCTTTTCTCTTTCTCTTTTTGCATTTTCTCTTACTCTCTCCGTGACCTTTTGTGACTTTTCACTTGCTTTTTGTGCTTTTTCTCTTGTTCTTTGTGCCTTTTCTTCGGCTCTTTTTCTGAACTTTGACATTTCTCCATTTTTCTCCCTTCTCGTGCCCTTTTCCCACCCTCTCTGCACACCTTATCCTCCTCCTCCCACTCCTGACCTGTTCCTTGAGCCTCTCTCCTTTGCTGCCATCGAACAGATCAGCCCCACCTACCACCCCCTGTACTCTCCTCCCGCATCCTAAATAATGATGACTACAGCGCACACAAGGAGCATAGGCCCAGCCCCTCCATCCCCCGGTCTTACCTGCGATCAGTCCCCCTACCTGTCAAGCCCCTGGTGAACCCAGCTCCAGCGCATTGAGGCACCGGACTCGCCTCATTCCTTCTTGTTCGTTTTCACCTTGTTCTCTCTCTCTCGCTCTCTCTCCCTCTGTGACTTTCGTGACACTTTTCTCGCCCTTTGGTGACTTTTCTCTTACTCTTTCTACAACTTTTTCTGCCTTTTTCTCACTCTTGGTGCCTTTTCATTCACTCTTTCTGTGACTTTTTGTGCCTTTTACTCGCTCTTTGAGCCTTTTCTTTCACTCTTTTTGCTTTTTCTCACGCTCTTTCTGTGAGTTTTCTGTCCTCTTTCTCTCTCACTGTTTGCCTTTTTCTTGCACTTCTTCTGCTACTTTTTTGTGCTTTTTCACTTGCTCTTGGTGTCTTTTCTCTCGCTCTTTTTACCCTTCCTCTAACTCTTCATGTGACTTTTTATGCCTTTTAACTCAGTCTTTCCGCCTTTTCTCTCTCTCTTTCTGACCATTGCCATCTCTCCATCTTCTCTGCGTGCCCCTTTCTGTGCCCCTGTCCTGCCCTCTCTGTACTCACTCCTTCCTCCCCTTACCTGTTCCTTACACCTCTTTCCTTCCCCACCATTGTGCTCCTCCTCAGCCCCACCCACCGTGCCCTGCCCTCCTTCTCCCTGCCCTCTCCAGGGCATACTTAATGATACTTAATGATGGCCACAACACAGCGAGTGCACCAAAGGCAGTGCTGGTGATCCAGTCATTGAAATTCTATACTGCCTGATCCACGTTGGTGGTTGCATTGGGCGGTGTGGTGCCGAGGGCGTTGGTCGATTGTTGCTGAATCACCTTGGTCCAGCTATAGAAGAGAGTGCTGTGGTGGTTTGGGGTGGTGTGGGGAGGCTAGGTGAGGGTGAAGTGTATGATGAAGTTATCCAACCAGGTGAGTTCCGAGGTGTGACTGTATCTGATTCTGTTGCTGGATATGAAGATGGAGTCCAGGCTGTGTCCAGCTTGGTGCATGGGGTGAGTGATCAGTTGAGGCTGATGATGTCCAATCTTTCCAGGAGGTCTGTGCAGTTGGTGTCGGTGGAGTTGTCCTGGGGGAAGTTGATGTCCCCCCGGAAGACGTAGTGTTCCGATTATATGGAGAGCGGGGTGATAAATTCAGTGATGATGTCGCTGATGCCCATTCATGTTGCTGGCAGTTTGTATGCGAGAGTGCCTTTGATGGTGGTGCTATCTTCAGTGCGGAGCTGGAAGTTCATGTGATCCATGATCTGCATGGTCTTGTCATCGGTGATGGTGCAGGTGATCTATTCCTTGTGTACGATGGCGATGCCACCGCTATATCTGTTGGTGCAGTCACAGTGTTTTATCTTGTAGCCAGAAGGCGCAGCCATGGTGGGGTCAGGGGCTGATGCGGGGTTGAGCCAGTTCTCTGTGATGAAGGTTAATTTGGGACAAGTTGGAGATGGTGTCCCATACTTCGGTTGCGTATTTGCAGAGCGATCTGGCATTGATCCGGAGGCAGCCGAGTTGTTCCAGGGAGGTATTGGTCAGCTGGGATGGTGAGGCGTTGGTAGCTGTGGTGGAGGTCAGTCGTGGGGGGGAGGAGAACTGGCAGCAAATGGAGGTGAATGGTCCTGCAGTGGTGCGTGGTGATGCGAGGCAGCAGGTGTTGCTGCGTCCTGGGTCCAGGGCATGGAGATCTGCTGGGGAATATCCGTGAGAGAGCGAGGGACCAGGGTCCCTGGTGCTGGGCACGGTCCAGGAGTGGACAGGTGCAGACAGACTTGCCTTCGGTGCACCCTTGGTGCAGCGTGGCCGCTCAGCGGACTCCATAAGTAGTCCTGGGAGGTGGGAAGGGCTGGCAAGGAGGTGGGAGGGCGGAGGGTGGTAGAAGAAAATGATTGGAAAATAAAGCAGGCACTGCACCAGCAAAGTCAAAATTAAAAGAAGCCAAAAATAAGCCACAAATGCAATAAAATTAAAATAAATATAGTTACAGTTACCAGATACCCCTACAGATGGCATAAGATAAACGGACTTCAGGAGCAGCAAACCAGTGCAACTGGCCTGGCAGACAGTGGGCTTGGACCGACATCCTTGAGGTTTGTGAGCAAGGCACCAGACACGAGGAGCTGGGTTGTGGCAGCAGGGGAGTAGCGCAGAGACCAGGGTCAGAGGCTACAAGCAGGAATCAGGAGTCTTTGAGTCATATTTCTTTAAAATGTTTTGAGTAGGTGGTGGTGAGATGATATTCCTATCCTGTGGTCTAGCTAGCGATTGTATACTTTCAGACATCCACCAACCAGTTTCTCCCAGTGTGCTCACATCCTTTTGCAACACTTCCTCTCTATGTTTCCTGCAAACATTTCCAGAGCCTCTTTAACCAGGATGGCTCTTGCCATCCTCCAACTGAAGGAGCTATGGTCGCTGCCCCTCTCCCCCTCCCAGATGGTATATCCTTACTAATTGAGCACTAGCATATGTTGCTCAGATATGAATTTACCTTTCAAAAACAGAAAAGACAAGAGACATTTGGCAAAACAGGAACAAGTTGGTTGAATTAAACGCAGCCGCCCGGGAGAGCATCGACAGAGTCACTTTTGAAGACAATCTCAATGTACAGAAGTTTTGGCCAATTATATATATAGTTTGTGTGGTACAATAAAACGATTTCGCATTCTTAGAGAGCATGTGGGTCTGGTCTAGTCATAAATCATGAATACAACCATCTGATAAGGGGGAAACAGGTGGCTCTCGACTTTGGGGAGAGCTAGTGTGGGCCAGTGTGTATGTGTCCAGATGTCCGGCATGGGGAACGCATGATCACTGTGTGTGGTGTGCGTGCTGTGTCCTGATTGGCTGAGTGTTCCTAACTACATGTGATATCTAACTTTGTGGTATTTTGGGAACGTGTGCCTTTGGCCAAACGTATTTTACTGGGGCCAATTTATTTTGTTTGTGGTGTAACTGCCAAAGCTTTGGGATCAATCAGAGTTTTCCCTGGTTGCGAGCTTGTCTGTGGGCTGAGTGTAACCCCATCTGTGACCTATCAATCAGTAGGCCTGGGTTTGGGTCGCAGGGCATGTCTGACCATGTATCTCTGACTCGGGGTTGATAGGGAGGTTTTCTTTAGTGAATTCGACAGCAAAAATACGAGTTTGTTATTGCGTGTACATAGAACATGGCGGTCATTGATATCATATTTACTGGCATTCTCATTATTATGCATGTAGCTGTCATAGTATACATCTATATTGCTTTTGCTGGTATTGACATTGTTATGCGTGCTTAGTTTATGGCGTACATCGGCATTGCATTTATTGGTATTGCAGCTGTTGTGCATGCATATATCATGGTGTACATTGACATCGCATTCGCCGATATTCACATTTGCAACACCACTGTCTTTCTGAGCCAAGAGGTCAAGCCATTTTCTTTCAGGAACAAATTCATTTGACTGCCAGTCAAGGATATGTACTCGGCCTCAGGATTAGGGCTGAGAAGCAAAGTTCTACACTGGTTTTATTTCAGGAAGCACAAGGTATACTTTCTTAAAATCACAGTGCCAATGAAATGATCAAAGTCTACTTTCAGAATTCAACTACATTTTGAAATGTAACAAAGGACAGGAGGCAGATGAAGTTGAATGAGAAGAAAAGTTATTATATCAAATTAGTAAGTAATAAGTTTAAGCTGAAGAGCTTATAAAGTGTTAGAAATATTTAGGAGGAAGTCACTAAATATTAAAAGAGGAGCAGTCAAAGGAAGGATAGAGAAAATAATTGTTTCTAAGTCTTAACAGAATGACAGAAGGGGAACAAGAAGGTGCTAAATAATATCTAAGAATGCAAGAGTCCTATATTTAGTAAAAGTATAGCACAGATAGTAGAGGAAACTGCAGCAATAGAATGGAGAGGGATCCTTCGTGGGCAATGAAGACGATTGGCTCTCCACCCGAAAGAAGTTACTGGTATGTCTTTAAAGAACATCCATATTTCTGTTTTGCACTAAAACTGCGGATTAATAACAAGAAAATGGCATAATTAAATGCCCTGACTATGTACAGACAATCTTCTTTTCTCTTTATCATACTTTGCACCGCTACAAACAGAGATTTGCCCACTACCTCAGAGGCACTACATAAATGAGCTTCCCTGCATTTTCCTTCTCCCCAAGAGAGAGTTGATAAAAAATGGAGACAGCAGTACCCAATCCTGTCACTGCTAAACCCTTGGAATAGGGATTGGGGACATAGAGAGAGATATCTATATATGTACAGGGACAAGAACATGTAATTTTGAAAATTGTCAGTAAGTATTCAGTGCATTCCCTCCCACACTTTATTGATCTCAGAACTAAATCAACTTATAAGATAATTCAACCTGCAACACAATCTCCAACTGTAAGAAATTGGATTATAATTTTGGTTGTGTGACTGCACACCTCAATGAATAATCACAACTCTTCTTAGAGTGATCCCTCAAAGCCAGTGAATTAACCTGAGCTCAACACCCTGGTAGTTATGGCACAGAGCAGACAGCCTTAACTTAAGCAAATGTGTAAAATATTTATGCAGTACCATAGCAGTAATAAAGTGAAAATGCCAAATAATATAAATCCCAAATCGAAGTAGAAAAATAGATAAAAGTTAGCAAACAAAGTGGCCCAAAATAACAAAAAATTCAATAAGGGGAACTGGTGATATGAATTTTTAAAGTTTTAATTAGTAATAGTGCCAAAAAGTACAAAACTCCAATGAAAATCTATGGAAGCGGTAGACCAAGACCTAGGCACAATTTAAGGCTGACGCCAACCAGGCTTGTCCCTGTCATAGATTTTACTTTCTGAAAAATTATTTTTAGTCAAAACCTTTCAAGAGTTCTGGGTCACTTCGAAGGCTCCCAGGACATCAGAGGCTGCACTTAGGGGCCAGGACTCACTCCAGCAGAAGCCATCAACAAGGTACAGTCTGAGTACAGTTGCTACTGGTCAGCTGGGCACTCTGAGGAAAAGGCCTCTTATTGTGTTCCTTTAGCCAAACAGTCCCAAAATACCATGTGCCAGGGTATTTTCAAGATGCCGAAAGTCTTCGCCTACACTAAACTTGGGCTGTTAGGGTTGTGGATTTGCAGGTGTAAGAATATGGGTTCTTGGTTGAGGGGGGTGGAACACCCTTCTCAAGGAACAACCACAATCCTTGTCAGGGTGAACCACAAAAGTTACAAAATTAAACTGTGCTTAACCCTCTGGTAGCTTGGCAAAAAAGCAGTCAGGCCTAGCTTAGAGCCACTATGTTCAATCAATCAATCAATCAATAAAGGGCTTGTTAAGCGCAACTACTCACCCGAGAGGGTCTCAAGGTGCTGAGGGGACGATGGGGTGTGCAGCTCCTGGATGTTCACGGTGATTCATCGAAGAGCCTGGTCTTGAGGTCCTTCAAGAAATTGGAGAGTGTGGGTGTCTGTTGGAGGTGGAGAGGGAGGGTGTTCAATGCCTTGGCCGTGAGGAAGGAGAAGGGATGGCCTCCTGTTCTGGTCTTCTTGATGCGGGGCACTGTCGCAAGGGAGAGCTGGGCTGAGCGGAGGAAGCTTTGGGGTGCGTGGAACAAAAGGCAGTGGTTCATGTAGGAGGGTCCAGTGTTGTGGAGGGCTTTGTGGGCGTGGGTGAGCAGCTTGAAGGTGATTCTCTTCTCGACAGGGAGCCAGTGTAGTGTCCGCAGGTGTTGGGTGATGTGGCAGTGGCGCGGTAGGTTGAGGACTAGTCTGGTGGAGGCGATCTGGACGTTCTGGAGTTTGTGGGTGAAGTTCTTGTTGCTGTAGTCCAGTCTGCTGCTGATGAGGGCGTGGGTGACGGTTTTCCTGTGTTCGAGGGGAACCCAGTTGAAGGTCTTTCATGGGAGATGGAGGTTGTGGAAACAGGAAGAGGTGACAGCGTTGATTTGGCGGTCCATTTTGAGTTCAGAGTCCAGGATGATTCTGAGGTTGCGTGTGAGGTCAGTGGGGGAGGGAGGGTTCCTGAGGGCGGAGGGGCCCCAGGTGTCGTTCCAGGCATCAGAGTGAGGGCCCATGATGAGTACTTTGTTTTTTTTCCGTGTTTAGATAGGGGCAGCTGTTCTTCATCCACCTGGCGACTACTTCCATTCCTTCTTGGAAGTTGTGTTTGGAGATGTTGGGTTCGTTGGATAGGGAGAAGATGAGTTGGGTGTCATCTGCGTACGATACGATGTTGAGTCTGTGTGATTTGATGATGGATGCGAGCGGGCCATGTAGGTGTTGAACAGGGTGGGGCTGATGGAGGATCCTTGGGGGACTCTGCAGGTGGTTGGTGTGGGATCCGAGAGGAAGGGAGGTAGTCTGATCTGCTGCGTTCTGCCAAAGAGGAATCATCAGATCCAGCTGAGGGCTTTGTTCCGGCTTCCTGCGTCGTGGAGTCTGCGGGCCAGGGTGCAGTGTGAGACTGTGTCGAAGGCTGCGGAGAGGTCCAGGAGGATGAGGGCCACAGTCTCCCTTCTGTCGAGGAGGGAGCGTATGTCATCTGTCGCAGCGAGAAAGGCGGTTTTGGTGCTGTGGTTCTTCCTGAAGCCTGATTGGGAGGAGTCGAAGATGGTGTTCTCTTCTTTGAAGGAGGCGAGTTGACTGTTGACGGCTTTTTCAATGACTTTCGCCAGGTAAGGGAGTAAGGAGATCGGTCTGAAGTTTTTGAGGTCGGTTGGGTCGGCCGAGGGTTTTTTCAGGAGAGGGTTGATCTTCGCGTGTTTCCAGTCATTAGGGAAGGAGGCAGTCTCGAAAGAGCGGTTGATGATTCTTCGAAGCTCCGGGGCGATGAAGTCTGTGGCTCTGTAGTAGATGTGGTGGGGGCAGCGGTCCGTGGGGGCCCCGGAATGGGTTGACTTGATGGTCTTCAGGATGTCTTCGATGGTGAGGGCGATCCAGCTGTCAAGTGTCAGCTGCTTGGTGTAGGGAATGGTGGGTGTAGGTTCCGCGTGTAGGTTGTCGTTGTCGAAGTAGTCAAAGAGGGTCTTGATTTTTTGATGGAAGAAGGTGCTGAGTCTATCGCAGAGGTCCTGGGAGGGTTGGATGTCGGTTGTCTCACTGTTGGGTTGTGCGAACTCTCTATGATGCAGAAGAGTTCCTTGCTCTTGTGTGCGTGGGTGGAGATTCTGTCCTGGAGTGCTTTCTTCCTTGAGCATCTGATGACCTTGTGGTGGGCGGCAGTGGCTGCTTTGAAGATGTCGAGGTCTGCTGTGGTTTTGGAGTTCCTCCATAACTTTTCGAGGCAGCTGCTGGTTCGTCTAGATTCTCGGAGTTCGGTGGACAACCAGCTGGCTTTCTTGGCATGTGGGTTGGAAGTTATCTTGAGGGGGCGATGGTGTTGGCACAGTTGGTGATCCAGTTGTGTAGGGTACGGGTGGCAGTGGTTGGGTCATTGTCTGAGGCGGTGGGAGCGGAGCTGCTGAGGGAGGCGGTGAGTTGGTCATCGGAGATCTTGTACCAATTTCTGCGCTGGAGCTGGTGTGGGCGTTTGCAGGTGGGTTTTGAAGGTGAAGTGGATGCAGCGATGGTCCGTCCATGGAAGTTCGGAGGTGTGGCTGAAGGTGATGGAGTTTCCTGCTGTGAAGATGGGGTCGAGGGTGTGCAAAGCAAACACAAGGAGATGATGGACGGAGCGCTGAAACTTTTCAGACACACACCCCAGTCACAAACCTGGGTTGAATCCATCATCGTTCTTTAGCTCACTTCGCCACCCCAGCTCAGACACAGCTATATGCAAATCAGTCTTGACCCTGTGCCTCATGGGAACAGACCAGACCGAACTGCCAAGCCATGTCTTCCCTGGACCGGAAACAAGCCTCCTGGGACCGGTTTCGGGCTAACAGCTCTCATCAGCCAGGCTAGCTTGAATCCAGTGGCAAAGTGAGCAAGGGACCCACATCTGGGCATACCCTGCCAACTTAGGGTGAACAAAGCAAACACAAGGAGATGATGGACGGAGCACTGAAACTTTTCAGACACTCACCCCCAGTCACAGATCTGAGTTGAATCCATCATCGTTCTTTAGCACACTCGAGGGGGTGTCCTGCTGAGTGCGTGGGTTCTGGTACAATCTGTTTAAGTCTGATGTTGAGGAGGTTGTCCAGGAGGGAGGTGGAGTTGGGGTCTTGGAGGTTGTCGAGGGGGAAGTTGAGGTCTCTCAGCAAGGTGTAGTCGGTGGAGGTGATGTCATGCGGGGTGATGAGTTCGGTGATGGAGTCAGAGAAAGGTGCGCAGGGTCCAGGGGGTCTGTAGATGAGGGTACCTCGGAGGGTGGAGGTCGGCTTGGTCTGAATCTTTTAGTGGAGGTGTTCCATCAGGTCTATTGGCCCGTCGGTGTAGTTGCTCAGTCGGAGGTTGGACTCGTGAGCGATGGCGATGCCTCCTCCAGGTTGGTTGGGGCGGTCCGTCCGGGTGATCTTGTAGCCTTCGGGGATGGCGATCGCAATGGCAGGTCCTGAGGCGGCGTTCGTCCAGGTTTCAGTAGAGATGGCGACGTCAGGGGTGGTGCTGTCGAGGAGGTCCCAGATTTCTGCGGCGTGTCTGTGGAGGGAACGGACGTTGAGGAGGATGCATTTTGGGTGCGATGGAGTTGTTGCTGGAGGGTGGAGGTGGGTCCTGTGTCTCGGTGAAGGAGAAGAAGGAGTGGTGCCAGTGTCGGCAGGTGAAGGGTCTGTGGGTGTCAGTGGGTGAAGAGAGCTTACAGTTGTTGTTCTTGCCGACATTGAGTGCGTAGAGTGCCAAGGAGCTGTAGCGCAGGCAAGTCGGAGGACATGGGGTACTGGCGCTGGTCGCGGTTGAGTCGCAGATGGGCGTGGACGGGCGCAGACGGGCTTGCCTTTGGTGCGCCTTTGGCGCGCTAGTGTCGCGTCCGCTGTGCGTTAAGTATTAACCCCTTGACCGCGATCGGAATTCCGCTCGTGTGCTGGACATTCCGATCGCGGGTGTGGTCGTGACGAGCTCAGCTCGTCATGCGCACAGCGCGACCGCGCAGCATGACGAGCTGAGCTCGTCACGAGCATCGAAGGGGTTAAGTATTTATACAGCACATGCACAGTAATAAAGTGAAAACACAACTCAAGAAAAGTCCCACACCAATGTATTAAAATAGAGAAACTTTTAATAAATAAAGTGACACCAAAACAAATTTAATCTGATCAGTAGAACCAAAGTTAGGATTTTTTAAAGATTCAGTGTAAAATAGTGCCTAAAAGATTAAAGTGCCAATCACGGGTACCTGGTCGTGCAAGACCCGAGGAAAGTCAAAAGTTAAGTCTGACCACGATGAAGTGGGGTTCCCCTTCACAAGGTGGATTGGGTCTGGTCTCAGCTTACCTTTGGAATTAGAAGAATATTTGAAGAAAAGTTCCTGAGAAGGTAAAGTTCAACAGGGCAAGGTAGCCTGCGGTGTTCGAGGAGGAGCCATTATCATCAAAGAGCTACTGGATGAAGTTGTGGTGAAGATTTGTACCTTCAAACTTTTTAGGGGAAGTCAAAAACTTCCAGTGGGACAAAGCTGCAGACTGTAGCCGGCTAGATCTCCACCAGACCGGGTACCATTAGTGAGAGGTCCCTCTGAAAAGGATTTGCTGCTGTTGAGAAAAACGACGGTCGCTACCGAGCAATCAGGCTGACCAGCGATGCACCTTGGGCACATTAACTGGCAGGTAGGTCCCAATCTTCAGTCGGTTCTTCTGGCACTTTTTGCTGGATTTTCCTCTAAGCCCCAAGTTATAAGGTTAGGCAGGAGCACCACCTCTAACACCACTTCCAAGAGTCCATGGCCTGAGGGACACCTCTTGGGGGAGTTAGGGCTCACTCAAGGCAGAGGCCAGGTGCAGGGTTAAAGGTCTCTGGAGCTTGTGAAGTCTCTGTAGCTCATAAAAGGAGGCCAGCCAACTAGCCCTTGTAGTCACTCAGGTGATCATGGGTTTTGCTGGACAAGTCCTCCTTCAATTAGCAGGGCAGCAATGCAGTCCTTCCAGCAGCAGGGCAGCAGATCAGTCCTTCTGCCAGCAGGGCAGCAGGGCAGCAGGCAGTCCTTCTGAATCTTCCACAGCTCCAGGAGTGTATTGAAGAGATGATTCAGGAGCTTCAATATTTATGCCTGGTACCAGACTTTGAAGTAGGGGTGACATCCTGGCTACTCCCACATCTCATTCTGGAAAGTATCTTCCTTTCCCCTGCCAAGGATCCAATATTCTGGGGTGACAATAGACTGGTGTCAGGTTCCTTTGTGAGTTTGCTGGAGTCAGCCTTTTGAAATGTAATTGGGCAGGGAACAGTCCCGCCCCACCCCCCTAGTCCACATTTTTCTCACTTTCTGGGAGGAATACACAAAGCCCAACTGCCAAGCTATTCACAGGCATATGATCCAGGACACAGACTGCAGGCACCAAATGGGTAGGACAAGAAATGTGTACCTGTTAACAGTAAACAATTAGCACTTATTTAATGTAATAAGGTAACTCAATGTTATCCTATGGGAGAGGTAGTTCACACGGTAGTGAAAAATGAATTTGGGAGTTGTTCACTACCTGGATATGTAAAACCTTAAAATACATGTCCTACCTTTTAAATGCAAAGCACCCTGACATATGGACAATTAAGGCCCTACCTTAGTGGTAACCTATATGTATGAAAAATAGAGGTTCAGATCAGGCAAAAGGTTTATTTGCCAGGTGAAATTGGCAGTTTTGAAACTGCACATCAAGCTACAATGGCAGTCCTGAGACATGTGGTAAACTGCAAAAAGTCCTAATGCTAACAAAAATGAATTTCAGAAACAGGGGGGATAAGAGAAAACATTTGGGAGGAGACCACACCAAGGATGCCAGGTCTAACAGTAGGGGAGTACACTATGGTATTTACTGGTGTCCTCTCACATCTAACAATAAAACCCAGTTTGAAGCAAACTGCAAACCCAGAAACAGAAGTCTAGAAGGACAAAATGTGTGTCCTTCACCAAGCAGACAGGGGATATATGAGTTGTCCTGGCATCCTGTTCTCTTCCTTCCAAGTAGGCCAAAGTGTTACATGTGGCTCAACAGACCTGGCAGGCAGGATTTGACTCTGTGGTATCAATAGAATGCCCACATGCCCATCCTGCTTATTCTATTGAACTCAGAGGAGTCATTACTGCCCATTCAGGTCTGACTCTTTTATGCGCTTGGGAGGTATTGCACACCTCTTCCCATACTGAGCACATGCAAGTAAAGCTGGAGAGTGAATGCAAATTAGCCTCCAGTAAGTTCAGGCGGGTGAAATAGTAACTTTTTAAAAGTTATTTTTCCATAATATTTATCAATAATCTGAATTCACCATTGAATAGGATTTCTAGTAACTGTTAAAAACAGCTATTTAATTATTTTTTCACTAGTCCCATTCCCGAGATACATAATTATTATCTTATTCTGTACACTGATTTTATTCATAGGACACGAGGCCTGGACTGTGGAAATAGCATTTAGGCCATTGTTGCTGTAGGGTCACGGTAATATTAATTTTCTACCCGTCCTACTTTAAATGTCATGCACTCTGCATTGTGGACTGCAAGGCCTATATACGAGTGACTTACTAATATTTATAAGGCAGATCTTTACCTTCAAAAAGGGTTATTTTATAAGTCACATTGCAGGTTGTGCACTGCAGCAATTAGGTATAGAGGGTAGGCCTGTAGTCATATTTGCACTGCCACTGTAGTGGATGGCACAATAGTTGCAGAAGTCCACAAGTGGTATTTAACTTCCAGGCCCTGGGTGCACTTTCTACACCATATACTAGAGTTTTACAGGCAAGTAGAATTTGCCTATCAGTAATAAGCCGATTTAACCATATTTAAAGAGGAAGCATAGGCAATTTACTCCTGGTTAGCAGGGGTACAGAGCACCAAATTCTAAAATCAGCAAAAATAGCGTCCAGCAAAATGTGAAAAATCTGGGATGACGATGCAGAAAAAGCAGATTTCCTGCATCAACAAACCACTGAAACCCCAGAATTACTATACATCTACTTTATTGAAGATCACAACATTAGTGGAGTAAGCTCAGTTTTGAATAATAACCCTAAATATTATGGTCCTAATGTTGATAGATCTTCTATTTCCCATACCCAACCTATAGTAGAGATAAAGCTAGAGGGACCCACTTTGGTACCAACCCCGATAATAAAAGACCTGAGACCCCACCCACCTCTTTCCAAGAGAGAGTCATACCATAAGTGGCCCACCTTGCACTGTTCCGGGCAAGGGAGCTTCCTGAAAAATACAGACAGTGGAGATTTATGGCCTTCTCCAGTGACTCAATGTGAGAAGCTGGCTTGGTATATGATGTCCACTAATGTAAGTGGGCACGTTGCACCAGTCCAGACAACCCTTATGGTGATTAGGAGGTCTCAGACAACCTTAGAAAGCTATCTAAGTGGTAGCTGTGGAGAGCAGCCTTCAGCCTTAGTCTTGAAGCAGCTTGTTTTACCAGAATGCAATCTTATAGTATAGATTAAATGAAAAAGAACCACAAAAAGTATCTATAAAAATAAAATATGTATTTACTATATAACACTCGCTAGTGTGTTGCAGGATCTCCTACACGGAGATAAACCCAAAGCACACAATACTTTAGCAAAGAAATCACAGTAAATAGCACTAATACACAGTGGCCCCAGGGGTTGACCAAACCATATACTAAGAAAGTGGTATAAGAATCACAACTCGAGTCAAGACAATGTTGAGAGGACGAAGAATTGTTGGGGACCCACAGAACCACCCAAGGTAAGTAGATAGGGACCTCACGGAGAGCGTGTGCAGTGTGAGAACACGACTGCGTGCTCCTTACAAGTCTATGTGTAAGTTGCAGTTGGAATTTTAAAGATTAGGGACCCTTCCCAGTGGACCCTGAAGAAACCCCATGGAAGATAGAAGGTTGGAGAGCCACCCCACCCATGGATACTGTGCTACCCATGTTACCTATCCCAGGGAAGCCGGTTGCATAGGTGTGAAGTGGCGTCAGAAACAGCCGTCGAATCCAATGGAGGACTTTAGGAAAGTGCCACTGCTGGAAGAGGAGAAAGTGTCCGGAGGAATCCAAACATGGATTCTTGAAGAGGAGTACCTGAAAACAGAGGGGACAGAGTCTATGTCACTCGGGAGTGACCAGGAGCCCTGGAAGACGAATGTCCTCCGATGTCGGGTGCTTCAGTAAAGATGACGGTGACCTTGACTCTGCAGCTGCGAGGACCAGGCGACTCTGAGGACAACCAGGACCCAGATACGAGCTTTACCACGAAGTATGTCAAGTGCTGAGGGGTCGGTGTCCGGCGGGAGCACCAACAAGCCTTGGCAAATGCAACCCACAGAAGAAGTCAAGAAGGTGCACTGTTGGGACCAGCAAGGTCCAGGAGACTCACCACAAGTAGGGGAGTCAGGGCAGGACCCGAGCAATCAGGGGAGCCCAAAGAAAACAAAAGTGACTCTCAAATAGACCCACAGGCCAAAGGCATAGGAGTCGCGAGAGGACCTCAAGCAGCTCACCAAAAGATGCAGGCCACGATGCACACAATGTGGTGTGGCCAAAGATTCTGGTCACTGGAGGTGTTGAAGGTTGGGGCTACTTGGAGCCCAAAGATCTTCTTGCAAAGATGTCAACAAGCCTTTGCAACTGCAAAGGAGACGCAGTCCCCAGGGGTTCAGTTATTGCAACCCCCACAATGACTACTGGCCTCAAACTTGGTAAGAGGCTAGAGCAGGCCTTGGGAGCTGAGGAAAACTACCACCTGTGTTGCAGAGCCCACGGAGTCCGGAGGAGCTCAGACTCTGCAGACTGGTCATCTTCATTGCGGTGCATGCAAATGGAGGGGAGTGACTCCTTCACTCCAAGGGAGGTTACTTTGGTTGTCCTTGATGCTTCACAGACCTTGAAAGGTTCATGTATGATGCACAGGCACAGACGATGCAGCAGACTGGAAGGGAGACGAAGTCAGGCCCAAACGAAGTCCAGGAAAGTCCAGAGTGCCCAGACGGTAGAAGTGCAGTGGTTTCAGTTCAGAATCTTATCCCACAATGAATCTAGGGACCTACACACAGGTAAGCCCTTAAATACCCTAATGAAAGGGTTGGGAAGATTCAGGGGACCCTCCCTGGGGTGGGTCTAGACAGGGGGGAGGTTACTCCCATGTCCTTTGTCCAGTTTCATGCCAGAGCGGGAGCCAACGGCTCCCAGGACTGGTTTGAACTGGACTATGCACAGGGACACCAAGTGTGCCGCTCATGCAGACTTTCAGGCGCTGGCAAGTGCACCCACCCAGCCCTAATACACTAAATCCTGTCTGGGAGGTGGTCACACCTCCCTGTGACAGGATGCCTATTGTTCTACCTTCCCCTGCTTGAGATTGGCTCAGCAGCAGGAGGACAGAAACTTTTCTCTGGTCGGCAGCAACCATTTTGTGCTGTCCAGGACTAGAAGGCTGGTACTGGGAACACTGAGAGCCTAACGGGGGGCTCTTCCAGTGCTTGGAATCATACCTTCTACACCGTTTATGGTGTGGGGGTATGATTCCAACATGTTTGATACCAAAAATGATAGGATTCGTTGCAGCCATTTTTGAGACGGTCATCGCGCGATTACGCGGTGCCCCTCTATATAGTATATGGCTGCTTCACTGACAACCCGGGAGAATGGACTCCGTAGGCTGCAGGGGTGTCCTGCTCAAGCAGAGGCATACTCTCACTTAGAACCAAGGACCCCGCCCTCAGGATTGTAAAGGCCGGCTATAGGGGTGACTTAAAGGTTTTAAGTGCAGTGACCCTTAGATATAGTAAACCTATATCTTTAGTAAGTGGTGCATGCACCAACTTACACAGGCTGCAATGGTAGGCCTGTAGTTCCATTTTGAATGGTCTTTCATGGGTGGCATAATGCATGCGTCAGCCCAAGGGACACCACTGTGGTACCTATGCCCTGGGTAAAACAGTTTAGGGAGAAAGCAGATAGACTGGGGTCCTGATTAGCAGGATCCCAGTCAGACTAGTCAAAAACAGCATCACATCAAGCAAAAATGGGGGAAACCATAAGAAGCAGATCCTACTTTCCTACACTCAATGTGGAGGCAAAAGCATGAAAACACTAGTGGAGGAGTCTAACTTTGGCAAATGAGTTACCAAAGTGCCTTTAGTCAGAAAACTTGTAACAGCAGATCTGCACTACTGTGGTGACAACCAAGTGATGCCACGCCTCCTTCTCCCCTGAGGAAGGGATCGTAAAAATGAAGAAAGCTATACCTCCTGGTCTAGATAAAAAGAGGATACGGTATCAAGCACTTTAGAACCTCACAAAGGAGTAGTAAGAACTATGTAAATGTTCCAATAAATTGCAATCATTCTGAAATACCAGACCCAGTCGAAACAGCAACTTGTCAGGAAATACATGAATACAATGGTCCCTAATAGTCAAAGAGCCCAAATCACCCATGGGCATATTAATGAAAGTTTTGCATCAGGTTTGCACCATGCAGCGTGGTACATTCGTGACACAAACCTCAGATCTATAAAGCCACGCACAGCCATTTTGCGTCGCTTTGGATGGCCTAAAAAATCTGGAGTAAGGCAACGCAGCGCAAACCGCTGCGATGCCTTATGCTGCGCAAGGGAGGTGTCCCATGGGCATTGCGGTGGGTGTTCCCTCGCAGTTCCCATGGTTTTTGATACATTCCCAACTTTACAAGGACTTGGAAACCTGGGAATGCACCAAAAAGATACCCCTCCCCAGAGGAGGCATAACAAGGAGAAATATATTTATTTCTCCTCTTTTTTACTCTTTCTGCTGCACACATACAAAGAGGAAAGAGTCTCTCAGGATTGTTTTTGTGCAGAAAGGTGCTCTTCCTGCACAAAAACAATTCTGCCTACAACACAGGCACCATTTCACCTTAGTGCAAGCGTGCCTGCGTTGGCTGCCAAAACAGCAGGGGGAAAGGACAGGAATGTGGCATATTGGATAAATACAGCGCATGCCAGGCCTTTCCCGGTGATGCAGGGCAGCGCAGCAGGGTGCCTTGCTGCGCTGCCCTGCTCCACAAATTTTAAAAATAAATATGGCCCCCACATCCTTTTGGCAGAAGTAATTGCCACATGTAAAAACATATTAAGAATCAAAATCCTAAGCACAACCTCACACAGACTCAGATGTAAACTCCTGCAATGTCATGAGATTCAGAGAAAGTCACAGGGAGGAGTGGCAGACTAGACAGTAGGCTAATAAATAAATTACTTGAGATGATTACCAGTACCAGACCTCCTATGTTGGACCAGCCACCCCTAAGGGGCCCTCAGCCGTACAGCAGCCATCCACAGAACACAGAAAGAAGCAATAGCCAGACACAGACTAAAATTATCCAGGTGGAATTTTAAAATTCACCAGGGCTGAAAGCTAAAGGGCACTGACCACATTTGACATCTATAGGAAACAGGAATACATTGGTGCCTGTAGGAATTTCTGGTTGACTCCATAAGAAATTCATGAATGGAAGCTGCCATGGTAGAGGAGAAACAGTTGCTACAGCTGCAACACTTACATTTCAATCAGACAGATGTAGCCACTATCAAGAAGGCTGAGGGAGGAGAGGACTCTTCAACTTCAGATGCAAGGATACGTAGGTCAAATTCACTCTGCAAGTACGCGTACACAGGAGAATCAGCATCGGTAAAGCAGGAAGAGAATAATAAGGATGATGCATGTGGAGCCAAACTAGCACCTTGGTTATTATGATAAAAAGGAAGGACCACATAGAGTACAAGAGGAGGCCAAGTACAGGACAGGACACATCAAACCCCATGCCCTCCTCTAGAAATCTGTAGATTAAGCAGAGCAGTAGGGAACTTCTATCACTCACAAAGAGATCCACTTGTGCAGAACTGAATTTGTGATACACTGCAGCTGTACTGATCCTCAGAGATAGTACAAACATGTGGCTAAAAAAGCACCATCATGTTGTCTACATTTAAATGCGAAGTGCCAACAAGATTTGATGTTTCTCCTCTCAACAGCTAATCTGGAAAGAGGTTGACTGGGCCTCTGGACATATACCCGACTACCTGTTTGCATTGGAATTCAAGACTATGCTGACCAGTTGGAGAAGGACCAATTTGTTTGCAGGAAAGCAGGAAAGAGATATTGATATTGATATGTTTTATAAAACGTGCGGATGCCAATGGCGTCTTGGTGCTAATGTGGCCTACTGACTGCTGTTGTCTTTACTAATAAGCATTCTATCTCAATTTAAGAGTCGGAAAACAACCAAGTTTTAAGATCCTTCCGGAAGGTCAAAAAATTAGATAGAATCCTCAGATGTTCTTTTAGGCTGTTCCAGAGATGGCTGTGGTATGAATGAAACTTCTGGCCCCCAACTAGATCTCCTAAGTCTCTGGACAATTATTTTTCTGGAGTAGGTCGATCTTAATGATCTACTGGGCTTATTCCATGTAAGATGTTTCCTCAGGTAACAGCAAACCAAGAGAAACCTTGGCACTGCTGCCAAATCCATTTAACTGGGTGAGGAACATAACTTACCTTGGGCACTGCTGCCAAATCCATGCAGCTGGCTGAGGGACACGACATAACTAGGCATCGAGGAACCCCAGTGCTAAACCGTTCCTAACATACTGAAAAACACAGTCACTGCCATAGTTTCCAAGGGGATGAATGAAACACCTCAGCATTACTGGATTAGTGCTGCATGCTGTTGGTCAAATGAGCAAGCCTGTGAAGGTGGATGCTAATGATGATACAGAAGCCGGACCGATTGACCAAGGAGGCCTCAAAATGAGAAGTACACAACACAAAGAATGTTAACGCTGAAGGTCACAACATGCCATACCTGGTGCCCTTTGACAGAGGAAGTGGATTCATGAAGAAAATGTGAGAATGCTGCTGACAGAAGTGCTCACAACTGATACAGGTTTGGAGTGTGAAGGAACAGTAACCACCATTAAAGGATAAAGTAAAATCTGACAAGGAATACTCATGCAGAATGTTGGTAACTAATAGCAGCCATATTGACAGGTATTGGCCTCCAGGAGGCTATAGGGATATGAGTGGGATTCTAGAAGGGGTCTTCACCACTTAATGTAGCTGAATGGGTTGTTCACTGTTTACTTCATGATGTTGAGTGCCACCCAGCCTCTACGATACAATGTAACAAACATGCAGCCACAGGGCCGGGCATGGCCTGATGGTATAAATAAAGGCTGGTGTGATCACTCGAGGTCACTCAGCGATAGCAGCATTCTGTGTGCCTACCTACCTCATTGTAAATCCCTTGTGTGCAGCCTAGTTGTACCCCCCCCCTGTGCCCAGATACCCTCTGCACATTAGTGACGAGGCCAGTGTCCACTCGGCATGCCTGAGTGCGTATCTCTCTGCAAATCATGCGAACAGCTGTGTGGAGCTTCTGTTTCGTGCATCACATCCAGCTGGAGACACCCTGCCTTGCAGAGAGATGGCCTGCCAGTGGCTGGAGATACCGCCACGTTGTCCCAGTGCCACCACACTGCCTTGACGGTGGCCCTGGCAGTGCTCGAGGGAGCAGAGAAGTGCAGTACCATGAGCTGCATTGTAGAGCGACCATGTGTGGTTGCTTCCATGCCACCTAGTGGCAGTCCATAGTACAGTTGTGAAGAAGGCCGGATTCTGCCAATGCTGTGCCCCCTACGAGAAGCCCTCACAAAGAAGCATTGCTTGCATCGTATGCAAGCTGCAAGCACCTGCATTTGTGTGGCTGTGCCGCCCTGGTGTGCCCCATTTGGCCCAAGCTTGTTTTTTTACAGGCCTCACCCTCAGTGAGTGGTATTGGTATTGACTGGCGAGATGAAATCAGGGCTCATATTATCCAGAGATGGCGGTTGTCCAGCCTGAGAAAGCTCATCCTGCATCAACCTGGCATCGCGCTAGATGACATACTAATCCTGGCCCTGTCTCACGAGCTGGCAGACAATCGGGCTGAAGATATGGGGGCAGATCTAACCCACAGGGCGGTCCCACCGGTGACCCCAAAAGCAGTGAATGTCAAGGAAGAACAAGTAGACGCTATCCAGTGTGGCCCTGCATGGCCACACATGGGCAGCACCCCCAAACAGAGCAAAAAAACCTGTGGAAACTGTGACATAGCACAATGCATGGCGAATGTGTGCCTGTCACCAGGAAAGCCCTGTTTAAAGTGTGGCCACAATAACCACTTTGCCAAAGTGTGCCACAGTAGTGGTCCAGCGAGAGGCTCCATCTACCGAGGGCGAGGTCGGCAGTCCCTATGCCAAATTCCCATCTAGGATAGCGAGGAAGCACAGACTGAACAACGCACAGCGACTATGGATCACCATGAAGAAGATGACGACAAAGAGGTGTTCATGGTGTCATTCACTGGCAGAGAAAATTATCGCAGAAGGCCTTGTGCAAAGTAGAGATCGGCAGAGTTCAGATCACAGCTCTCATCAACACTGGTGCATCCATGAACGTCATGGACACAACTCAATTCCACAAACTGGCCGCACAACTCAAAATCACACCTACCAAAGCTAGGATATATACTTACGGAGGCACGGAACCCATTCCCCTGAGAGGAGTTGTCGAAGTGGTAGTCGAAAATGAAGGCATGAAAACACAAACCAGGTACCATGTGACAAAAGGAGACACTGGCACCCTGCTAGGATGCCACACAGCAGAGGACCTGGGCCTGATCTTCTTCACCTGACAAGTACATCAGTCCCATGCTGACAACATCCTGTCTGACTTCCCAAAACTGTTCAGAGCATTGAGTGCCTAAAAGGGGTAAAGATTAAAATCTACATAGACAAAATAATACGACCAGTGGCCCTAAGGCATAGAAGGGTACCATTTCATGTATGCCCACTAGTTGAAAAGGAACTAGAACAGCTAGAGCATCAAAAAAGTAACAGGACCAACTCCATGGGTATCACCTCTCGTGATAGCCCTTTAACCCAAGCAACCCAGGCTATAAGAATGTGCATAGACATGAGATTACCTAACAAAGGAATTTGCCGCGAGCGGCACATCACCCGAACGGTTGATGACATCATAGCAGACCTAAACGGGGCCCGCTGGTTCTCTAAGATTGACTGGAATGCCGGATACCATAATCTCCTGCTTCACGAGGTGAGCAGGTATATCACGACCTTTTCAACCCATAAAGGTCTCTGCCAATATCGGCGCCTCATCTTTGGGATATCTTCGGATGCCAAAGTCTTACAAGGACTCCATATGTGAGATCCTGTCAGGGCTGTTGGGAGTGATCAATGTGAGTGATGATATCCTCATTTTCTCAAACACCTTGGAAGACCAGCATATGAGACTGAGAGCCGCCCTCAAACACCTGTCAGACTGTGGTCTTGCCTTGCATCACCAAAAGTGTTTCTTTTATACCAACACAGTGGAATTCTTCAGCTACCACTTTTCAAGTGAAGGTCTACAAGCCAAACCTAGGAAAGTAGAGGCCATCAAATCAGCAGCAGTCCCATGAAATGCTTCTGAAGTATGCAGTTTCTTAGAATTGGCCAGCTACTGGGGATGCTTTATCCCCAACTTGGCTACCTTATCAGAGCCACTGCAGGCCCTGATCAAACATGATTGCCCATGGGAATGGGACAGCAAAGCTGCACAGGCGTTCACGGATGAGACTGGTGCGCTCCTACATGATGCCACAATGGCATATTTTAGCCCCAAGCACCAGACTGAAGTGGTGATTGACGCATGTCCTGTGGGCCTTGGGGCAGTCTTGCTCCAAGAAAAATGTGAGAAGTCATGGGTCCCCATTGCGTATGCAAGACAAGTGCTCATTGATGTAGAGACCTGCTATGCCCAGATTGAGCGTGAAGCCCTGGCGATCAGGTGGGCGTTATGGCACTTCCGCCTCTAGCTCTGCGCACAAAAGTTCCTCGCGGTAACTGATCAGAACCTGTTTTTCCCCTTGTTCACCAGCACTGCCAGAAATGGGCCACTGAGGATTGAGCGGTGGGCAGTCCAACTCCAACAGTACTCATTTGAAGTTGTGTATCGGCCCGGGGTGAACAACCCTGCAGATTACCTCTCCTAGTACTACCTTGCCACTGATGTGACCCGACACACAGAAGAAGATGAAGGCATGGAAGGCTTTGTAAGAATGATTATTGAAGATGCCGGTTCATGTGCACTATCCCTTGCTGAATTTCAGGAAGCAACAACAGCCGACAAGTGTATATCGAAAGTCAAAGAAGCACTCCAAAGCAACAATGGCGCACCTGTTTAGATGGAGCTCGAGCACTTACTGCTGAAGAGCAAGCATTCATGAGCCAGACCTGGCGGATTCACAATGAGCTCAGCGTGAGCGATGGGGGCTGTTGCTGCAAGGCCACCAGATTGTGATTTCTGAGGCCTATGTGCTCGAGTTGTCAAACTGGCCCATCAGGGGTATCAGGACATCACCAAAACCAAAGCCCGCATCAGAGACAAAGTGTGGTTTCCGGGCATGGACAAGTAGGTTGAGGAAAAAGTGAGAGACTGTCATTTGTGGTGGGGACCCACCAACACACCTGTGATTAATGAAGAAACAAGTCTATACCCATGGTCGTCTGTCAGCATAGATTTCGGAAGTTTTCCAGATGGTAAACTTGCAGCTGTCATCATTGACAGCCACACCAAATATCCTACTGTAGAACTTGTGAGGTCAACAGCTTTTGAAAACGTCAAGCTGGGGTTGGAGAAAATGTTTGCACTGCTGGGCATTCCCAATGAGATCTAAACTGACAATGGCCCACCGTTCCAACAGCCGTGGCCTGTGTAGGTAAGAGTGGTGGGGTAGTGGGGCAGAGTGGGGAGGGCTTTCGACAGACGATGAGGGAAAATGAATTATTTCATTAATTTTCCCTCGTCATCCTCTGTCAGAATCCCCCCCCCCCACTCGGCCCCTCCGCCCCACTGCTCTTACCTTCATGGGCCACAGCTGCATTCCAAGGGCATGAATTCCAGGCGTATATACACAACCTTAATATCAAGCAACGGAAGATAACTCCCCAACGGCCCCAGGTAAATAGAGATGTAGAGCGCTTTATGCGAGCACTCAATAGTGTGCTCAGGATTAGAGTTGATAGAGGTGAGGATGCAGAATGCTGTCTGCGCCAGTTTTTGAGGGCTTACCATCAGACACCCCATTGCACGATAGGGTGCGCTCCAAGCGACCTGTTAATGCAGAGATGTGCCCGAGACATCATTCCAGCAGGGCTGAGCTGGAAGCCAGCAGTCATCAACATACAAGCCACCCAAGAGAAGTGCAGAGCAACAATTGAAAGGGCCAGCAAAGATCGCAGGGAGGTGGAACCTGACATCATCGTGGGTGACAAAGGGATATTGAAAGACCGCCATGCTGTTGTGTAGTTCCTATTAATCCATAGGATCTGTGCGTTTGTTGGACAATATAAACTTTGTGTTAGGTGCCTAGACTGATTCCGGGTTCCCGCGCAAGATATGTTGGCCTAGAGACCAGCTACATAACAGTGTCACCATAAACCCCCCTAACCCTACCATGGAGCGAATGGTTTCTGGCAACCACAGAACATGACAGCCCTGACCCCTCAGGGATCGTGGTAACAGAGCAGAACCTCTCGCTCAGTCACTCGTGCTCTTTTGTTCTCAGAGAAATATACAGAGAATACACACTGGGATGTTTTCAATATATTTATTGAACCTATGTTATTCTTGTATAAAATACATGGGCTGTGATAATCAATAGACAGAAGCAGATGACAGTGATTACAAGCACCAAAAGAGCAAATAGTAGATACAGTTCTACCATGGTGCTAAAACAGTGTATATATGCAGGCATATAATACAAGTTAGTAATCAGGTGTACTCCTACTATGCGAATCCTGCTCTCTATGTGCCTAGAATGTGTGTAAGTGAAAAGCCAAGAATCCCCCGAAGGGACGATCCAGCACCATTGTCGTGTAGTTCCTAATAGTACATAGGATCTGCACATTTAGACAACATAAACTAAGGGATTGGTGTCCAGACGGATTCCAGACACGCCCAAAGGATATGTTAGCCTTTAGACCAGCTAACTCACAGTGCCACCATAAGCCCCATAACCTTACCAGGGAGCGAATAGTTTCTGGCAACTATCGAACATGACAACTCTTGATCCTTCAGGGATCGTGGAAACAGTGCATTACCTTTCGCTCAGTAAATCATGCTCACTTAGTCTCAGAGAGATACACAGAATAAATGATGGGGACGTTTTCAATAAGCATTTATTGAACCAGCGTCATTCTAGTATAAAACATGTTTACTGCGACAATCATTAGACAGAAACAGATATATAAGATTACAAGCACCGACAGAGTAAATAAAAGGTAGAATTCTACCATGGTGCTAAAACAGTAAATATGCAGGCATATTGATACATGTTAGTAATCAAGTGTACTCCTTCGATGCAAACCCTATCTAAGTGTAGCTAGCATGTATGTAGGTGTAAAGCCAAGAATCCCCTAAGAAAGAGCCAACCCCATTACCTGATGGGAGAGAGCGAAGGACCCCGTCTTGGTCTCGAGTTGGACTCCCCGCAAGAGATATCAGACCACTGCATGGTGGAGCTTCTGCAGGCCGGAACCTCAGCATCTAGTGTCAGTGTGAAAGCTTCTCCTCTGGTTGCCCAGTGAAGATGTGTTTCTTTTATACCCCAAAAGTACCCTCAGGGGTTCTACCTAGATGTGTAATGATACTGTGGGTCTGTCATTCAAGGATGACGATAGTGGTGACGTTTGTACGGAGTTATTATACAGAAGATGGTAATCCTGCTGTGCATGTCCTAGGCGGGGGATTAAGATATGATACTAAAAATCCTCATGCATAATAAATGAGGCTAATTTTCAAAGAAAACCACACGACATTTATTCGGCACATAACTAGGTAAAAGGTCAGCGCCAGAACCGTTATGTAGAGCAAGTTAGGATAAATGTAGGTAAAAGGTTGTGCAACTACCTAGGCCTATATTGGGGTACAATGGGGCTCATAACACCATTCATGTAGGACCCCGTCCCGGTCATGAGCTGGACACCCCTCACGGAGATGTCAGACCACTGCATGGTGAAGTCTCAGCATGCAGGGACCCTCGGTGTCAGCTGAAGTGCCTACTCTGCTAATCCAATGAGATGCTCATTATTTAAAGCATCCTTGCAATGTATGTATAGATTAGCAATGTTATGGATAAGTAGCTAGCCCTGTCGCCCCCTGGATGAGGATAGAACTAAATTTGGACATTCATGCGTAAAGGCCTTTTACTTGGTGTTCAAGGCCTTGGGATAATGTTTTGCGAAGCCAGATGTGTAAACAGAAGAAGTTTCAGAGAAACTAATCCAACACTGTCACGCACGCGAATATGTGAAAATGGTCACAGCACTAATGTTATTGTGCACGAGAAGTCAATGTAAGAAAATGAACAGCTTCGCTACATGGGCCTAACCCGGGCACATAACACCCACTCCTCATACTAAGGGTCGATATAAAAGCTATCCAAGAAGGCAGCATGCCATAATGAAATTCAAACTAAAAAGGTCTAAAATAACTTTTAAAATCCTTTAAAAACAAGCTTCCCTTTAAAATAGTCATAAAAAGCCATTATACAGTTTAAAACTCAAAAAGCCATGGTGCCCAGAAAGAGCAGAAAAATATTATTTTGAATCATTTTGTTTAAAAACATGCCAAATAGTTCCCACTACATGGAAAAGCCAATTGTTTTAAGTGTTCCGAGTGGTAGACTCAACATTGCTGCTGCTGGCAACCGCAGAAGACATTCTTAGAGGTGCACCTCGAAGCAGGTTTATAGAGTCAAGGTGGTTCCATCCAGTTCCCACGGCAGCCACTAAGGGAAGGACTACATCCTGTAAGCATATCGCAGAGTCGGTATCCAGTTCACTAGTAGCCAAAGCTTCCCAGGGTGGCTCAAAGAATGCATTCATCAGCAATGGAATACGCTGAGGACAACAATACTCATGGGCCTTTAAGGGGTCCATCAGTACTTCATTGTCCAGTGGCGCAACCGATTGTGATCCGAGACATAAATCCAATACGCATTCATGGCTGCAAAATAGGCAGCAGAATACAGGTTGTACGCAGTGAAGCCAAACAGGCCTGAACGACAAGAACCAGTGCTCATTCAGTTCTCGAAGCCGAGGTGTGTCGAAGCAGTGTATCATGCATTCACAGCATCACAGCACAGCCAGATCGGTTTGAACTGGGACGTCCATTGCAGAGCAGAAAAATGTAAATCAGAATTCCCGCCCCAAGTAGCAGGACAAGGGGAAACCTCCAAAAACGCTTCCCAACACAAATTGTATGAAAGATGGTATAACTCCAAAAATTGCCTGAGAGGTGCTAACCAGTCCAGCGCCAGTGCATTTAAAAAAGTGCGCTATTCCCTTTGCATCAGACATATTAAAGATACGGTGGACCAGCTTCCCAAAATGCAGTGGGAAGTTAGTATGAAATAGCGTCTGTATCTAGGACAAGGACCTTGCAACCTGGAGATAAAACGTCTCTCTGGCTGATGTTAAGGCCACATCTTTTTGAAAAAGCATGGCTTCCAGTTTGCACAGAGAATCAAAGCGTATGCTGGGAAGGCCATAGCGATGCCTCCATATCTGTGGGGGCTGTGGAAACGGTACTTGTGTGCAACAAGTGACTATGGAATTAACCGTTACCACATAAGCGATGCCTGGTTCCATTCTGCAGCAAACTTGATCATTCAGCATCAAATAGCTCCCATTCGAGAGCAGCTTGAAAACTGGATGAATCACGGGTGCCGGAGAACCTTTCAGATAACAGGACAAGTTCACAACTGAAGCATTGTATGCCCCATGAAGTGAAATGTCCTTGCATACTAAGGATCAGCTCAAAGCATTCTTGCATTTGGAACCACTAAGGAAAACATCTGTGTCCCCATTCCTGCATCTAATCCTGAATGGTAGTTCCCAGTATTCATGCACATAACCTTCCCCTAGCGCTTCATATCTGCGTACTTGGTGGTATTTTAGACAATATTTGAACTGGAAAGTCGTGACTGGTAGGGTGATGTAACCATGGATTATCGAGTCTGTGGATGGTGTCTCAGCGACGGCAAAAGATAATGGGTCTAACTTTTCAATGTACAACATGCTATACTTCACGTCCTTTAATGCCATTAATATCTAGCTTTCAGTTAGCTGATATGTAGAAAACAGACTGGTGCTATTGATATAACGCCACAGTACATGGCCAGAACATAATGTTTGAAGTGTCCAGCTTAATAATATAATTGACCGTAGTTGTGATTGTTCATGCTGTGAGATAGACATATCCTGTTGTGTTATGTCAATTGCAGAATATACTATGTTGCCCAGTGAATATATCCTGGATGTTATTGTGGTCATACCGTTGTCAACCACAGCCAAAGCCTTTTCTAAATTAACCCTATCAATCTTGTGCAGTCTCTCAGCAGCTTCCTGTTGAGAAACTTTCCACATCTCGTTGTACATTGCTTACAAGAAGCACTTTTGGCGTGGGTTCGGGGGACCTAACAAGAAATCCCTGAGATCCATGTCACCAGAAAGAAGGGGCAAGTGTTGTTTCACCTATGAAAGTGTTGAGAGTTTTAGCCAATCAAGGCACAACTTCCCCACACTATATGATGTCACCACCGAGTGTTCTGATTGTACATATCGCTGGTCAGGCCTATTTATTTTAAACCCCTCGACATTGCCCAGGAATCTAGACTGACACCCATTAGTGTCCACAGGCCAAACCAACTATCCCTTCCAATTGGGGTCTGATGAATTATCAGAATGATTGTGTATCATGGCATCTATTGTATCCCCACTGTATTGTGTGAAATGCTGCTAGTTCACAAAATGTGAGAATGTGGGAATACGAGGTGTGTTCAAATCCTTCATTCTGGCTATTCCAAGACAGGAAGTCTGTTGCACTGTTTTATTCAGGAAAATTATTTAATGTGAGATGAGGCATGCTCTAAACAAGGCCCAGTCCCTGAACCTGTTAGTCTTTTGTCCCCCACACAGATTTTGTTTCTATGGTGTGGGAAAAAAGAAAGCAGAGTATATCAGCTTGATGTTTATTAGCATATTTTTCTTTACAGGTGTAGGTACAAGCCTGCAGTAGTAAGAGGCTGGGTCTGATGTGTCAAAACCAGAAAAAATAAGCAAACTTTTGTGCAATTGTTTTTGAACTACCTTTCGGTGGTGTTGGACAGTGCTCCCATTGAGTGTAATTATAAACAGCACGAGGAATACTAGCTTTGTGTAAAAAATGGTGACCATCATGTAGATAACAAAACACATCACTGTAATTAGATGTACCATCATACAACTCATAAGAAGACATTGCAGCCGATTGTTCAAAATCTGTAAATAAATTGTGCCCTGTTTCAATGTCCCCAATAACAGAGAAAGTACGAGAGGTGATGATATCATTTAAGGAATTTCCCTCGATAGGGGGAGGAGTATCACAAGGTCACACCCAAACTTCCTATGGCTTCTTTGTAAGCTCAAGAGCTAAACGACGAACCCTGGTCAGAATGTAGTGTGCCAATTGCTCATGTCCCAATGCTGACTCACAAATCCTTTATATCAGTTCTGATGTCAGCCGGCCACTGTGGCCAAACCCACAGGAATCTGGAGCATGAATCCACTGCCACCACAATGTACTTGTGAGCCCCGATTGAGTGTAAAGGGCCGCAGTGATCCAAATAGACAACTGCCAGAGGCTTGCCTGAAATCAATAGAGGTGTCATGTGGAGGACATGCTATGGTGGAACCCTTCATCTGCTGGAAGATGTCACATTTGAGGACAAAGTCCTTGGCCTGTTTTGTAAGACCAGGCCACCAATACCACTGCTTCACTAATGAAATTGTAGCAGTAACCCCTATGTGAGCTGAGCCCAGACCCTCATGTGCAGCTATTATTAATCTCAATATGTGATCAGTGTTTGGTATAACTCTACCCCCCACCCCTGGAATCTGAGCATACAGAATGTTTTGTGCATCTAACTTGTAGGAGTACTTAAGTGGATAGCCTTTTGGCAGGTGTGTGTAGCTGCGAGCCACCAGGATGTCTCTGTCTAATCTCATACTAGAACGAGTGATTGCAGCAACGGCAGCAGTGTGAGCTGTTGCCTTAGCGGCTTCATCAGCCATGGATTTCCCTGCAACGTGAACGCAAACATGTTGATGAATCAATGTGTGGATAAAATGAGCCTGTGCAAGCATTCTTTGAACTTCGCCACCAGTTTCCAAAGCATTTTGTGCTTGATTGTGCCACCCTTGGAATCTCGAAATCCATTCTGGCCCCAATAGTGAAGGTATTCATTATATGACTAGACACATTAATACAAATCACACACTATAATTGTGGGGAATCCATTATCCGTATTTTGTAGTGCCAGTTTCAGGGCTTTGAGTTCTGCCAGCTGCGCTGTACAGTCCCCGTGTGTGTTTTTTCAGTATGGAACTTTCTATCTTGCAGGTGCCCCTTTACTATTGCGCATGCCGTGGAATATTGGTGTATTGTCCCTATGGCAGGCTGAGTAGACCCATTAGTATAGATAATATAATCATATTGATCTAGAGGCATTATTTCATTCGGCAGAGGATATTCGTGTTCACACTGCAAAAATGCTTGTGTTTGTAATGTAGAATAAAATCTGGAATCTACATCTGTTGCAGTGAGAGAGTTAGCCCATTGTATCCATCGTGGATGCAATTCTTTGGCATTTGGAATGCTCGCTTTGGTAATGGCCTCTAAGGTCGATACCGGGGTACCCACAATTATGTGTTTCCCCTGAGCTAGTCCTTTCTGCCTCTCACTACAGCAGTCTGTACTGCTGTGAGAATGTTTTCAGTAGGTGCAAAACGCATTTAAGCATTTGAGTACAAATGTGATTTGTATGCAATCGGTACTGTCTCACCTTCGTTGAACGTGATGTATTTATACCCAGTTGATCACCAGGTTAGTCGTGTTTACACAAGTGTGTAAATGTTGTAAGCTATCATATCAGCTTGTACGGAACATAAAATGTTTGTATGTTCCTGGGTCCAATTGTTGATTTAAAAATCAGGTCTAATTAAATCATAGAATGATTTTACCTGTTCTGCGTAATCCAAAATGTATGTTCTGCCAAAATTTAAATCATAAAATGGATTGCAGTCTTTTCAGATTCATTGGAGGTTGGAGCAATGCACATTTGTCTAAAAAATGTGCCGCCAGGCTTTTTCCTTCACTTGACAACTCATATCCCAAAAACAGGACATTGAGATGGGCAGTTTTTGATTTTTTTAAATTAAATGTATAGCCCAGATGAACACACCCTAGAACTATACAGCCTACTCTGCCCAAGTGTTCCATTAATTCATCGTCCATCAGATAAAGATCATCTGCATAGGATAATGCCACCTCATCAAAATTTTGAAGTAACTCTGTCACTCTGGCTGAAAACAACCCAGGGCTGTTCTTATAACTTTGAGGTAAATGGCAAAATTGCCTCTGTGAAACTAGCTCTGAAAATACTGTCAAATATTTGCTTTCAGGCACTATATTCTGGCAGAAGAATACATTTGAGATATCTAGTGTTGTTTTGTAATTTTTCTACACAATGTTATTCATTAGTGCGACACTGTGTGCCTTTTGTACTGCAAATGTGCGAGTAGATGTGTTTAAATGCCGGTAGTCTAAAACCAAATGGTATGAATTGTCCAGTTTCATTAAAGGAAACAAGGGATTATTCATTGATGAGGTGCAATTTTCTATCACACCTTGGTATTCAAGTTGTTCTAGGATTTCCTTAACTTGTTTTTTAGCTTCATGTTTTATTGGGTATTGTCTCTGGGGTTGAGGAATTGATTTTAATGGGATCTCATGATGAGATGACTCATCATCACATCCAACACAATTTAATGCAGGAGCTAGTGCTAACACCCACTCCTTGGCGTAAGAATGTTCAATAGATACCGGAATGAGGTCGGAGAAAGCTTGTAAAATACAAAGATTACCATTTTCCCATTTGGGCATTCCATTACGAACTCAGGTGGCTAGTCTTTTTCAGCCAAAAGAATACTGTAACCATATGTGAAGTTTTCCCAAAAGAGAGCCTTGATGTTCTTTGGTATGTCCCCCTCCAACTTGAGTGTTATTTCATATAAACGATGGGGAACATTTACCCTGGTATCAGGTGTGTCGACCATGATATGCTCACTCAGCACTACTGCCTCCAGATAATCCATCAGGTTCCGGCGAGCTTTCGTGACTTGCCACGCTGTCCAGCATCGTCACTTCCCATTCCCCGTTCACAAGCAGAGTCCTCAGTAGCCTGGACACGTCTTATTATAATCCCAGTTACCTTCTTCATTTTGAATTGAGGTTTAGGATTCTTTTGTTTATCTTCTTTTTTAATTATGTAGTCTGATGAACAATGTGATCCTTTTTCGGTTTCACGCGCTCTTCTGATCTGTGCTCTGACCGTCCACCTCTCTCCGAACGTGTTTCGGATGACTCCTGAAAGGAATGAGAGGAACGTGTATCAGTATCCTGATACATGTCAGGCTCTCTAATGTTATCATGGTTTCAAAATTGAATTTCTATTCAGTGGTCTCCTGTTGAGAACACCCACCCTGTGATTGCGTTTTGTTTTTATTTTTTTGTTTATTGTCCCATTTCTTCTTGGAAGAATCGGGTGCTTGCTTAGAGTTATCCTTTTCAGAATTACTCTTCACTTCCCAGGTTTGGCTCCTAAATTATCTCTACCTAATGTAGCATTGGTTTCTTCGATAATTTCAGGCAATTCCCGCTCCTGCTGTGCAGGAGGGAATTCCCTTAGGTGTTGGGGTATAGCTAATGCTGCTGCCTCCCATGTTATGTTGCTTAACATAATGGCTGATACTGCAGCAAAATTGCCCATCAGTTTCATACCCAAGTGAAGGGCAGGTCTGCCCCGTACTTATTTTGTAGCTGTTTCAGTACTTCAGGCAAGACAGCCAGTGAAGGGGTGCCATGAATTCTTGTGTAAACAGCGGCAAAGACTGTACCCAAAGTGGCACAATCTTTCACCGGGGGAGCCATCCCCATTGGCAAGCAAATTGTTAATATTCTGTGTTTTTCCTGCAGGCCCGTACGGGGAAAAACTGCTTCAAGCTGGCTTGTTTTCTGTGCTATCCAGAACGGAATTTGCCTGTGACTGGTGATAATCTTTCTCATAATGGCATTCAGTGTGTGTGGACTGATACCCGTGGTAGCCAATTGTGGTTGTGAAGGCTGAGCAGTCCATGCAGGGTTAACAGTGATTGTTCGCATTATGAACTGTGTAAGATTTCTGTAAATCATTACTAGATCTTCGTATAGTGTGCTTAATTCTGCTGCATCTAAATTAGCAAAATTAGGATGCGTTGTATAAGCAGCTAAGACTGGCCATGTTGCTACTTCTTTACTGAGCGCACCGAGTCTCATGTTTTCTGTAGTGTGGGTAAGGGCACCTTTAAACCAATTTATATGCTCTTGGTACGATAATGGAATTTCTATGTCCACATATGGAATATATTCATCTGGTGTTTCATCTTCAACGTATATGTGAAACAACAGTGTACAGGCATTTGCAGCTGGGAATTTAACCAAGGAATAGAATACTTTTGCTCCGCATGCTTCGTGTGCCTTAGCCATGAAGGTAACATCTCCACCCATTGCCAGGAGACCATATTGTAGTAATTTTATTATAAATGCATGTTTGCAGTTTTCTGTAATATTAAGCGCTCCTACTTCTTCTTCAATGTTTTCTCTGTTTACAGACATTGTTTTTTAAAGAAGAAGGAAATTAATAGATGTATTTATATAGATAGGGTAAGCACAATGTGGGAATTTTTATCCTACAAGCTTGAATAACCTCCAGCTAATACATAAGGTATACCTACTCAGCTGAGGCAGATTTCCCTACCACCATGGACGTTTTCCGGTTTGGAGCTGAGTAGGTGTCTCTGAGAAAAGCACAACTGAACTACTCAGGTAGACTATTAAATAAGAACCCCATTTGTCATGTCATGTAGCTCCTACTAATCCGTATGATCTGTGCATTTGTTGGACAACATAAACTTTGGGTGAGGTGCCTAGACTGATTCCGGGCACCCACGCAGGATATGTTGGCCTATGATCAGCTAGCTCACTGTGCCACCATAAGCCCCCTTAACCCTACCAAGGAGCGAATGGTTTCTAACAACCACGGAACATGGCAACCCCGACCCCTTAGGGATCGTGGTAAAAGATCAGATCCTCTTGCTCAGTCACTCATGCTCTTTTGTTCTCAGAGAAATTTACAGAGAATACACACTTGGTTATTGTACCAACGTTATTCTTGTATAAAATACATCTGTTGAGATAATCAATAAACAGAAGCAGATGAAAGTGATTACAAGCACCAAAAGAGTAAATAGTAGATACATTTCTACCATGGTGCTAAAACAGTGTATATATTCAGGCATTTAATGCAAGATAGTAATCAGGCGTACTCCTACTATGCAAACCCTCCTCTCTGTGTGTCTAGAGTGTGTGTAGGTGTAAAGCCAACAATCCCCAAAGGGACGATCCAACCCCATTACCTGGTGGGAGAGAATGTAGGACCCCGCCTGGTCTTGAACTGGACACCCCTTACGGAGATGTCAGACCACTGCGTGGTGAAGCCTCACCATGCAGGGACCCTCAGTGTCAGCTAAAGTGCCTCCTCTGCTAATCCTATGAGATGCTGATTATTTATAACAAAAAGCATCCTTGCGTTGTACGTATAGATTAGAAATGTTATGGATATGTAGATAGCCCTGTAGCCCTGTGGATGGAGATAGAACAACATTTATACATTCCTGCATAAAGGCTTTGTACTTGGTGATTGAAGCCTTGTGATAATGTTATGCGAAGCCAGATGTGTAAACAGAAGTAGTTTCAGAAAAACTAAACCCAATATTGTCACGTATGCGAATATGTGCAAAAGGTCACAGCAGTAATGTTATTGTGCAAAAGAGGACAATGTAAGAAAATGAGCAGCTTCGCTACATGGGCCTAACCCGGGCACATAACAATCCGGGAAGGGAGTTTTGCACCCCATTTGAAAGAAAGATGTGAGAGGTAAGCAGAGTGCAAGGAACTATGATAACTGCTCAACGAGGGGAATCTGTGGTATCCACGAACATTTTGTGATTCAAAGCAGTCAGATCAGCAGGACCTGAACAATCTGAAAATCATGACCATGTGGGCGATGATCCTTATGCCAAGGATGCTGACCTCAGCACCAGTCGACGCCCCGTTAGCAAGGATCCTGCAAAAGAAGGAGAATCCACAGAAACCCCCAGACAGCTGCCGACAGCACAGATGAATAACAGTGAAGAACACCCCATGAACCAAAGCTCAAATGGTCACAGTCAGAAGTATGGACTCTGGCCCAACCCAGCACCCGCCAGAGACTCAGAGACTTTGTCTGTGGTACATCAATGTCATAATCGATTGGCTATTGTTGTCATTTTTGATTTATTTTAACCTATTATTTTCACATCAATAAAGATTAGAAGGGATGTAGAGTGCCACCCGGCCTCTATGATACAATGTAACGAGAATGCAGCCAAAGGGCCAGGCACGTCCCGATAGTATAAATAAAGGCCGGTTTGATCGCTCGTAGTTGCTTAGCAATACCAGCATTCTGTGTGCCTTTCTACCTCATTAAAATTCCTGTTTGTGTGTGGCCTAGTCGGACCCCCCCTGTGCCCAGATACCCCCTGCACACATGCCACCAAGGAATTAATGGGGCTACAGAAGAACTGGACAAGGTTTAATTTATTCTATTGAAATCTCACAAGTGCCTTGAAATTTACATTACACATTTGCCCATGGGAGACTGGTCTGAGCACAAAAGGCCACTCAGGTATAGTAAAACCGCAGAATATTTTCTCACTCACTCAACCATCCACACAACTTCAAGCGAACGCCTGCCAAGCAATGCAGAAGCTATTTCACTTATAACAAAGCCCAGCCTGCTATTTATGTCAATGCTTGTGGTTATTATTGAATAGCATGGTGCTGGTCTGTTCATGATACATTACGCTACTGTTTAAAAACTGGGCCATACCCCACTTTTGATGGTCAGGCCCTTGGCCATACATGCGTATATGGGATCAGTTAGCCCTTCTAACTACCAAACCTTTTTTTATTTATAATGCCCTATTTGGTCATGATGAGTGTGCATATGGGTGAACATGAATTATGGCTTGTGCAGGTTACCTCAATTGGGGAATTTTGACAGTCAGATGACAGTCAGATTGCTTTATCAATAACAGTATGCTCTTGATACATTTTTGGGTGGTGAGAGTGGTGGTGATCGTGAAGTGCAGGCATTATTGCAAGCAAGAAATGACACACTAACCACACTGACCTGTAGCATGCTGGACACCTTGCAGTCCATGGGTGACAATGAAGTCCATCATGGCTAAATGACATCTGTTCAGTGGGGATGGAGGATGCTGGCAAATGAGGTGCTGGTGTCCTAGTTACAATATCTACACTACCTATAGTACCTGATTGGGCTATTGAATTGCCCTTCATACTGACACACAGACTGATAGATTACATCCCTTCTTCCTAAACCCTCCTGAGGATCGCTTGGGTCAGATTGGAAACAACCCTTGATTCATCTGAAATATCATATGCAGGCAGAGGGTTGCTTGTTGTTGTCTGAACCCTCATATTTCTCATGAGGGGTGCTTGGCTGGGTGGCTTACTGACATATCTCATCCATGTCAAATCAGAAACTCAGAATTCAACTGTTGTTTTCAGAAGCAATATCTGGTATGCATAGAGCTTGTGATTCAGCACACGAAGTCCACCACTGTCATGCACACTTTAATAAAAGAGCTGATGGTGATCAAGTCTTCCATACTGTGTCTAGGGAAGTGAAATCTATCCATGTATCACAAACTACTAGATTCTATGGGAAAGAAGTTAACTATAGTTGAGGCTTGACTGCCACATTCACATGATTGGTCACAGAGATGTGGTTTCTCCATAAAAAATAGAAATTGGAGTTGAAGAGCAGACAAGATAATATATAGTTTTATGGAATACCGGAAAGAAATTCAGGGATATTGGTCAAAATGCTACCAGAGCTCTTGCAAACTACCTTTCCTCAGACATTCCTGAATGTCCACTGTATTTGCGCCTCCAAACCTTGATCATTTTTTCATCATAGGGCCTTATTACAATGTTCGAAGGACTTGTGTCCGCCCGACACCGTTGCGGAAACGGGTCCGACCGACCTCCGGTCAGCGGTCCCGACTGCTTAGTTTTGATGCGACCGAACATTGGTGCAGTTGCAAGCTCCCCTTTTCTGTATGGGAGCTTGTGCTGCGGTCAGAAACCAGCTGCAGCACAAGCTCCCATACAGAAAAGAGAGTTTGTGTTCATCCCTGCACTGCATGGCAGGCACATCATGGTGGCTACCACATGGTGCAGGGATCAACAGGGGGGCTCCATAGGTGCCCCCTCGGCCCCGAGCCGGAGGCTGCAAGGAGAAGGGGGCCCTGCTAGGGGCCCCCAAACTCGTTTTCCAACACGCTTTTCATGTCAAAAAGCCCAGCATGGAAAGCCTGTCGGAAATTGAGCATCGTAATCCAAACGGTGGAAACCGCCGTCCATGTGGATTACATGCCAGTTCCAACTAGCTTACGGGCTCCTTGAGCCTATCGGAAGCCAACCGGAATGTCCGGCCGGTTTCAAAACCAACAGCCTCCATTGTAATGAGGCTGTTTGTTTTGAAACCGCGATGAGGCTCGGAAAGCCTCCGAACTGTGTTCGGAGGCTTTCTGAGCCTCAGCATAATCGGCCTCTACGTGTTCACAAACCCTCTGATTTGCTAAATTAGAAGATATGTTGGGCCAGATGTACGACACATTTTTAGGGTCGCAAACGGCCATCGGGCCATTTGCAACCGGTAAAATGCATTTTAAAATGTACCAACCCCATTTTGCGAGTCGGTAACCTATTACCTACTCGTAAAATATGGTTTGCAATTCGCTATTAGGAAGGGACACACCAAGAGCATCCCTTCCTAATGGCAAGTCACACTGGTATGTAGGAATGTTTTGCGACCATAAATGCAGTGACAAAACATTTGCAGTTTTCCACCAATTTCAAATTGGTGGTATGCCATTCGCAAACTGAAATGGGTCCCTGAGGGACCCTCTCCCCTTTGTGAATGGAGGCGCAAAAATGTTTACACTGCAGGCAGTGGTCCCATAGAACACTGCCCACTCTAAAAAAATTAAAAGAAAACTGTTTATTTTTATTTTTGAAAAGCATCCCATTTTCCTTTAAAGAAAACTATATATATATATATTTTTTTTTAAATGCTTTATTTAAAAAGCAGTTGATGACGTAGTGGTCTTCTGACCCCAGCAGGCCACTATTCCTGTGAGGGATGGCCATTACCAATGGGGTGCAAATTGCGACCTGCCTCATCAATATTAATGAGGCAGGTCCCTTGCGACCCAAGGAAATCGCAAACAGTGTCTCAGACACTGTTGTACATCAGGTTTTGCAACTTGCAAATTACAAGAAACTAAAGTCACAATTTGCGAGGCACAAGCCCTGTTGGTCATTCATCTGGCCCGTAATTTCTTATTTACTAAACACTTTTTAGGAGCTGCTAAAGTGTTACCAACTTCAAAATGGATTTAGAAATGTAAAGTGATTTGGCATTTGGAAGGGACGTGTTTTGGGCATCACTTCCAAACAGTGTATCAATAGTGTGCAAATATAATTCCAGTCACAAACCAAGGAAAAGTTACAGACTCTCAAGATGAGGTGGTTAAATCATAAAAGAAGGGGGCGTGACGCGCGCGCAGGCAAGATGGCCGCATATCCCTAAGCTCCGGTGAGCCTCTGTGAGGCCGTCCGGTTTTCCTGACAGCTGAGTCCTGGAAGGTCGGTTTCTGCTATAAATATTGGAAGCGGAATGTAGCGAGATCACGGAGGAGGAGTTGCGGCGCATTTGGAGCGCATTTCATACCTTTTTCGGTTGTATTTGTGTTCTCCTCAAGGTGGCGCCTAAGATGGCGGCGGCGCGAGGAGCACGGGCGCATTAACCCTGGAGACTTTGATGTTTGGAGGTACAGCAGTAAGAGTATTTCGCCTAGCAATATGTACAACGCTGTTGCTTAAAAGATAGGGTGCGTTCTGATGCAAATGCAGTGCATTCAGGTGAAGATATTTTAAAGAAGCGCTGAGACTGTGTGTGTAAACCTGCACTGGCTGAATCTGTGGAATGCTGTATACCCTGAGGTGAAATTCCGGTGACAACAGACTGTGAATACTTGCAATCATTTTTACTAATAAATGAAGCGCTGTTCTTTTGGAATATGATACTTCTTTCCTGAGGTGCAGCACATCCGATATGAAGGCACTTTGAATGTGCGCTGTGTTTGGATGTTGGTTTCTTCACCATGTGAACGTGCAAAGCACTGTTTAAAACAGGAATATCAAAGGTCCTTTTGCGCTCAAAATTTATATGAAAGTTCATATTGTGTAATCGGATGACCACCATGTTTACCAGTTTCGGAGAGGCAGAGGCTCAGCACCTGCTTCCTAATTGACTGGTTCTGTCCTCTTTTTTTTGCTACAGCGACAACAGTCTGTGATTTTCTGCAACTGCTTTTCTACTATCACCTTTGGTTGGATACCAGTTTCTCAGTGAGGCGCCCTTATCTGAGCACTGATTAACAACGTGGTGGAGGTTACTACCTGTCCGGAGGGTGACTTTTTGTAGGGCTCAGTTAAGTGTTTGATCACGGTTCATTGTCCCCTGAGGGGCTTGCTCTGAGGTATTTCCAGGCAGCGCTCTGGTGGTCTGGTGCAGTGAGTGGTCGGTGGGGGTGTCTTCTTATCACCTGCATATTTCTATTCCAATGGCAGATAATATGGGTCTCCCTGCAAAAGATAAGGATGCAAGAGGTACTCTCAAGAGATCCAAACAAACGTCTCCCACGCCAGAGTTAACACCTAAGGAATCTACTACTACTCTAGACACAATCCTTTTACGTCTAAATACGGTTCATGATATTGCGCAGAGTACTAAAACAAACACAGACCTACTTCAAGTTGAAGTTGCGGCGATCAGAAGTGACTTCAAAAGTTTGTCATTGCGTGTTTCAAATGCAGAATCAAGTTCAGTTGAGGACACATCACATCAACAGGCCAGGCAGGTGCAGAGTTTGGAGCGCTCTATGGCTTCTTTGCGGAGGGACCTTACAGAACAGGAAGATAGGAACCGTAGGAGTAACTTACGTATTTTTGGTTTACCAGAGGATGCGGAGAAAGCTGCTCCTTCAATGCTTGAGTTTCTGCTGGACTGGATCCCTACGGTTCTCCATATCTCCTTTCAGAAAGAATTTGAAATAGAGCGTGCCCATAGAGTTCCCTCGTTTCGTCCTAAGTCTTCGTCACATCCTAGACCTATAGTGTTCAAGCCTTTACGACATCAACACTCGGAGCTTATTCTGTCTCAGATGAGGAAGATCAGATCGATTACCTGGGAGGGCCACAGGATTGCTATATCTCAGGATTTTGCTAGAGATACTGTCATCAGGCGGAAGGGTTTTTTGAACCTTCGACGGAGGCTTTTGGACATGAACATTCCTTTTTCCTTCGCTGGTCCCTCACGATTTAGAATAACTTTTAAAGGTCGCTCTCAGATTTTTTATGAACCATCTGAGTTAACAACTTTTTTGGACAATCAATCTGAGTCACGAATGGAATCTGACTCTCCCTCAGTCTCCTCTGGTTCTTGAAAGAGACATCTTTTTTGTGTCTGGAATTTAGTATTTCTCTGTGCCTATCTTTCCCATTACAGGTTTTGAGGTTCTTTTTTCCTGTGGGAAGTTAGAGGTTCCCTTATTTCATCCACGTAGATGGGCCTTTCATGTTATTTCCATATTTTTCTTCGTATTAACCTTTCCTTTGCAGGTTCATCTCTTCACTTATAGCTTATAATGACATCTCTTTTTAGGGAAAAGTTGTTGTCAGCATAAGATTAGGCTCTTCTTCCAGTGTTCTTTATTCACATATCTGTTAATTGTCTTTTATAGGTGTGTTCCATTAACTCTTTTTTCTTCACAGGTATTCGTTGGAGCGGTTCTATCATGTATATGCACCGTTCATGTTATTTCCATATTTTTTCTTCGTATTAACCCTTTCTTTGCAGGTTCATCTCTCCACTTATAGCTTATAATGACGTCTCTCTTTAGGGGAAGGTTGGTGTCCGAATAAGATTAGGCTCTTCTTTCAGTGTTCTTTATTCACATATCTGTTAATTGTCTTTTATAGGTGTGTTCCATTAACTCTTTTGCCTTCACAGGTTTTAGCTGGAGCGGTTATAGGAATTTCTGTTTTATCAATTCATTGTATATTGATTGCTTTTGCGACGCTCTTAGAGATTTCGCTTTCTTGTTTCATAGCGTAATCTTTTTTTTTTTTTTTAAGGTGTTGCTAAAGGTTACTTAGAGGCTGCTTTTTTATCTCTATGAATTCATGCTTCTATTCTATATTGCATATTTCATGGACTGTTTTGCTAGATAGATTTAATGATTGGGTTTTCTTCTAAGGAGGGTTGTACCTAAAGGCTATTTGATTTTTATGTGATCTGTTTATTTTGGCGGTTGGATGCCCCTGTATAATCCTTTTCTTCACAGGCGTTAGGAATGTATTTATTTAAATTTTTCCTAGCTATTTATTTCATACCGTTTTAATGGTACGTAAAATGTGACTCTCTATTCAGGTTTTTATCAAATGGTAATGTCGGTTGTATACTCATCAATTTTTCTAGTTGTCTTCCCCTTCTTATCTGTAATATTGGTGCATTTTTTCTTGTTCATTCATATCTTTCATGAATTTCTTATTGTAGAGTAATATAGTACATGATAGCTGACTTGTATATTTTCTAATGATTACTCACACAAACATTGTGAAGCTTATAATACTGAATTGATTTTGTTACATACTGTTTATTTCTGTATATGTTGCTCTCCTTTCTCAAATGCTTTCATTTTCTATTTTCTATTCTATCTCTTCTATGGCTGGTGGTAAACAATGGCCTCCTTGGCTGCTTTTTCATGTTCCCCCGTATATGGTTCTGGTCTCTTATAGACTTCCCCTGGTGGGGTTTTTCTTTTCACTTCTGCAGTTTGTGTTTTTTTCTCACCTCTTCTTTCTTTGTTCTTTTTCTGCTTCTTTCTTGCTTTCTTGAGTTCTTTCTTCTTATGGATTCCAGCCTTACTCTCTTACATCTATTTGTATAAGTTTCTTTCTCTTGTCGTCTCTTTTATGCAACATATATCCCTTATTGTTTTTCATTCACTGATTACTCTTATCTTTACTGATTTCCCTTATTTATGGCTGGCTTAAATGTGTTGTCACTTAATGTGCGTGGTTTGAACCACCCAGTAAAGAGATAAAAAAATGTGGATTACTGCAAAAGCCTTTCTACCGACATTGTGCTATTACAAGAAACTAAAATAGCTTACAAGGAGGCCTTATTGTTGCGTAAGCAATGGGTCTCTGATGTGTCGTGCTCAGAGGCTTCTGGGAAGAGAAATGGGGTGGTCACTCTAATTTCTAAAAATTCGGAATTGTCCATTGTTTCGGCAGAACATGATCTTGAGGGTAGGTGGCTGCTTACGCATTTATCTAATGGGTCATCCGATCTTTATATTATGAATATATATGCTCCCAATAGCGATGATCCATCTTTCTGGCAAACAATAACCAAGAAGCTTTCGGAATTATCTATTAGTGCTAAACTGATTGTCGGGGGAGATTTCAATCTGCCAATGGATCCTATCTTGGACAGATACTCTGCATTCCAATTCCGTCCTCCCAGGGCGCACAAACAAATGCTTAACATGTGTTCTTCCCAACGACTCATTGATGTGTGGAGAATGCATAATCCCACTGGTAGTGACTTTACCTTTTTTTCTTCTCCTCACTCTAGTTTCTCTCGCATTGACTACCTCTTGGTTCAAGCTAATATGTTGAAACATACTACAAATGTGACAATTCATCCTATAGTTGTCTCTGATCATGCCGCAGTTTCTTTCACTCTTCTTAATTTGACGGATAGTTGTGGACCACGTACTTGGCGTCTTAATACAGAAATCTTACATGACGACAAAGAAGTTGAGTTGCTTGATGCAGTTTTTTCCGAGAGAATGAATCATCCGTGACATCTCCTGTAATACTATGGGACGCTTTCAAATGTACCCTTAGAGGCAACATTATTCAAACAATGGCACGAAGGAACAGTATTATTAAAAAAGAGCTCCTCTCGCTTACAGACAATATTAAGCATAAAGAATCATTATATAGAGGTTCTAAAGAGAAAATGATACTGCAGGAAATTAAAAATCTTAAATATAAGTATAATTCTATCTTGACCAAGAGGACACACATTGGGGTACAATTACAAAAATCAAAGCGCTTGTTACTAAAAAATCGAGCGGGTAAAGTTCTGGCGGCAACTTTAAAGTATCAGGACACTAATGTTCGATCCACTCAGATTACCTGTATCACAGATACTGCGGGAACTCGGAAATTCTTGACTAAAGATATTCTGGAGGTATTTCGTGATTTTTATTCCAATTTATACACCCCTAAACACCAATCTTCTTTAGCGCAGTGCCAACAATTTCTGACTTCTATTCCTACTTGTACCATTGTCGACACGGATATTGTATCTCTAAGTTACCCAATCGAGTCCGAAGAAATTGTTCAAGCCATTAAGGCAACTAGATCAGGGAAAGCGCCAGGACCGGATGGTTTTTCTATTGAGTTTTAAAAAAAATTGAGTTCATCTTTAGTACCGCATCTGCAACAGGTCTTTGACACCTTTGTTTCCTCAGGGAAGGTTTCGGGGTCGGCAACGGAGGCTACTATAGTGGTTATCCCCAAAGAAGGGAAGGATCATTCGGACCCCAAGAATTTCCGCCCAATTTCTTTGCTAAACATGGAAGCAAAAATGTTTGCAAAAATTTTGGCAAAACGATTGGAGTCCCATATTCCCACACTCATTCATCCCTCCCAGACGGGTTTTGTTAAGGGAAGACTGGCTAGGGATAATATCCGTACTTTCTGTCATATCTTAGAGAAAGCAAAGGGATCTAGCTCGCCGTCGGCAGCTATTGCGCTTGACGCCGAGAAAGCTTTTGATAAGGTCTCTTGGCCTTTCCTTCAAGCAGTACTCCAATCTCATAACCTGGGGGATGTGTTCATTGGAATGGTTATGTCCTTATATACTCATCCCAAGGCTAATATTAGAATTAATGGAGCTACTTCATCCTTCTTTGATCTTGGCCAGGGCACTCGGCAGGGTTGTCCATTGTCACCACTTCTCTTTTTATTGTCTATTGACCCGTTACTTCGACTACTTAACCTTAATCAGGACATTCGGGGATTTCAGTTTGGCTCACAGCGCATCAAAACGGCCGCGTATGCGGACGATGTTCTTATCTTCTCCGAAGATATAGAAAGAGCAATTCCTGCTATTTCTAGCATTATCAAAGAATTTTCTCTTGTTTCAGGATATACTTTAAATAGAGATAAAACCGAAATGTTTCCTCTTAATCGGTTATGCTTTTCTTCTCATATGGGAGATGCGGGATACAAATGGCAGTCTGAGCGGCTTAAATACTTAGGGATTTGGTTTTGTGCGACTTTATCGGATACCGTCTCTTACAATGAATCTCAGGAACTAGATAAAGTAAAAAAGCTGTTGGAGGCTTGGTCGCCTAAGTTCATCTCATGGTGGGGACGTCTTCAGACATTGAAAATGATGATAACTCCCATTGTCAACTTTGTGTCATCTATGCTCCCTGTAAATCTCTCCTCTTCTTTTTTTCATGAGATAGATGTGATCACCTCTAAATTTCTCTGGAGCGACAAACGTGCTAGGATCGCGTACAATTAAGGAAATCTTATGATATGGGTGGTTGCAACTTCCCAGATTGGAGTTTATATCACTCGGCGTTCTTAGCCTCTCAGGGGGCTTTATGGTTTCCTTCTGATACTAGGCATATTCTGCCATGGCTATATATTGAACAACATTTGTGTTTTCCCTTACCTACCTCAGCCTTGATGACTGCGTCTACATTGACTTTCCCTTTCTCTGGAGGTATCATATCAGACACCATTTTAGCATTAAAAAAGATTGATAAGAGAGTTTCTTTACACATTCAAAACTCCAGGTGGTCCTCTTTGTGGCACAATCCCAGGATTAAGATTCAGGTGGACGCGGAGACAAGGTCACATTGGGCCAACAAAGGCGTTACATTGATCAAGCATTTTTATAATGCTAACAATGATCCTTTGCCTTTCTCTTCGTTGGCCTCAGCCTATTGTCTTAATAATATTGATTTCTATTCATTTCTTAAAATTAAGGTAGCTTTGTCCAAGACTACTTTTCATCCGGATTCACATACTGTTTCTCTCCTACAGCTTTGGGGTAAGGCAGGACATATGGCTTCTAGGATATATAAATTTTTGTTCACTACTCCGCCATCACTTTCTACGGTCACACAGCTCAAATGGATGCACCATTTTGACGCTGTTGTATTCAAACATATTACACCGGACCCTTGGAAAACCATTGGGAAATTTTCCCTACGTAATAAAGTTGCTCCTTCTCTGATTCAATCAAAGTTTTTCACTATCAATCTTCTGCATTGGACCCCAGCTCGTCTGTATACACTCAAACTTAAAGATGATGATCTCTGCTGGAATTGTAAAAGTGCTGCTGGTACCCCTCAACATATGTGTTTTGAATGCTCCCTTCTCCAAGCGTTTTGGGAATTAATCCATAAGCATTTATTACTAATTTTTAATATTCACTTTGAGCTTTCCTTTCCTTTAGTTTTGTTGGGCACTTGGGCAGCTCCATCTCCACTTCCTTTAGACGAGTTAGATTTACAACTTCTGGATTTACTGCTATCCATAGCTGTTAAGATTATTTTGTCAGAATGGAAATCCTTTAATTCCTTATCATATCATACATGGTGGGCATGGGTATCGTTTCTCCGCGGTGCTCACACTTCGATGGAGGAGAAACAATATACCCCCTCTATCTCTTCTGGTGTCTGGAGATCGCTTGACAAATATATCCATTTAGCTTCTCAGGGCCTAGTGGCTCAGTATCCTTTTTCACCGCTGATTGATTTTCCCTTTTTATTTCAGTAAGACTGGAGTCCCTTTCTCTCTTTCTCTTTTCTCTTTTCTTCTTTTTCTTTTCTCCTTTCACGCTCTCTATTTTTTCATTATTTTCTTTTCTTTTTTCTTCTCCTTTTTTCTTCTTTTTTGTGTGTTCAATCCTTTTTATTTAAATGTAGTACAAATGAACTCACACGAATAGGTTCTTATTTATCTGCTTGTATTAGGATGTATCCACTATTTATCATATTGCTCATATTTATGCTTTTTATTAACTATTTATTGTTTGAGATGGTTTTTATGTATTACATGCTGTTGTACCTTAATTATTTATACTCTCTCTCTTAAATTTGCACAAAAAAAATCATTCACAAAAGAAGGGGTGAATTGGGGTGGCGTTGTTAGAGAGATAGTGCAGTGTTCTGGGAGAACCACTGTAAACTCCTACTGGAGTTTTCAAAAATGACGTTTTCTTTTCAAATCAGAGCCGTTTCCTTTAACAAAAAGTATTCCATTTCGAAATGCAGTCACAGGAATGATAGCGTGCTGTCCATTTCAGGCAACCATATATATGATTGTAGCCAATCTTAGGAGTCACAATTTGCAACCTGCCTAATTAATATTCAATAGGCAAGTCGTTCTGTGACCTCTTGTGCTTGAGTATTTTGCAAAGAGATCTATTAGTACATAGGTCGGTTCACAACATAAGAAGCTGATCACATGTTGCTGTAGTACTATCAGATGGAGGGAAGGTGTATCTACGGTTCTACAGTTCAGCTCACCTTTCGGGAGAAACAAATGCAAAAAGGAGCAGCTGCTGGCTCTAAGGTTACTACTGAAGAAGTAGGATGTTCGCTTTGACCTAATGGATGCAGCAGCGATGCTGATAGCTATTTATTTATGCAAACTCAAAAGAATTTTACAAGCCTTCAGAACTAGAATGCTCTACTGAGTTTGTGAAACAATCAACTGTGGACACTTGTTGTCTGGTGAATATGGAAAGGAGTGGGGTGTTGGAAATCACTGCAGAACTGAGACCATGGAGAGATTACCAATAAGGTAAAAACTCTGTGGAATGCTCACCGCAAAGACCTGCCACAAAGAAAGAAAAGAAAAGAGGCGTGAGCTGCTAAAGGAAAGGGCAGGGAGAAGTCGATCATAGCACCGTGCTTCATCATATTGTTGACTCACGTGATTTATTTGGAAACTTCACATTGACATTGTCCCTCCTCGTCACAAAATGCGATGAAGTCCTTGCTTGTTAGAGTCTGGTGACTTTCATATCGACTCCACTACATTATGATGTTAGAGTCAACAGCCCAATTATTGTTTGATGATTGCTATACCTTATGATGATTAATAATCTAGGGGGGTGGCTTGACAGGGAAGTCATTACCTTACATTTCCGTGAAGAGGATGTTGACACTGGGAATCATATCCCATCCTCACATATCTTAATATGTCATGTATTCCATATTTCTGATGAGACAAATATGGCAAAAATGATCAATATTTTTTATTATGCTTGTTGTGCCACACCAGTAGATCATTGATTCTGTGGCCCTGCACTTCATGGCTCTCCTCCACGACCTTTGTCTCATTTCATTTTTAGGTTCCGCCTGCACAGCACTTGCGCTGTGCTTGTGAAACCTGTTGTATTTAATATATCTCAAAAGAGGGCTCTGTTCAATTTCCATCACAAAATTACTGTGTTCATTCGCTTTTGTGTGGACATTTTTTTTTTGTTAACTTCTCCTGGCTGCACGCATTTACAATACTTCTACTAAAGCTGTTCACACTGTTTAAGCCCCATTCACTGTCAAGATAAGACCTCTTCCCACGGAAAAGGCAGACAGCTTCTAACAGTATGGTGGAATTCTTGTTTTTTATTACTTAGTTGTGTAAAGCAGATGCTTTAGCCTTAGAACCTTTGAGGCATTTCCTATTCATGCCTCAGTACCTTTCTTTGAACTTCGTAGTCATTGTCGGATTGATTTTTTCAACTTAGTCTGGTCGTTATGATCAAATTCTAAATGTTGTAATACACATTGCGCGTTAAAAATAAAGATAATATGCAAGAGGTATGCTATATTTTACTACTAAACAGGCAGTCACAAGCGCAGTTACCTTCAGACAAAAGGGTCATGATTTGAATGGTGAAGCAGGTGCAGTAGCACCAGGCCCAAAAGTTGTCAGAACTCCTCTAAACACATAATATTGCTATATTTGACTAATAAACAGGCAGTCACAATTGCAGTTACCTTGCAGTTAAAAGGGACTTGATTTGAATGGTGCAGCACGTGCAGTGGCACCAGGGCTAAAAGCTCTAGGGACCCCACTAAACCCAGATTGTTGCTAAAATGTCAAATTAAACAGGCAGTCACAAGTACAGTTACCTTGCAGACAACAGAGTCAGGATATCAATGGTGCAGCAGGTGCAATGACACCAGGATCAAAGCTCTAGGCCCCACCACTAAACACCTAAAATTGCTATTTTACTTCTAAACAGGCAGTCACAAGTGCAGTTACCTTGCAGACAACAGGGTCATGATTTGAATGGTGCAGCAGGTGCAGTGGCACCGGCCCCAACAGTTGTCAGAACTCTTCTAAAACCTAATATTGCTATATTTTATAACTAAACAGGAAGTCACAAGTTCAGTTATCTAGCGAGTGCTAGGGTAATGATTTCAATAGCGCAGCTAGTGCAATGGCACCGGGACTAAAAGCTTGAGGTGCCCCACTAAACACTGATTATTGCTATATTTTACAACTAAAAGGGCAGACACAAGTGCAGTTATCTTTCAAGCACTAGGGTCATGATTTGAATGGTGCAGCAGGTGCAGTGGCACCAGGCCAAAAAGTTGTCAGAACTACTCTAAATACCTAATATTGCTATATTTTACTTCTAAACAGGCAGTCACAATTTCAGTCACCTTGCAGTTGAAAGGGGCTTGATTTAAGTGGTGCAGCAGGTGCAGTGGCACTGGGGACAATTGTTGTTGTAACTCCACTAAACACCAAATATTGCTATATTTTACTACTAAACAGGCAGTCACAAGTGCAGTTATCTTGCAGGCAACAGGGTCATTATTTGAATTGTGCAGCAGGTGCAGTGGAACCGGGTCCAGAAGTTGTCAGAACTCCTTTAAACACCTAATATTGCTATATTTTACAACTAAACAGGCAGTCATAAGTGCAGTTATCATGCAAGCACTGGGGTCATGATTTCAATAGTGCAGCACGTGCAGTGGCACTGGGACCAAAAGCTCCAGGCACCCCACTAAACACCCAATATTGCTATATTTTATTCCTAAACAGGCAACCACAAGTGCAGTTACCTTGTAGACAACATGGTAATGAAATGAATGGTGCAGCAGGTGCAGTAGTACTGGTCACAAAAGTTGCCAGAACTCCTCTAAACACTTAATATTGCTATATTTGTCTACTAAACAGAGTCACAATTGCAGTTACCTTGCAGTTAAAAGGGGCTTGATTTGAATGGTATAGAAGGTGCAGTGGCTCTGGGGCCAAAAGCTCAAGGACCCCCACTAAACCCAGATTATTGCAAAATTTTACTACTAATCAAGACAGTCACAAGTGCAGTTACCTTGCTGACAACAGGGTCATGACTTTAATGGTGCAGGTGCAGTGGCACTGGGTCCAAAAGTTGGCAGAACTCCTCTAAACACCAAATATTGCTATATTTTACTACTATACAGGCAGACACAATTGCAGTTATCTTGCAGTTAAAAGGGGCTTGATTTGAATGGTGCAGCAGGTGAAGAGTCACCGGGGCTAAAAGCAATAGGGACTCCACTAAATGCAGAATACTACTAAACAGGCAGTCACAAGTGCAGTTACCTTGCAGACACTAGGGTCATGATTTCAATGGTGCAGAAGGTGCAGTGACAACAGGGCCCAAAGTTCTAGGAACCCCTATAAACACCATATATTGCAATATTTTACTACTAAGCAGGCATTAACAAGTGCAGTTACCTTACAGGCAGTAGGGTCATGATTTGAATGGTGCAGCAGGTGCAGTGGCACCGGGCCCAAAAGTTGACAGAACTCCTCTAAACACATAATATTGCTATTACATCAATTAATTGTATTATTTCCCTCTTTCATTTAATTTTTCAAAATGTTGCTATTACTTACCCGCACTATACCACTAGTACCAGCACAATATATTGCCTTTTCAGTCATAACACTGTAACACACTTTCCGTATCTTATATTGTACAACTACTCAGCAAGCTACAACTTACAACAAAAAACTGCTTTCTATTAGTCACATAAGCGAAACCTAATACATTTACCAATGCTTGTTAGCATTATACTTCCTCACAGTAGACGTCACTGGCCTTATCGGTAGATTAGTGAGAAGGTGGGCCACAAACTTATCCCTGTATAATCTGCTAGAGTAAAGTTTAGGATAGGAGAATTGCACCTGGTCATAACTCTCACATTATGTAGGGATTAGAAAAGGGGAGTATCACTCTATGTCCCACAGGGGGAGAGGAGTTGGCCTAATGGCTAGGGCGGTCGACCTCGAATCTGGGGAACTGGGTTCGAGGCTCGGCAATGATGCTGAACATCCTGTGATTCTGGGCAAATCACTTAATCTCCCCATGCCTAACAAAAATGAATGTGTCCTCATGTAACGCAACTGGTGCTATGTAAAGCGCTCTGATACCTGATACCTTCGGGTCAAGTTCATGCTATATAAAACTCCGTAAAAAAAAAAAATAGCTCTGGGACACGAACCAATGGTGAGGCTTTTCAGCACCTTCTGTAGAGCTACTTCTCATGTGCTTGACACGTTGAGGCACAAAGTCTCATGAAGTATTTCTGATGTCTCTGTACACATATGAGGTACTACCTTAGTAGTGATACACTCCTTGTCGCTCCCAGCAAAATGCTTGCAAGGTGAATGTATTAGAATACGTCAAAAGCACCACCCCTTCAATTAACCACTGGTCAAGCCTTTGGCTTGCCAAGCATGCCTTAATGACCATGACTGACCACTAATCAACTTCCAGAAACCTAGCTATTGTTATTATAGATGGGCTATCACCCTATATGAAGCACAAAAAGGTTTTATCCATCTTCTCTTCTACATCCCCATACTTTGCCTTGATGCTTTAAAACGCTTCTGTCACTTCTGGCATCAGAAAAGCAGAAGAGCAGCTGGGTGAAAAGAGTGATACATACAAGAAATGGGTCTGCCTCATCCACACACTCTATATCTTCCTCAGAATTAAAAAAAGATGGTGTGGCAATATTGATTAGGTAATCCTTCTCAGTTCATATAAATAAAACGTGGGTGGATCTAGCAGGTGGAATTGCTCAATCAAATCTCTTGATACAAGGGTTGACAGTGGTGGTTGGCTCTATCCAAGCACCTAATGGGACAAGTCTGACTAATTATTGGAACTTTCCAGCGTCCTTATGGAATTCACCATGTCAAGAATCATACTGAGTGGGGACTGGAAAATGATCATACACCCATTCCTAGATAGATGTGGAAAGCAGGAGGCGTCTAGCAATAAAGACTGTGGCGTACTGAGATTGAACTGTATTAGTTGAACTGTGATGATTGACACACTCAACACAAAGATAATACAGTTTATTTTACTGTCTATATGGCATGGGCACACATATGGAATTTTCCTTTCCTCAAGCTTATTGGTGCCGGAATTATCTTCCTACACAATGCTAGTGGGTAGGGGTTTCAGATCATTGTTTGGTGCAAGTTCTTCTTGAGATGAGTCAAGTGTCAGACAAATGAATACTACATGGCACTAAGATCTGGTGGAGAAACAATATATGCAGGCTACCATTCAGTAGGGGCCAGATTAACAATGGTGTGCTGCAACGCATTGCAGCACCCAAAGGTACTGTGCTGTGTTGCGTGACAGAGAGAGAGCATGGAGAACACCATATCTACGGAGACATGGCACTCTCTTCCCCTCTTCCCCTCTCCCTCATGCCGGCTAAAAATGTTGCTGATGAGCACCAGGCACACACCTCTGTGCCATAGTGCTAGGGTGTGTTCCTGAGTCTAGCATAGGGTACCCTTCCAGCACACAATTCTATGACTAGACAAGTTTTAAAACTTTTCCTACTTTGTATGTGTGCTGTACAGGGCAGCACACAAGCATCGTCAGAAAAGAAAGGAGAAATGAAAACATTTCACTGTTTAAAGCCTGCTTTCGAGCAATGTTATTTTTTGGTGCAAAGCCTTTTCTTCTAATGTTAATAGATATGGTTTTGCATACAAAAAAGCATGGGTGTTTGCATGGGAATGCCCAAGTACTACTCATGTGATGCCCCCCTTGATGCTAAATAATGCAAAGGAGCGCTTTGCGTTACTTTTCCTTACATACCAGCGCAAATACCAATTTGCATTATTTTTTAAATCCCCCAAAAGATTTTGCATCGGCTTTGCGTTGAAAAAGTAACGCAAACCCGACACAAAACCTTTGTAAATCTTGGCCTTGGTTTCCTCTGATCAAATATTGTGTGAAGCAGGAGAACCTTATTACAGAGATTAGATGATTAAAGACTCTTCAATATGGCTGAAAAGGCTCACGATGAACCAAAGACCTTGGAACAGATCATTAAGTCACTCACCACAAGATAACAGAGACCAAAATTGGAACACTTTGAAAGATTGGGATGTGCACCAATGTTTAGGATCAAATGAGCAGTGTGTGCTCCAGGAATTGAAACTTACAAATGAGTGACTGTGGTAAGGAAAGTAGGATCTTCTTTCATGGTTACCCCCACTTTTGGCTTGGTGTCAGTATTTTTTTGACTAGTCTGACTGGGATCCTGCAAATCAGGACTCCAGTCACTGTGCCTTCTCCATAAATTGACCATGGTAAGTACTTCTGTACATACACAATTGGCTACTGGTGTACCCTTGTAAGTCCCTAGTATATGATATTAAGGTACCCAGGGCATAGGTACACCAGGGGTCTCCCATGACCCATCTGTGGACTGTCTGTTGGGCAATGATTTAGAAACTTCAGCCTGGTCTCAAGTGAAGTTCAGGACACATGCAGAGATGATGGAAATCTGTGCCAGTGCCTTTGGTGTTACCAGAACTCAGGCCAAACAGTTAGGAACTGAGGGCGCTCTGGATCCTGGAAGAATGGACCAGCTATGCCCTTAGAGAAGGAGCAGGAAGGGTAAGGATGTATCCTCCTCTCAGACTTCCAGTGAGGATCAGTCTCCAGAGGAAGAAGACCTAAGCACCTGTGAAGGAACTGTCCCAGAGGAACTTGGGCCTGACACTGCAGAGTTATTGGGGGCAGGAAGCCCTTTTGGGTCAGACTTGAGTCTAGAGAAGAAAACCTGCCCCTCTCTTGAACAACTCAGACAGCAAGCTGCTGCTGAGGAGGCAGGGAATTACAGTGGGTACCATAGGATCTATTGGGAAGATGGGCTCCTATTTTCTGAGTGTAGAGACCCCAAACCTGGTGCCACCAGAAGGTTAGTTATACCTCAGAAATACAGGGGTTTTCTATTATCCCTGGCACATGACATTCCCCTTGCAGGACATCTTGGGCAAAGCAAGATTTGGGACAGGCTTGTCCCTCACTTTTACTGGCCCCACATTTCTGTGGATACCAAGGAGTTTCATCACTCCTGTGTCACTTGCCAAGCCAGTGGTAAGTCAGGTGGCACTACAAAGGCCCCCTTAATTCCACTCGCAGTGTTTGGGGTTCCTTTTGAGAGGGTAGGGATAGACATTGTAGGTCCCTTAAACCCTCCAACAGCATCTGGACATAGCTACATACTAGTAGTAGTGGACCACGCCACTAGGTATCCAGAAGCTATTCCACTTAGGACCACTACAGCTCCTGTAGTGGCTAGAGCCCTTCTGGGAGTCTTTTCCAGAGTGGGGTTTCATAAGGAGGTCTTGTCAGACAGAGGTACCAACTTGATGTCTAGCTTCACCACTTGTATGTGGAAGGAGTGTAGTGTAAACTACAAGTTTACCACATCCTATCATCCACAGTGCAATGGGCTTGGTGAAAGATTCAACAAGACCCTAAATGGTATGATCATGGCACTACCAGAAAAGCTGAGGAGAAAATGGGATGTCTTACTACCCTGCCTTCTCTTTGCTTAGAATGGGATGGGCTACAGCCCATTTGAACTTCTGTTTGGACATCCAGTTAGGGATACTTAGTATTTTGTTAAGGAGGGATGGGAGAAGCCTCTCAAACCTCCTAAGCATGACATAGTGGACTATGTCCTTGGCCTTCTTTCACGTATGGCTGAGTACATGAAGAAGATCAGCAAAAATCTTGATGCCAGCCAGTAGCTTCAGAAAGCTTGGCATGACCAAAAGGCTGTACTGACTGTTTACCAGCCAGGACAGAAAGAGTGGGTGTTGCAGCCTGTAGCCCCAGCAGCTCTCCAGGTACAAGTGGAGTGGCCCCCACACTATCCTTGAGAAAAAAGGTGAGGTCACTTACATAGTTGACCTAGGCACTCCAAGAAGTCCCCACCTGGTACTTCATGAGAACCGCCTAAAACCTATTATTGACATGGCTGACATGAGCTTGCTCATACCCACTGATGAGGGGCAGGAGGAAAAGGGTGACTCTCTCCCTGATCTCCTCTCTCAGGACCCTGTTGATGGGTCCGTTGATGAAGTAGCCTTGACAGGCTGGCTCCAACTCAAACCACCTCGTGTACCCATGAAGTAGACAAAGGTGACAGCCTGCCTGTAAAGAGTAAAATCTACAGACAGCCTGACCATGTCAGAGATTGCATCAGGACAGAGGTTCAAAAGATGCTGGAGTTGGGGGTCATTGAGCCTTCGGATAGCCCTTGGCTAGTCCTATAGTCCTTGTGCAAAAACCTCACACCCAGGATGGTAAGAGAGAGATACTGTAGGGGTGGGCGGGATTTGCGTAGTCGCGCTACGCAAAGCTCCGCGAAACGGTAAAAAATCTCCGCGAGCACGCAAAAGTTTCGCGAACACGCGGAATTGCTTGTTCCGCCCGTTCGCGATGCTTTTTTCGTGTTCGCGAACGCTGTTTGTGTGCTCGGGGAGAAATGTCTCGCGAACACGCATTTTGAAAGCGCGAACAAGCAAAAAATTCCGCGAAGCCGCGGATTGCGGAATTTTTGGTAATTCCGCGTTCTCCGCGGAACGCGAAATTACCCAAATTCCGCAAATTCCGCGAGCGGAACGGAATTTACCGCCCAGGCCTAGTTTTGGGTAGACTATAGAGGCCTCAATACAGCCACTAGGAATGATGCCCATCCAGTTCCCAGGGCAGATGAGCTGATTGATAGTCTGGCCTCTGCCAAGTAGCTCAGTACAGTTGACCTGACTGCTGGTTACTGGCAAATCAGACTATCAGAGGATACCACACCAAAAACAGCATTTTCATCCCCTAGTAGGCATTATCAATTTATTGTAATGCCTTTTGGCTTGAAGAATGCACCTACCACATTTCAGAGGCTGGCTGGTGAACAAAGTCCTAGCAGGTCTGGAAGCCTATAGTGCAGCATATCTAGATGATATTGCTGTCTTTAGCTCCACCTGGGAGGATCACCTGGTCCACCTCAGAATTGTCCAAGAGGCCCTGCAAAAGGCAGGCCTCACTATCAAGGTCACAAAGTGCCAGCTAGGGCAGAGTAAGCTTATGTACTTGTGCCACCTTGTGGGTGGAGGCCAAGTTCACCCATTGGAAAGCAACATCCAGACCATAATAGACTGGGTTGCTCCCACTACCCAAACTCAGGTCAGAGCTTTCTTGGGCCTGACTGGGTACTACAGGAGGTTTGTTAAGGGCTATTGGCCCATAGTGACTCCCCGTAATGATCTCACCTCCAAAAGAATGCCAAAGAAAGCTCAGTGGACAGTTAGCTGTCAAAAGGCATTTGATGACCTGAAGCAGGCCATGTGCTCTGCTCCCATCCTGCAAAGTCCTCGAGTACTCCAAAATCTTCATTGTTCAGACAGATGCTTCTGAAATAGGGGTAGGTGCAGTATTATCACAACTTAACAGAGATGGGCAGGACCAACAAGTAGCGTTTATAAGCAGAACATTGACCCCCAGGGAGAAACGCTGGTCAGCTATTGAGAGGGAGGCCTTTGCTGTGGTCTGGGCCTTGAAAAAGATGAGGCCATACCTGTTTGGCACCCATTCATTGTTCAGACAAACCACAAGCCCCTCTTATGGCTTAAAGGGTGAAAATCCCAAACTTTTGAGGTGGTCCATTTCCCTACAGGGGATAGACTTTTAGTTGGAACATAGACCTGGCAGTAACCATGCCAGCGCAGATCGACTCTCCAGATATTTCCACTAAGAAAATGAAGACTCGACTGGGCAAGGTTAGTCTCATCTCCTTTGTTTGTGGGGGGGGATTGTGTAGGAAAGTAGGATCTGCTTTCATGCTTACCCCCACTTTTTGCTGGGTGTCATTATGTTTTTGACTAGTCCGACTGGGATCCTGCTAATAAGGACCTCAGTCATTGTGCTTTCTCCCTAAATTGACCATGGAGAGGTGTGGTGCAGCGGCCAGGGCAGCTGACTTCGGAGCACAGGGTTCACGGTTCGATCCCCGGCTCCGGCGGCAGCTCAGCACCATGTGACTCTGGGCAATAGCTCACTTAATTTCCACTCCAGCCCCCAGCGCCTAGAGACCCGTAAGAGTGAGTAGCTGCGCTATATAAAAACGGACGTACATTTTTTTTTTTTACCATGGTAACCATCTGTACATCCACAATTGGCTACTGATGTAACCTTGTGTGTACCTAGTATATAGTACTAAGTTACCCATGGCATAGGTACACCAGGGGTCTCCCACGGGCTTCAACATGTATTGTGCCACCCATGGGAGTCCCCTTAAACTGTGACTACAAACCTGCCACTGCAGCCTGTGTGAGTTGGTGCTTGCACCTCTCACAAACGATATAAATTTCCTTAAATCCGAGGTCACTGCACTATAAGTCCCCCCTATGGCAGGTACTTCATTCCTGTGGGCAGGGTGCTTGGTTGTAAGGGTGAGGGTGCCCCTGCATGAGCAGGACACCCCTACAAACCCCGGAGTCGATTCTCCAGGATTTGTAAGTGCGGACAGCCATTTTAATACATATAGTGGAAATCAGTCATTACGAGATGCCTAACTATATAGTGGCTGTGCCAAATCCAGTCATGTTTGGTATCAAACATATTGGAATCCCACCCCAACACTGATTCCAGTGTTGGAAGTAGGATCCTATGTACTGAGGGGATCTCTTGGGGTACCCCCCTGTACTACTGGTAACAGCCAATCAGGGTCTGACAGCAAGCTAGTACTGCTGCTGACCACAGACACAATTCTGCCCTCCTGCTGCTGTGCCAAGCTCAAGCAGGGGAAGGTAGAACAATAGGTTTCCTGTTGCAGGGAGGTGTGACCACCTCCCAGACAGGACTTAGTGTATTGGACTGGAGTGGGGAAGCTTGCCAGCACCACTAGACTGCTTTGAAGAGCACATTTGGTGCCCTCCTTGCATACTCCAGTTTGAGCCAGTTCAGGGAGCCCTTGGCTCCCACTCTGGTGCAAAACTGGGCAAAGGACATATGAGTATCCTCCCCTCTGTCCAGCCCCTCCTCTGGGAGGGACCCTTGAGTCGTTCCAACCCTTTCCCTAGGGTACTTAAGGGCTTACCCGTGGGTGGATCCTTAGATTCGTCATGGGACAAGACTCAAGCCTGAAACCACGTCACTCTTCGGTTGTCTGGACACCTGGACTTCGCTGGAATTCACCTGAAACTGCATCAAGGAAGACTCCTACTGCTCCTGGTCTCACTGTTCTGCAACTCTTCTTTGTCATCTGTGTCTGTGCTTCTTCCAGGATCTTCACCAGACCTGTGAGCATCAAGCACACCCTAAGTAATCTCCCTAGGAGTGAAGGAGTCGCTCCCCTGCATCTACAGACACCAAAATGAAGCTGATTAGTCTGCTTCTCCTGACGTCCCACAGACTTCGAAAGGCTCAGCAACATAGGTGGTGGTTCTGCAACTCCCTCAAGGCCTGACCTGTCTTCTCTTAAATTTTGAGTCCAGTATCCCTCGTCAGAACCGTTGGGACTAAACCCCTGTGCACTGCGTCGACTTGCTGTTACCAAGGCTTGTTGGCTCTGCACTCCAGAGATCTTCGGGCAGAAAGAAGCTCCACCCTCCAGCATCATTTTCTGCCAAATGCAGCATCATCATGTCCTCCTCTGCACTGTGGGCCTTCCTTCTTGGTGAGCTGCTTGAGGTCATCTTTCAACTCCTTTGGCTTTGGCCTGTGTGTCCTCCTGTGAGTCTTCTCCTGCTTCAGTGAGCTCCCCTGCTTGCTCGGGCCATGCTCTGACTCTCTTCCTTCTGATGAGTCCCATGGACCTTGCTGATCCCAACAATGCTCCTTCTTCTTTCCCCACACCAGTTACCGTTACCAAGGCTTGTTGGTGCTCTCGTCAGACACCAGTCCCCTGGTCACTGATATCCGACATGGGACAGCTCGTGCACAGCTCCTGGTCTTCCTCAGTGTCACCTGGTCCTCACAGCTGCAGCAACAAGGTCACCGTCAATTCATCTGAACCGTCCGACATCGGTGGGCATTGCTCTTCCGTGCCTCCTACTCACTCCTGAGCGGCATAGACTCCCCTCTGCTAGCAAGTTCTTCAACTTCAGAATCTACCCTTGGATTCAACCGGACATCTTCACCTTTTTCTCCAGAGGAACTGTTCTCCAAGCCTTCCAAAGTCATCTATGGAGGTTTCCGGCGTCTCTTCAAGCCTATGCACCTGGCTTCCCTGGTGTAGGTAGCCTGGTCTCCAGGGCATCCACGGGTTGGGTGGCTCTCCAATCTTCCGTCCTCCAAGGAAATTCTTCAGGGTCCTCTGGGAAGGGTCCTTCCTCTGCAAAACTGCAACCACAACTTCTTCATTGACTTCCATGGGGCACGCAGCTCTGTTCCTACTCTGCACACAGCTTCCATGGGGATCCTGGGAACTTACCTTGCGTGGTTCTTGTGTACCCGGTTCCTCTGGGTCTTCTGGTCCAGGTCCCGTCCTCTTCTGCAGTTCGCATTCCACTTTTTTAATATATGGGTTGGTCTCCCCCCTGGAGACCACTGTATTTTGTGCTACTTACCTTACTGCAATTGAAGTATTATTATATATTTGTGTTAATAGCTCCAGGTAGGAGATATACGAATGTTAACAAAATTCAATAGGTAGTAGTGGTCCCTGAAAGGGAAGGTACCGCACAATCAATGAATGATAAGTATTAACATCAAAACAGTCATGTGTGAGTTAGTAGATTTTCTATTCGTAATTTGAATGGGGTGCTGTTGCAACTCAATACACCTACCACCAAAAGGTGCCACTAACACATTAGAAACTAACGTGTATACATAAGTCAAAGAACAGAGCTATATTCAGCACTTCCCTCAATAATTCAAATCGTCCAGAGTATATTGGACAAGTATATGTTCAATGTACAATTCTGATTGCCAATTCAGTTATTTAAAAAGTATCGCAGAGACGACCCAATAGTAACTCAGCACAAGGTATAGAGAAGTCCCAGGTAGTCCAAAGATTCTGTTTGTTGATTTTATTCTTTTTACAGTATTCCCAGCACGAAATCTGCCATTTGCCAACACGTGTTTCGTCTTTTACAAGACTTTTTCAAGGCGATAAATGTAAGGTTTTCACGATGTAGTCTGGAGTACAGTTTCATGCGGCGGCGTCCTGTGCCCTATCAGGACCATAGGTGTCCAAAAAAGAGATTTAATAGTATTACGATGCTAGTCCAAACACGCATCCACTCGATGCGGTGAGAAGGGACACGCGTTGCGACGTAGACCTCTTAGGACGAGTGGTTGGAAACTTATCAGGGTTTCTCCATTTTAGTGGAGCGTGTTTTCCGGAAAGTTACGGACGAATTCAAATAATTCTGGGAATAAAAACTAGGCAGCACGCTCCGTTTTTGGTCACGGCACTGAAGCCGAAAAGTGTTTTGCAACAGGACGTTGGCCCATATGTAGAGTCAACTTTTAGTCGCATTAGACACACGGGCTAGAGAGATAAGGGATTGCCTGGATGTAGACAATCTCGTACTGGAACAAGTTGTGGAGAATTCATTTGCAACTTCTTTGCGTGTTTGGACTAGCATCGTTATACTATTAAATCTCTTTTTTGGACACCTATGGTCCTGATAGGGCACAAGACGCCGCCGCATGAAACTGTACTCCAGACTACATCGTGAAAACCTTACATTTATCGCCTTGAAAAAGTCTTGTAAAAGACGAAACACGTGTTGGCAAATGCCAGATTTCGTGCTGGGAATACTGTAAAAAGAATAAAATCAACAAACAGAATCTTTGGACTACCTGGGACTTCTCTATACCTTGTGCTGAGTTACTATTGGGTCGTCTCTGCGATACTTTTTAAATAACAGAATTGGCAATCAGAATTGTACATTGAACATATACTTTTCCAATATACTCTGGACGATTTGAATTATTGAGGGAAGTGCTGAATATAGCTCTGTTCTTTGAGATATACGAATGTGATAGTGAGTGTTGTGTAATAAATAGAAATATTTTTATATAAACACTGTGTGCTTCTTTTTTGTTTAACCTACACTACATGATTATACTGGTAAAACAAGCTGCTTAACATTCCTCCATGATAAACCTGAAGGCTGCTCTCCACAGCTACCACTTTGAGAGCTTTCCATGGTTATCAAAGACCACCATAATCGCCATAAGGATTGCCTGGATTTGTGCATGGTGCATCATTTAAATAAGTGTGCACCATATACTAAGTCATCCTCCTACACTGTGCAATTTGTTGATTTGCTGCTCCCTGTGCCTCTTATGAGTCTTCCACTCTGTGGGTGCTATTTTTCTCTTGTTCACTTGCTTTCTGGCACTGCTCCTTGATCTTTCTTGCTGTCCAGCCACTCCAGATTCTACCTCTGGCATACTTTTGTCTGACTGCAGATCATCTTAGCACCAGTAGTGGACACAGTAACACATTAATATTATTACAATAGATGCTCCCTGCATTAGGTGTTGGAAACCAAGAAATCAAGTGGTGGCATTGAAAGAACAATTTGGGGAAGACAGAGGCGTAATATCTAAGTCAATGGCCTTTTGATGTTACTGTACCTGACAAAATTACTTGACCAAATTGTGTATGTTGCCATTACTGTGATTGGGACTTCGGTGCTAAGCAACTTGACCAGGCAGCTTAAAATTGAGGATCTTTGGAAGCGATTGGAAAGTTAGCTCCAGTGGAAATAGTTTCTATGAACTAGGGAAGGAAGTTCCAGAAAATTTGAGAAATATGAGAACATTTCAAAGAAATATATGTCTAGAGGTAACTGGAGATCATTATAGTCGGGAGGAAGACTCGATCTACATTGCACGTAAGAATATTTCTGATTCCTTAACTGCTTATTATAGTAAGCAGTAGATGAATGAATGAGGGATTTATAGAGTGTGTGGCTACTAGACAGTGTCCCGGTGCTGAAACAGCCAAAAAAGAAGGCATGTGAGGTATGCGGACCATGCAAAGTGACCCTAAATCCTGGAAGAGAAGAGACACTTTTTTAACTGTTGTCTGAAGGCGGCCAGCAGAGGGATCTTATAGAGGTAACATGGAAGCCCATTCCATGCTTTAGCTGCAAGAAACGAGATGGCTCTACCACCTTTCTTCATGCACTTAATGCGGGGAACAGCCAACAGAGCGGCTGATGCAGAGCACACAAATCTTCTAACAATGTATCGTGGACTAGCTTTAAACATTGCCCTATAGATCAGGATGAGAGATTTAAATAAGATACTCTTACTGACACGCAATCAGTGTAAGGAGTTAAGAACAGAAGAGATGGATGTGCAGCTCTGCAAATGCAGGAGAAGCCTAGCAGCAGCATTTTGAACCACCTGAAGGCGACCTAACAAGGTTTCCGAGACACCGAGGTAGAAGGCATTAGTAAAATCCAGGTGTAATGTAATCAAGGCATGGATAATTGTTTTCCAACAATGCAGGAGCAAAAGAAACAGAAATTTCCTAAGAGTGTGAAGCACTGGCCCATTACTGAGTAGATCTGAGATTGCATGGAGTTAAGATTGTCAAACTTAACCCCGAAGTTTAACCACCAAAGGGGGTGGGGCACTAGTGCAGTGGGCCAGATGTCTTCCCACCAGTTAGAGGCATGGCATCCAAACAGAATAGTCTCAGTTTCATCAGTGTTGCAATTGAGCTGGCTGCACTGCATCCACTTAAAGACTGCAAGCATGCAGTCCTTGAAGGTGGATTCAATCGAAGCCGAAGGTGTATCAAAGGAAAATAGCAATTGGGTGTCGACAGCATAAGAAAGTATTTTACAATCAAAAGACTCCACAATTTTGGCCAAAGGTGACATAAAAACATTGAACAGAGTGAGACTCAATGAGGAGCTTTGAGGAACACGTTGATTCACAGCTTTCACCTAAGAAGTAAATTCAGCAATTCATATTGAATTACCTCTAGATTCCAAGAAAGATTTGATCAAGTCCTAAGCTGTGCCTCCCACATCCAACTTGGAAAGATGATGTAAAAGATTAGTGTGGGAGACAGTATCAATAGCTGCAGACAGATCAAGAAGTATGAGTGCTGTGTTTTTACCCTGATCTAATGAGCATGTAATATTGTCGAAGACCTCCAGTACTGCTGTTTCCTTGCTGTGACGGGGACGTAAACTGCTATTGAAGATCCTGGCATTATTATTCGACGATGGCACCCTTCTGGTATCAAAAACCCCCTAAAGGTTTAGAACTATTCTTCGAAAGATTCAATTTGTTCTGCACCGCCTATGGGCTAGCAATAAATGCTGACAAAACTAAATTTATGTCTATCCATCCACATAAACAATTTCGAGGAACAGTTAGACTAGGGGGAGTTAAACAAGAGAACGTCTCAGACTTTGATTATTTGGGCATCTGTCTTTCCAACACCAGCTCATGGAATAGCCAGGTTGTCAAGAGTGGACTACTTCTCAACCATAGGGCAGCTACAACGCTGAATTTTGCCAAGAATACATCTTTCCATCCAATGTCTCCACTACTGGAAATCTGGAGAGCCCAAGCTGTTGCTGCGGCTACCTATGGCTCTGCACTATGGGGATATAGCAATGTTAATGAGTTGGGTATTGCCGAAAACATGTTTTTGAGAACAACGCTTAGACTCCCAAAGGGCACACCCCGTTTTTTTTTCCAGAGTGGCCTAAATGTTCACCCAATCGATGCCATAACAAAACTAAAACCAATCTTATACTGGCTGAGAATATGGTTGGTTCCTGAGCTGGAATGTTTAAGAAATGGATTGAAGGATATCCTTATAATCCAAAGGTGTGTCAATTCATTGCCGTGGCTAAGCTATATCAAGCAATCCCTCACTGCATTGGGGACCCCTGATATTTGGCAAATCCCCAGGGAGCATCTCTGTTCCTCTGTAAAGGTGGTCAAAGAAGCCTTTTGGGCAAATGAATGGAGGAAGATATTGGAAACCACTATCAGTGGCAGTCGTGCTAATTTTTTACTGTATCAAAAGATTGAGCCAAGGTTTAAAACTTTCTAGGACAAAATTGATCCGCCATTTACAAGATCTTTGTATATTAAATTCAGGTTGGGTACCTTGCCACTTACATCCTTCACCAGCAAATGGAGATCCCACCCAGAGTGTAGTGCAGCCTGCTCGGCATGTGGAGCAGCACAGGAGACAGATGCCCACCTACTCTTTTTTTGTCCAGCATACACCAGACAGCGAAGACGCTGGATTGTTCCCTTGTGCAGATACCTTGGAATAAGGCTCCATAAACAAGCTTTGCGCGTTCGCAGGTCTGACACGGGGTCTTGTGTGGTTTTCTCAGTAGCCAAATTCTTAGGATCAGTCTGGCCTATTCGTATTAGGATACTCATGCAAAGGCCAGAACTTAAACATTGAGCATATAAGTCGATTGTAACTATGACACCCTAGCTACAGCTGTATGCTCCCGCTCGGCGAACTACCAAACATAACCTGCCAAGAAAACATCCACTTTTACCAAAGTACTGATTTTATATAGCTTTGCCAACAAAATTGCATTTTAAAGTGTGAAAATAACTTTCTTATACAGATTTTATTTAAATCTCAAACAAATGTTGTTTTAATACTGTGGCACTGCCCCTTGGGAACTCCAGCTTTAAGTGTATTTATTTGTTTGCTAATACAATGTGATTCTTATTTTATGCTGCTTTTATGGTCATCAACCGAAATAAAGTATTTTAAAAGACTGACTCAGATGAAGCAGCTTACTATGTTTCAAATAATTGGAAAGCTGATCATTGACCAATTTCTCCAATATTTTGGCAGAGGATGGCAGCAAAGAGATAGGTCTATATCGTTGCAAAAACACTAGGATCCAAGGATGTTTTTTTTGAGGAGATGAATCATAATGGCAAGTTTCCATGCATCTGGCATAAGAATACTTGTTCTGAAAAAGAAAATGAAATAAACAATTACATTTATTAGTAAAAAAATCCTTATAAAAAAATATAATGGTGGAGTTGGAGATTGTATCCTCAATTAGTTGTGCGGCTGGACTTACTGAATTCCCTTGTAAAACTATGTTTTGTATGTTGTGCAGCTCTATATTCTATTTTCAGTTCCGCTGTATTTGAGGCAATATCTTTTCTGTCTTTGTGTATGAAACTGTACATTTTGATTTCAGATCTATAGCTATTTTTTCTGACTTAATTTGCGAAACCTGACATGCTAAGTTCAGTTGTGTTTTTGTCTGTCTAGAGGGAATGCACAAAGTATAGCTGTTATTCACCCTAGACATGTATTGGAGACCGGCTGCTGGGCACACAGAGCAGTAAGAGCAGAGAAATGCCCATTGCCCACAGTGGCATTTCTAAAATAGTAATTTTAAATCCAACTTTACCATTTAAGAGGATTTATCATTACCATTCCGAAGATATAAAACATGATGCAGCTACTCCTTTTTGATAAGGAATTACAGCTTAAATGTGGTTTAAAGAATTCCCAATTCTAGTCCATGAAAGGAGTAGGCCTCGTAGTATCGAAAAATTAATGTGTTTGTCACTACTGTGGCATGCACAACTTAACAGTACATGTCCTACATTTTACGTACACAGCACCATACCCATAGGGCTACCTAGGGCCTACCTTAGGGGTACTTATGTGTAATAAAAGGGAAGTTTAAGGCTTAGCAAGTGGTTTTAAATGTCAAGTCGAAGTGGCAGTAAACTGCACACACAGGCCTTGCCATGGCAGGCCTCAGACAGGTTTGGAATGCTACTTGTGTGACTGGCACAATCAGTGTTGCAGTCCCACTAGTAGAATTTAGGTTACAGGCCCTGGGTATATGGTGTACCACTTTACAAGGGACTTTTAAGTAAAGTAAATATGTAAATTGGGTTTACACAAAATGTGACCATGTTTAAGGGAGAAGCACATGAACGTTCTCACTGGTCAGCAGTGGTAAAGTGCTCAGAGTCGTATGGCAAACAGAAGATACAGCAAAAAGAGGAGCTAAGTAAAACAAAAAGTTGTGGGAAGACCACCGTAAGGATGACAGGTCTAAGAGCAAGTATACATAAGACAGTGCTAGAATCTCTGCTGGATTGCTACTCTCCATCTACACTGTTCTTTACAATTCTAAGTGGAAGGAAGAAAATTCATACTCACTCACGTTACAAGGAAGAATAAAACAGCACATGAGAATCAAAATCTACTTAGTATTCAAAAATACCTTCATTGAAAAGCGTGATATCCTGAATATCCTGCATCATCATAGTAGAGACCTTAGTATCACGTCCTGGCAATTTAGGGGTAGGGGTGAGCTTGCTCATGCAATAGGTGAAACATGCTGGAAGGCAGTTAATACATAGGCAACATGTGAAGATGACACCTGCGATAACTATGAGGGCAAGTAGTATCTTCCAACCCCATGATGTCAGCAGACCCCAGAACCACCCTGTGAGGGACCATGAACCATTATCCTGATGGATATCTGAAGCAAGCCTGGGTAATTTCTGTATGGCGGAGTATACATTAGGGGCGTTATCAGGAATATAAACACAACAACTGCTGCCGATGACGCGGCAGGCTCCGCCCCTATCAGCAAGAATGACGTCTAAAACCATCCAGTTTTGGAGAGCAACAAGTCTCGTAGCCTGAAGCTCGACTGTAATATTAGTCAGTATACCTACAGTAGTATTAATAACTCCCTCACCTACTCTAGCAAGGTGACGGATATTACGGCTATTGAACATGGGGCCCCAGAACGGCAGAATGCCCTTCATGATGTCAGTAATTGCCTGCTCCCCACAAACAAAGTATACATTTGGAGGTGGGGGCAAAGGTGGGCTACTAGTAGTGTTCAATCGGTATGTATAGTTACAACTGCTCTGACCTACTAGAATGTTCCCTGTAACTTCAAGACAGAAACTAGCTGCTGTATTGATCACAGGGACGGGCATGGCTTTGTCTTCAGTTATATTTCGTTCCTGGAAACATTTAAAATATTCAGTAACATTAAATCCTTGAAAAGCAGGCATTTCATTTTGTAACCAAGTGACATTCTTATTATCCTCAAAAACATTCATACAAGCTTCTGGATGTAGAGTACCCTCCTTTCCATCTGCCCCAGGTGTATATCCTTGGTGTACCACTATATACTCCAACACTGCTTTGTAATGAGACTGTACCATATTCATCGCGTTAGCATAATAGTGCATGTACACCATAGAAAGCAATTGGAACCATGCCTCACAGCTACCCAAGTATGACAGGGGCAAGGACACCAGTAGATCGTTCATATGCATAACTGAGGGAAGTAACCCACACACCCAGCAATTCGTGGCATTAGTGGTACTGTGTACCTGATGAAGCATCTGCAGAAAGGCGTTCTCGGCATAGGTCTGTCTATGCCTTTCCTTATGCAAGGCCAGTGTAACAAATGAATGCTCAGATGGAGCCGGTGTAGTCCCTATCAATGTGTGCACAGGATGCTGTTCTTCTAAATACCACACCACCCCAAATAGTGTTATTGTTACGATGAGAAGGACCACTACCACCCTACTCCCAGTAGACCAACTAGACCACACAGGACTATTCTGCTGTAATGGTGGGGCCACTAGAGGCTGTTCCTCCTTCATAATTGTGCAGCCAAATGGGTACATAGAAAGAAACTTTAGGAATTGGAGCCACAAAAATACAACCGACCAGTGGGGTACAAATCACCCAGTGTCCTTCAGAGCCTCACTGGTAGACTCCTATTGGTCATCAACGACGGTGCTATGAAGCACTCCCACGAGGGAGCTGCGCGATCGCAACCCTTGCTGGAAAACAAGTCCTCTTCTTTCAGGATAGGGCACCCTCCCTCCTTGGAAGACACCCTCAGCTAATCCTGTCCAGTGTTCAGGGCAGTGCAGCAGTGTAACTCACTCTAATCTAAAGCAGGCACCATAGGCATAGCACCTACGCCCTAAGTTCGAGTCCTTCCCTAACTCCTGGACTGCCCTACTGGCGCACTGTCCTTCCGTCAGGGCCGCAGGTTGTACCTGGCAACCCCAGGCACCTCATCATCAACAAAAAGGGGAAGAAATTCAGGCTCAGCAGGACCTGTGCACCAGAAGCGGGAGCATCCGGGCAGCCCTTATCCCTGGGGGGACCGCCTCAAGTAAGGCCTCATTGCTTTCTTCGTCTGTCTGCGCCCACCTCAGTCGGGCGTCAGAGAAGGGAACGAAACGGGGCACTCGCTCCCCTTCCTGGTCAGCAATGCCGTCGAGGACCCACTGATCATACGGAAGTGGGAGAGGGATCCTTTTGACATGCGATCCGTGTACCCAGTGCTTCCGGCCTTCAAGCTTTACTGCGGTGCGGGTGGTGAGCAGGACCAAGAGTGGCCCCTTTCACCGAGGCTCCAGGCAGTTCTTTCGCTGAAAATTCTTCACGGACACGAAGTCCCCGGGCTGTAGCTGATGCCCGGCCCCTCTGGTACTGGTTGCAGCGTGGCGTGAATCTGTTGGTGGACAGAACGAAGATCTTTAGTTAACTCATACAGATAGTCCACAAGTAAGGAGTATTCTATCTCGGAAGAGCGCTTGGGTCTTGGGATGCCCCAGACGTTGGCGGGGCGCCCAAAGACCACCTCGTACGGGGACAACCCTGTTCTAGAATGCGCTGTCGCTCTGGTAGATAACAAAGCCAAAAGTAGAGCATCGGGCCATCGCAATCCTGTGCTTTCTTGAATCTTTGCTAACTTCAATTTTAGAGTACCATTGTACTTCTCAACCAAGCCTGCTGACTGAGGGTGGTTCGCTGCATGAAACTTCTGTCTAATATGCAAGCCTTTACACACCAATTCAATGACCTTTGAATTGAAGTGACTTCCGTTGTCACTCCAGATCACACGTGGTAATCCATAGCGCGGGAAGAACTCTTTAAGAGTACCTTCGCCGTCGCCATAGCCGTATTCTCCTTAGTGGGATAAGCCTCAATCCATTTACTGAATGCACAAATCACTACCAGCACATACTTCAAATTGTTAACTCGTTCCATTTCGATGAAATCCATCTGGAGAACCTCGAAAGGGAAGGAAGGTGGTGCAAAATTACCTGCGGGTGTAGGAGTACCTTTCCCAGGATTATGTTTCAGACAAATGATGCAGTGTTTCACTAAGTGTGTGACTACCTTAGGGATATTATCATTTTGCCATACTGGGTCCAGTAGCTTACATATTCCTTTGGCACTAATGTGTGCTGGGCCGTGGGCCATGGTAACAACAGGGAGCACATAGGCGTTGGGCAGCAACCATCTCTGTTTCCCAGACAAGTCAATGCAACACCCATCCTCGTCCAAACGCCCTATCCTCTCCTCCCATTCTGCCAGTTCATTTACTGTCGCCTCACTCTGTATTTCCCTGACATTATCTAATGTGGAATATGCCTCTTGACCCCGCATCCCGTTACCCCGCATGTTGTTACAACGCGGTCGTTACAATGACCGCATTGTAACAACGCATACCATTACCCCGCAAGTCATAACAATGACTTGCGGAGGGGGGCGCTGGATGTTGGAATAGTATAATTTACTATTCCAACTCCAGTCTGTGCGGACAGTAGGGAAGGTGTTGGATTTTAAATCCAACACCTTCTCCCCCCTCCGCAAGTTATTGTTGCGACTTGCGGGGTAATGGTATGCGTTGTTACAACGCGGTCGTTGTAACGACCGCATTGTCACAACATGCGGGGTGACGGATGCGGGGTCGTGGTTGTTTACCTCTAATGTGTCCTCGAACATTCCATTGTCTGGAACCCACCTAGCGGGACCTGCCACGAACATCTTTTTCATCTTCGATCTAGCTGTCTCCTTAGCTGTCTGATCTGCAAAAGCATTTCCCCTTCCAACATCATCTGTTACTGCTTTGTGAGCGCTACATTTTATTATTGCCAAATTATCCGGAAGTGTCAGTGCTGACAACAGTCTATGTATCAATGGACCATGCTGTATTCGCAATCCATGCGAGGTCAAGAACCCTCTCTCCCCCCAGAGGCGCCCGAAATTATGGGCCACCCCAAAGGCAAACTGGCTGGCAGTGTAGACATTGACAGTCAGTCCCTCACTCAACTTGCAAGCCCTAAGGAGGGCAACCAACTCTGCAGCCTGGGCCGATTGGTATGGGATACGGGATGTCTCAACTACAGTGTGTAACATTGTTATTGCATAAGCTGCAGTGGTAGTGCCATCTGGTAGTTTGAAACAAGAGCCATCGACATATAGTTCCCCTTGGGGGTCAGATAAGGGAACATCAGTCAGGTCTACCCATCCCTTCGTTTCTTCCTCAGTCCGAAATAAACAATAATGGACATCATTGTCCTTTTCTTTCGAAGGGAGGGGTAGTAACGTGGCTGGGTCAGAGTAGCACATCTTTTGATGGAAATGTGCGGAGCAAACAAGGTTAACTCATATCCAGTCAGACGCGCACTAGTAAGGTGCTGTGTCTTTGTCTTATTCAACAGTGTGTCCACAGCATGAGGTACCATTACTGTGAGATCCGTATCAAGGACGAGCACTGCCGATTGTCTGATAGAAACTGCCACAGCCGCGGCAGCCCTCAGGCAGCTCGGGAGAGCTCTGGCGACGTTATCAAGAATAGCAGAGAAATACACGCAGGGTCTCTGCTTTCCACAGAAACCCTGTGTTAGAACAGAAAGCACGCAACCGTCCGCCTCATGTACATAGAGCACAAAAGGCTTCTGGTAATCAGGAGTACCAAGCACAGGAGCAGAGCAAAGCGCAACCTTTAATTGCTTAAAAGGTTGCTGGCATGCAGATGTTCAAGGCAAGGATTCATGCACGTCTTTAGTGGTCAGGTAAAGGAGGGGTTTCGTTAGTAGGGAATAGTTAGGGATCCAGTGACGACAATACGAAGTTATACCAATGAAAGCGCATACCTCGCGTTGGGTCTTAGGAACAGGCATATTAGTAATAGCAGCTATGCGTTCAGGTGTTAGTCTACGACCCTCCTTCGACAGTAGGTGACCTAAATAGGTGACCTCCTGTCGACAATATTGAAATTTCGAAAGTAACACCTTGTGGCCATGGTGTGCCAAATGTAACAACAATTTAACTGTGGCCTCTTTACAACCTTTTCCAGTGTCTGAAGCCACAAGGAGGTCGTCAATGTACTGCAACAGCACATTACCAGGAGGAAGTTCCAAGGAATCCAATTGAGCTTTCAAAGCTTGACTATAGATACTAGGACTCTCCGTATAGCCTTGTGGAGCACAACAGAACCTAAAGCTCCTTCCGGCTATTGCAAATCCAAACAGATATCTGCTATCTGGATGGATTGGAATGCTGAAGAAAGCATTCTTCAAATCTATCACAGAGAAGAATTTTGCAGATGGGGGAATCATTGTCAAGATCGTGGTAATGTCTGGGACTACAGGATACTGGGGAACCACTATCTTGTTCACCTCTCTAAGGTCAATTATGAAGCGGTAAACATCAGGGTGAGCATCAGAAGAATCCAAGGGTGCCTTTTTAAGAATAAGAAGAATAGGGCTATTACACATATTCGCCGCTGTCTCCTCGACCACTCCAGACTTAATCAAATCCTGTATTATTTGCAATAAGGCCTTTTCTCCTGCCTGGGATATCTTGTACTGGGGAATACGTGGTAATACAGCATTGTCTTTGATCTACATAGAGACCGGTGGGATCTGGAGTAACCCCACATCCGTGTCTCCTGTAGCCCACAGTGTACGTGGCACATCCTGAAACTCAGCGGGAGGGGGGCATCCTTTGCGAAGCATTGTTTGGCACGGGCCACTTGTGATCCAATAGTCATGTAAACACCGTCTGTGGAACAAAAAATTGTCGCATGCAACCTTTTTAACAAATTCAACCCTAACAAATTCTCCCCACAATTTGACGTTAATAGAAATGGTGAATCAACCGTGAAGGGGCCAATAGTCAAAGCAAGATGTTTGGTAATGGGGCTGACAACCGGCACGCCTGAGAAACCAACCAAAGCATTGTTTTGGCCAGACAGAGCCGCCCCCGGGACCAGTGAACGGGAAACAGAACTATTCATAGCCCCTGTATCAACTAAGAATTTCTCAGTCGTACCGTGTAAATCTGCAGTGACATAGGGTCCGCGCTGATCTACAGGTACCGGAACTGGTCCCTTGCCCTGTCCATCCTAACTGTGAGACATCCCCGTCACGTCGTCCATGTCATAGTCATCATGATAGTACTGCCTCCCTCAGGGGTCATCAAAATAGTTCCCGCTCTGTCTATTAGTCGATGCATTCTCTGATCGCGTCTCCCCCCGGCCTCCTCCTCCTCTTCCACGTCCTCCGAACCCCCGACCTCTCAGGGCCTCACCTCTCTGGACTAACTCCGGACACTCATTCCGCCAATGACCCTCCTGCTTGCAATATGTACATTGGTTGAGCCCAATGGGTGCACTCGATGTGCTGCCCCTGTTAGACCGGGGCAGCCGCTGGGCCGAACCTCTTCCTCTTCCTCTTCCGTTACCCCTCGCAACTTGCTGCATCAACACCCTCGTCTTCAAGTCTTTCGACTTTTTCTCCACTTTCTCCTTCTCTTCATTCTCTCTATGCTCGTAGTACTGTGCCATACTCAATATTACCGACGGGGAAGAGGTGCTCCAAGTGCTTTCTGAGGCCTGCAACCTAGTCGCAATCTCAGGAAGCAAATTGGTAACGAACCTGCTGACAAACAACCGGACACCACCTTCCAACGACAGGTCCTGGCCACTAAAGTCGAGAAACACCCCTTTAAACCTAGTAAAGAAATCAGACACACTCTCGTCCTTCTTCTGACGACATGCAGTCAACTTGTCCCAATCCACCCGTCTCGGCGGGATAAGGGACTGCATATAGGTGATAATGTGACCCGGTGGAGCCAATATCTCCGCCTTCGGCTTGTCACCGGGCTTGCGGTCCTTATCCCACGCCCTGATCTGATCCCATGTTCCTCCCAATTCCACCACATGATCCTGTGTATGCACATCACCGTGGAGGAGGCCGCCTCTGTCAACTCTTTATAATACGCAGTCTGGTTTTTCCGAGGGTCTGGCAACTGACTTTTAAGGGATATGACCTCACTCCTCTTCCAAGGAGTGTAGATCCACTGTTCCTGAAACCGAGCATCAACTCATGGCCTAATCACAGTATTCGTGGAGTCGCGCAGTTCTGGTATTTCAGGATGATAAATGGGATGGACCTCCCTCATGGGGCACTGGGTCACTATCGTCGGAACCTTTTAGAGCAATCTGCCCCGATAACCCACCAATGTTGTTATATTGCTAAAAACCTCATTAGGAGCCATACCTGCAGCATATACCCTGTCCTGTATGTCATAGATGATCTGCGGTGCAGCACCCTGAAAACACTGCTCCCACAGTCCTATTAACGTGGCCGACATGTGCTTAAGGGCATGCTGCTGTATGAAGGGCTCATAATCCTTCATCACACTCCAATCAATCAATCAGGGAATTGTAAGCACGCTACTCACCCGTGAGGGTCTCAAGGCGCTGAGGGGGGGGTCCGCAGATCTGTTTAGCCAAAGAGCCAGGTCTTGAGGGTCTTCCTGAAGGTGTTCAGGGAGGGGGCGCATCTAATGTCTGCCGGTAGCTCGTTCCAGGTCTTGGCTGCAATGTGAGAGAAGGATCTTCTGCCTGCTCTGGCTCTGTGGATGCGCGGGGTTTCGGACAGTGTGAGGTTGGAAGATCGGAGGTTTCTTTTGGGTACGTGGAAGTTGATTCTGTCGTTGAGGTATTTGGGTCCGTTGTTGTGTAGGCATTTGTAGGCGTGAGTGAGGATTTTGAAAGTGACTCTTTTCTCCACGGGGAGCCAGTGGAGACTTCGTAGGTGTTGGCTGATGTGTTCGTGTCGGGGGATGCCGAGGACGAGTCTAGCGGCGGTGTTCTGTATTGTTTGGAGTTTGCGGAGTAGGGACTTGTTGATGCCAGCGTAGAGTGCGTTTCCATAGTCCAGTCTGCTGGTGATGAGTGCGTGGGTGACTGTCTTCCTTGACTCAGGGGGGATCCACTTGAAGGTCTTGCGGAGGATGCGGAGGGTGTTGAAGCAGCTGGAGGTGACGGTGTTGACCTGTCGGTTCATGGTGAGTGATGAGTCGAGTACGATGCCGAGGTTCTTGGCATGGTCTGAGGGGGTAGGTGGGCTTCCAAGGGCGGTCTGCCACCAGGTGCTGTCCCATGCAGAAGGGGTGGTACCGAGGACGAGGACTTCTGTCTTCTCGGCAGTGAGCTTCAGGCAGCTGTTGGTCATCCAGACTGCGATGTCTTGCATTCCTTTCTGGAAGTTGAGTTTGGCAGTGGTGGGGTCTTTGGTGAGGGAGAGGATGAGCTGGGTGTCGTTGGCGTAGGATACGATGTTGAGGCCGTGTTGTCGGACGATGGCTGCGAGGGGGGCCATGTAGATGTTGAAGAGGGTGGGGCTCAGTGATGAACCCTGTGGGACTTCGCAGGTGATTTTCGTGGGGTCAGAGAGGAAGGGTGGGAGTCTGATCCTTTGTCTTCTTTCGGTGAGGAATGATCGGATCCAGTCCAGGGCTGTTCCTTGTATGCCTGCGTCGTGTAGTCTGGCGACTAGTGTGCGGTGGGAGATGGTGTCGAAGGCCGCTGATAGGTCGAGTAGGATGAGGGCTGCAGAGTGGCCTTGGTCCAGGAGGGTGCGGATGTCATCTGTGGTGGCGAGTAGGGCGGTCTCTGTGCTGTGGTTGCTTCGGAATCCGGATTGGGACGGGTCGAGGACGGCGTTCTCTTCAATCCACACAACTTCCACACTATAGATCGGGCTCCGAGCCCACTGAGCTGCCTGATTCGCCACCATTTGCTTCTCCTCATCACCCACAGCAGAACGCACCAACACTTTGTCCATACGGTCTCATGCTGCCGCCCAATTCCCTTCATGCATCCCACGTAAAGGGGTCTCGCCATTCAGCAGTGCTTGGGGTGTCATACTCGAGGGAGAAAGAGCAGATGAGGAGACAGGTATCATCATGTAAGGAGATAGTGTTGTAGGAGTGAAAGGACAATAGAAACAGAGTCAGTAGACGGAACAGGAGAGCTAACGGCTCCGACCCCCGTTACTGGCATGAGCAGAGAGGAAGCAGGCGGGGCTGGGGCCGAAGCAGTTTGACTAGAGGCAGAAATACTAGGAAGAGCGCCACCAGAGGCAGGGGACTGAGATGTGGGAACCCTTGGGTATATCCGCTCAGGAGCATAGGGTGGAGGAGGGCGAGAATCCAATAGCTCTTCAACGAAAACATCACCTTCCTCTCTAGTAACATAGCATTTATCTGTTTGCAATCGAAACTTTCTATCTGCACATTCTATGCCTTTCTCTATCTTTTCCCTTTCATAGGCCACTGCTTTCTGCGTTATGGTTTGCGTCTGTCTCTTTCGGGCCTCTTTCTCTGCTCTCATACGCTGCTGCTTTGCTTCCTTCTCCCATACTCTTAGAGAATCAAACATCGATTGCCTGCTCTTTTTGGCGAACAATTTGTCATGCAAGAAATTCAATTTTTGCTCATCAAACGAGCCAGTAAGTGGCCATTGTAACTCAGCATTGTCCCTCATATATTTATTCCACAATGTGCTAAACATAATAGGGCCAATGCCATGCTTGACGTATACATCAAAATTTGGGGTACCCTCCGGAGGCGCAGGCTGGCTCTCTTCCAATCGAGCCTCAGTAGAACCACACCGACATCCAAAACACCCCATTTTACTCAGACAAGGCATCTTAATATAAGACACATGCGCTGTCCCCAACGAACAAATATAACACCACCAAACAAAATAATAAGAAGAGAAAACAAAAAAAAATAAAGAATACAAATATTGTTCAGGAACCAAACCAAAATGGTCCGAGGACCGCTCCCTAAGGTCCGGAGACTGTACCAAGTTCAAGAAGACAGGCTCTAGCCCCAGACCTTTTCGAGCATTGACCAAATTTCCAGTTGGCCTGGCAGATTGTTCGCAAACAGTCCCAGACCTTTTTCAAGAATGGGCCAAATTACCAGTTGGCCTGGTAGGCTGTTCACAAACACTCTGTGTCTCTAAAAAGGGTCCGCAAACCCACCAAGTTCAAACCAAGGCAGCCCGTAGGCTCGTGACGTTCAAGCAAGACAGTCCGGAGACTGTACCAAGACACAGCCCGTCGGCTAATGTCGTTCAAGCAAGACAGTCCAGAGACCGTACCAAGACACAGCCCGTCAGCTAATGTCGTTCAAGCAAGACAGTCCGGAGACCATACCAAGACACAGCCCGTAGGCTCGTGCCGTTCAAGAATGGCGCCATTTATCAAGAATCAAATCACTCACCTGGTGCACACAGGTCGAGTCAAGTTATTCTCCACTGCCGACTCTTCGGACCAAACAGTCAACTCCAAGGTTTCGCCTTCTCAGGACCCCAGCCGGTGGCGACTAGACGAGAAGTCGCCCAATCAGACGGGCGGGGCAGCTGCGAGAACCAAGCTCGATCGTGTGGGGTACCCCGATCCGCCCGACCGACCAGACGCAACCCAGACCCTGCAACCTGATTACGGGCTAGCTGGATCACCTTGCGGGGTCCCTGTTCGGGCGCCAACTGAAGGAAGTGGCCCTTAGGGGCCACCCGGGTTATGTATAACCACCTGCTATGCCTTCCCAAGAAATGAAGAGTCGGTCAGACAGTAGAAAATACAAACAAGCATTTATTAGCAATACTCTGCAGAGGAGTCCAATCTGACCTGCACCCTAAGATGTCTGCCGAGGGACTGGCTCCCCAACGGCCTGCAATGCATGATCATTCCTCCAAGAACCCCCCAACCACGCCCACAGTGGAAAGTTACCGGCCTGAGCCAAACATGAACAAAGAAGGCACAGAAGGATGGTCTACCACCTGCCAGATGGGTACATGCTATCGGCAAATCAAGGTTACTGCGCTGAGTCTCAGCGTCTCCTAACGTGTGAGCAGAACTACACACTCAGATAGGCATGCGAGGGCAGAATGGCCTATTCATTAGTAAGTCGGGATGCAGCCTTGAACAGGGAAGGAAAATAATAACTAAAAACAGTATTCTGCTGAGGCAAGCAGAACGAATAATAAGGCCTAGTTCAGACACAGCCTAATAGGGATTACAAAATACAAAATGGAGTCACACTTGCTAACTAACGCTTGCACATTGTATGGGTAACTCAGTGGGTTGCATAACGTGAATACAAATGGCATCTATTTAGCCACACACTGCTAACCTAATGTAGCATGATACGAGTGCATAGCAGGAATGGGATTTACAAATCTTACACTACTTCAGACAGGAGAGAAGATTTGCCTACCTGCCCAGGATCAAGGACTGCAGTTGCCAGAAACAGTGACCCCAAACCCCATGAAGACTTGCACTATGCTCAGATGGCTGAAGGACCAGCTTGTGGGCAGGTCAAACAACTGAGCCCGCACAGGAGTCACAACACTGCTACTTTCAAGCTGTCCAGGAGGAAGTAAGAGCATACGGGATGTGGAGCTACTGTATCACTGTGCAAATATGCAGAGATCTCCTTCCTGACTGCAGAGATATCTGCACACAGAGGTACACACTTTAGCAGTAAATGAGGGCAGCATGAGGGTGTTGCTGGAAAATGGTGAATACTTACAACTAAAGGAAAGAGGTTTTGGGAGGAGTAAGGAGGGGTTAAGTGAGAGATAGGGAGGGGCTAAGCGAAGGGCATGCACCCGCCAACAAAAGACTAAAGTGTTAATTTAGAGTTTGGCAGAGAGGGTACTACATTGCAATGGCAATGGAGCACTCTCTCAGCCAAACTAAAGGTCCGCCCACTTGCTTTACAGCCAGGCAGACCTTAAGTATACTCCTCTTACGGCGTAAGAGCTACCTGAGGTTTGGCCATTAGACCACCTGCCTGTTTCAGAGTGGGTATTCAAATGGAAAGCTTTTACTAGCCCTTACTGTTGGGAAAAATGATTGGATGACTCCCATAGCATGGGAGAAAACTCCAATGGTGCTGGAGTAAATTATATTTGTTTTTTCAAAAACAAAACCATGCTTTGAATTTTTGAAGTTAAAAGTTTAACGGGCAGCCATCATGCTTGATGGAGCCATCTGACCACATTTTAACACATTGACCTGAACTGCCTTGACAGTGGTTCCTCTCAATGACTAAAGTTGTCCGCTGGGCTGGTTGACAACTCAAAATTCAGTGGAGGAGTACTCCAAACTCTAAATTAGATCTTAAGACCATTGTCTTTAGCAAAATCCAGCTCTAAATTTACTACAGCCAAAAACATCTCAAAATAAAAGTAAACATACTCCTAGGTAGAGGACTTAAAATAGAACTCCAATGGAAATAGAGTTTAAATAAATGTATTTATTTAAACATTAAAAAATATATATATATATCTATACATTTGTTTTAAAGTGCAAACATTAAAAATAAATTATAAATAAATATTGTACTTTTTATATTTTCATATATTATTAAAACACAGTGAAGAAATATAAACATTTTACTTAAGGTGGATTTAAAAAAAAATCAAACTTTAGAAGAATAACTTTAATTCAATCTAATATACTTAAAATAATTATTTAATTCAAAATTGAGGGCCTGATTTAGTTCTCGGCAGACGGATTACTCCATCATGACAGTGACAGATATCCCTTCCATCGAAATATAAATCCCATAGGATATAATAGGATTTAAATTTCGGCGGACGGTATATCCGTTACCGTTGTGATGGAGTAACTCGTCCCCTGAGATCTCAATCAGACCCTAAGTTACGAGAGCTGTAACATTTTTTTTAGATTTTTATTCATTTTAAAAATAAATATTTAAAATTAACTAACTTTAAAACAAAAACTATTTTAATTATTTTTTTAAACTTAATGCATTTAAAAATTGACCTTCTACTTTACTATAAAAAGATCTCTATCCTGATTGTGGAGGACTCTGCCAAATGGGCAGAAGGTATAATAGGGTCTTAAAGCCATTAACTAGTAGTAATTTGCAGTAGATTATGACGTTTTTCATGCCTCCACCCTCTGTTTCAGGGAGTGGAGATATTTAAATCTACATGTTGAAGATTTACGCTCAGAAATGGTGAATAGCCAAATGTAGTACGATAACTAAAAAATGTAAGAGTAGACTTACACATGTAGATTTACAAGTGTGTAGTTTAGCTTTGTGGATTGCCCCTTCTGATTTAAGTTGTGAAACTGTACCTTCCATCATCACTTGTGCAGTTGCATATTCTGACTCCAGTTGTGAAATGTGCATTCATATTATTGGTGACATCAAACGTTCTTTAGTCACTTGTGCTCTGCACATTCCATCTCCAGTGCAAATCAGCAGATTTTTATTTAGTTGTCAAATTGTACATTCCCTTGTCATTCATGCAACTGTACCATGGCAAAGTCATTTAACATCATGCAAAATGGTACTAATTATTGCAGGGGTGTTTACAACACAGTGCAAAGGGAATTTTGCACTGGAAAGGTGTTTTTTCTATCTGCAAAAAGCGCTCTGTGCAGCATTGTATCAATTGAGTCAAGATGGCATTGCTTGGGTGTAGCTTAGAGGGATCTGTACACGCACCCATAGTTTTTTTTTTTTTAACGTCTTTTTATTAAACAAAACAAGCTTCAGGTATAAGCACTTTATAGTGTACATATAAAAGGCATTTATCAGACATGACAATTCTCAGGCATTGTATCACATCATTTACGTTGAATTATGCGCGGAGCCCCTCAACACCCATCGGAGTACATCTCTTAACCCACCCGTGGAAGCCAGCTAGTATTCCCCACAAGTCCCATCACAGGCCCCTATATAATGTCCATGGACCCCATATTTTCTCCCACTTGCGCGGGCAACGGCTCTGGTACACCACCTGCTCTGCACCATGACACCAGTCCATATCACAGAGCCATGCAGCCACTGTCGGAGATTCCGAAGCCCCCCATGCTCTTGCAATGTTTCTCTTAGCAACCCCCCCTGCCAGAGCTAGCCATAATTTGGTCCATTTAGGCCACATGATCTCTCCTGTGACGCCGAGGATGTGCCATCTGGACTCCAGCGGGACCTGTTTACCCATTACAGCCTCCATCACACGGGCGACGCCTTTCCAGTATTTCAGAATTTTGGGGCAGGACCACAAAATATGAAAGAAGGAACCCCTCTCACCACATCCCCTGGCGCAGTCTTCAGAGCCCCCCCCCTAATATGGACCTGCACCATTCTTGAGGCATATGATCTGTGAAGGATGCGAAGCTGGACCAGCGGAAATCGCGCTCTGATGGTTATTTCCCTAGGACACATCGTCGTCTTCTAGCAGACCCACATCTGTTTCCCAGGCCTCCCGCAAAGGACCCAGACAATCCGGAGTATTATTGACCAGTTTCTTATATGTTAGCGATACCGCCTTCTGGATCATGGGGTCCAAGAGAAGCCTATCCTCTAATGGGGAGTATTCTGGGAGCACAGTCCCTTCTTTCACATGGCAGTGCAGCGCGAGCACAACTGTCGGTATCGAAGGAATTCACCTTCACTCATTTGGAAGCCCTCTCGCAGACTATCAAAGGTTACCATTTTTCCACCTCTCCAGACATCCCCAAGCGCGTCAATGCCTATGAGGCTCCACCTCCGGAACCCCTGCAGTCTGTGCACTTCTTTCAGGAAGTTTCCCTCCCATAGCGGGGTCTGTTCAGTGAGCTTCCGTTCCCACCCCGTCATCCTAGTTGCTCTATGCCAAATATCAACAACCATTTTAGTATGTGGTGGTAAGTGTGCTGAGGCCCCACCCTTACGATATAGTTCCCCCAAATAACCACTCGAACCCAAAGCCAGTCTGTCCACTCTATAGGCTGGTTCCTCAAGTGGGGAGAAGACCCAGCCATTGACGTTGATAAGATGGGCAGCCCAGTAGTATTTTCTGAGATCCGGGACTGCGAGCCCCCCTTCGTACACCACCTTCTGCAGTTTCTAAAGCGCAATCCTGGGACTTCCCCCCCCACAATAGCAGGCGTAGCTCAGAGTCAATCGTATGAAAGATGGAATCTGGGATGCGATAAGGAGTGTTTTGAACGACGTACAATAGGCGCGGAAGGGCCATCATCTTGAAGAGGACCGCCCGTCCCATAAGGGAAATAGGAAGCCCCCTCCAGTGCGTTGCGTCCTCACGCAACCTGGAAAGCTGTCCCTGAAGGTTCAGTTGTGTAAACTCCGCTTCATTCTTAGTGATCCAAATGCCCAGGTATTTGAATTTTTCCTGGAGCACCATCTCCGAACATACGGACGTCAGAACCGGAGGGTCTCCAGTTAAAGAAAACACCAGGGACTTGTCCCAGTTGATACGATAGTAGGAACCAAAGGATCGTATTATATGAATAAGCCGATGGAATGTCTGTCGGGGCCGGTGTGCGTAAAGAAGGATATCATCCGCATATAGCGAAATACGTTCTTCCCAGCCCCCCCCCGAAATCAATCCCCCTCACCACCGGGTCCTTCCTAATCCATGCCGTCAAAGGCTCGAGTGCCAGCGCGAAAAGCATCGGGGACAGAGGACACCCCTGTCTTGTCCCCCTGTGCAATGCAAAGGCTCTGGAGATAACCCCGTTAACTCGCACTCTGGACCATCGGGGCAGTGTATAACAACCGGATCCATTGTTGCAGCCGCGGGCAGATGCCCACCTTCCCCAACACCACAAAAAGGTACGGCCATTCGATGCTATCGAACGCCATCCTCGCGTCTAGAGAGAGGATGGCTGCTGGGACATCTGGCTGCCTTCGAGTCATATACATGACTCCATATAAACGTCTCAGGTTTAACCTCGTACTCCTATGGGGCATAAATCCCGATTGATCTGGGTGAATCAAGGATTGCAAAACTGGGCCTAACCGGTTCGCTATAATTTTGGCTAAGACCTTAGCTTCGAAATTTAAGAGAGATATGGGCCTGTAGGAGCTCCAGAGGTCATGCTGTTTTCCTTTTTTAAGAAGAACTACAATAGTAGCCATTCTCGTATCTTCCGGAATTTGCCCCATTTCGGACGCCTCCTTAAACATTTCAAACATGTACGGGGCCAGCTTGCCCGCCACACATTTAAACATTTCAGTGGGGAGCCCATTCGGGCCCGCTGCCTTCCTAGATTGCAAGTCTCTCATGGCATTCTCTACTTCCTCCACGTGGAAGTCAGAATCGAGCGCCTCCCTGTCCTCCGAACTTAAAGTCGGAAGAGAGATATCACGTAGAAATTCATTGCATTCCGGTTCCCCTGTGCGGATTGAGACTGGTAGACGTTTTCAAAGTATTTGGCAAAAATGTCCGTCAGGTCCGCCCCCGTACCACCCTGCGTCCCCTCTTCGGATCGGATCTCGGACACCCAATTATGACTCCTGTCCCCGCGTTCCAGCTAGGCAATTAATTTGTTGGCTTTGTCTCCCAGATCATACACTCTACGCTGTGTAGCAACCGCGTGAGCCCGGGCCGCGTTTTCCGCCAGGTCTCGTAGGGATCATTCTTTGAGTTTGATGGAGTGCTTGAGCCCCCCGACCTCCCCGGTAGTTTCGGTTAAGGTGCGCTCTAAGGCAAGTATTTCCTGCTTGAGTTCTTTGCATTGACTCTGTGTGTCTTTGCGTTGGGCACCGCTCGCCCCCTGCACAAAATCCCTCGCCACCACCTTGTACGCCTCCCAGAGGATGCCGGCGGAGCTAACGGAGCCCACATTTTCGGCAAAATATAATTCCGTGCTTTCTTCGAACCACTCCTGGAAGTCCCGGTCCCGAAACATAAATGGGTCTAATCTCGGGGGAAGAGACCAATCACAGACTAGGCCATGTAATTGGACCTCCACCGGTGATTGGTCAGAGATACCTCTTGCCTTATGACACCCACTCCGAAAGAGCCCTGCAGCTGTTGTATGCGTAAAAATATAGTCCAGCCGAGCCCCACTGCCACGTGCAGCAGAAATATGAGTATATTGTAGGCCTGGGCGGTAAATTCTGTTCCGCTCGCGGAATTTGGGTAATTTCGCGTTCCGCGGAGAAGGCGGAATTGCCAAAAATTCCGCGATCCGCGGCTTCGCGGAATTTTTTGCTTGTTCGCGCTTTCAAAGTGCGTGTTCGCGAGATATTTCCCCCCGAGCACGCAAACAGCGTTCGCGAACAGGAAAAAAGCATCGCGAACGGGCGGAACAAGCAATTCCGCGTGTTTGCAGAACTTTTGCGTGCTCGCGGAGATTTTTTACCTTTTCGCGGAACTTTGCGTAACGCGACTACGCAAATTCCACCCACCCCTAGTATATTGTCTAGTGCTAGGATTGCGGCATCTCCAAAGATCCACCAATCCCAAAGCTCATACGAAAGAACACAGCTGACGGGGCCCCTTTATCCCCGCAGGGATAATCCCCTGATCCATTTCAGGCGTGATAGTATCATTCATGTCCCCCCCTAAGAGCAATTGTCCGGGAGTGAAATCCAACATGAGCTGGCTGAGGTCAGGAAAAGTGATTTCGTGCAGACGCGGGGGAATGTACACTGAACATATGTTTACCACCTGCCCCTCCCAAGTTCCAGACAGAGCCGCATAGCGACCCAACGGGTCACACCAAGTGCGCTGTATCACTAGAGGGATCACATTTTTGATGAGTATAGCCGCTCCCCTGGACCCGGCGTAAAACCAGCATGGGCCTGTAGTGTATAACCATACCTATTGAGGGCCAAGTACTTCTTCCCCCACAGGTGCGTCTCCTGAAGTAGGACTATATCTGGGGAGTGCCTGTGCAGATACTGAAGGACCATAGTGCGTTTAAGTTTGTCCCCCAGACCATTAACATTCCAGGAGAGGATAGTCAGTTTTTTTGTAGGTCGTGTAGTCATGTAGTCGGTCGACACCAGCCCCCCCTTCACCCAACAAGTAGGGACCCCCCCCACACCACAGAAGGACCCGCCCCGTAGAAGATTGACATCTGACACAAATATTGCAGCATTACATCTGAAGCAAAAACCAAACAAATCATCATGCATAAAATAGAAGAACCCCTAACAATATCCCCCCACCCTGCAACCCTGCCCTGTAGGTCTAGAACTACCCACATCCCCAATAGCAGAGCGCCTGTCGCCCCAGGAAACCAGAAATTAGAGTAGGGCTGTCTGACACCACCACTTAATAGTGCCCCCTCCCGGGCCTCCCGTCCCCCCTCAACTCTTCATATCGCCGGAACAAGCCACACGTTGTCCCATTTGGACGTGTCCCACTCCTCTACCCCGCATGATCCGGGGCTCCAGTAGCAGGCATGAAAACAGTACCTGAAGTCCCCAAAAGTATACAGCGATAATCAGCAGAGAGTCCTTAGTCTTACTTCCCGGGGGATCATGCTTCACTCACAGGGCTTCCCAACCTGGAGCTCCTGGATCTGGATACAGACCTTTCCCCCTCTCGACGTCGAGATGGAGACCAAAGTGCGGAAGCGACTCCCGCGCCAGTCTCCTTCAGTGCGACGATTGGATGTCCGGTGGGAACCCCCATCAAGCCATTGTTGGACCTCCGCAGGTGAGGAGAAGAACAAGGACTTGTCATTATCTATAACCTTGAGTTTGGCTGGAAAAAACATCATGTATTTTATCCCCTTCTCGCGAAGGGCTCGTTTCACCCCATCGAAAGTGCGCCTCTCCTGCTGTACTCTCAGCGTGAAATCCGGGAAAAACCTTATTGTCAAGTTCACAAATGGTAGGTCTCCATGCATTCTAGCCACCTGTAGAATGCCATCCCGGTCTCTATAATTAAGGACACACACAATGATCGTCCGAGGAGGCGCCCCGGGTTTCGCCTTCGGGATCGGGGCCCTGTGCGCCCTCTCCACAGTAAATAGAGTAGACAATCGCTTAGGCTTGAGATGATTCAGAATAAGGTCTTCAATGAAAAGATCCATGCACTGGCCTTCTGCCCCTTCAGGCACTCCCACCACCCTAATGTTGTTGAGGCTCTTCCCCTCCTGGTCATCCAGCCTCTGAGCCATCAGCTTGTGTTGGTGCGATAGTTTCTGCACGCGTTCCTCCAGCTTCCGCGTCGCAGCCTGGAGCTACCCTACACTTTCTTCCGTCGCAGTGACTCTCTCTGAGGTTTTCCGCATGTCAGCCCTCATCAAATTCATTTCAATGGTGACTTTATCAATTTTGGTCTCCAAGGTCGTACCCAAGGACTGGATCGCCGACATAATTGAACCAAGGGACGGTTCTTCTCCGGCCAATTTTTCCCCCGTCGCCCCTTCCTAATGCGCAAGTGGGCGTGGAACGGCGTACTTGTCCAACTTATTCCTCTGCACAGCAGCGGGGGCCCCTTTTTGCTTGGTCATGGTCAAAGACACGCTATCCGAGGACAGGGGGCCCCTTCACCTCCGTATCGACCAACTGCGTGCCGCCCCTGACACTGCTCTCTGGGCACCAAAATTTGTGGGCCTGCCAGTCAGGTGCAATCACTCTGTCTTGTGCCTCGATACAAGTCACGCAGCTGGCTCGCAACACAGATGGACTCCGCAATTCAGTCCTCAGGAGATCTAATTAAGGGACGCCCAGGTGGAGGCACCGCACCCCACACCCGCAGGATCTTCAGCGCTTAGCACCGGTCCCCCACTGCACACCGCTGCCCAGATACTGTCTCTGTGCCGCCCGGACTCCAAACCCTCGTCATCCCCTGCGAATTACAGGACTCCGAAACAGCCAAGGGAGGACCCTCCGCCGCTCCCCTCAAGCGAGCCTCTCCTCAATCACTTGGTGCGATGTGGTCACGTGGGCACGAGCCGACACACTACAGGAGGCACATCATGGGGTCTTCCGGCCCGTTGTTTTAGCAAATTATTCCGAACCATCAGCACCCTGTCCACAAGGCCAGCGGATCCGAGTCCCAGACGTATCAATCCAAATAAGCGGGTCACTGCTATGAAAGCCATGCACTCCACCCCCAGCGGGCCGATCTGTCCGTGCCCCGCGTCGTCAATAAATCTACCATGGGGGGGAGGGGGCCCCCGCAGATACCACCGCTGCCCCAGCGAGACACAGGGTGGGCCCACACAGGGTGGGCCCCACCCCCGGGCACCCCCGTTCCGTATGGAAATGTGGGGCGCACCAGCGTCGGAGCCCCAAAACAGCGCAGACCGCAGGATATTCAGTCTCAGTGCGCTGCTCAGCAGTCGTTGAGGCCCAGGGGGTGGCGCCAGTAACAGCGATGAATCTGGTGTGTTGTGCTCCACTGGGATGCCGATAGTGTAGCGCTTCCAGGCCCCAGGCAGCGGATCTCACGTAACAGAGATCCCGGGCCGGGCGCTCCCAAAGCAGTCATCGCTCCCACGAGACTCCGCCCCCCCGCCGCACGGAGCTGTCACCACAATCGCCGGGCAGGCCTCTCCACACAGCACATGGGCCGCTGCACCGTTCGGGGTCAGGGACACTTCCGCCGCCGCAGGATGAAGTCAGGAGCATAGCACCGGCCGTCCCCTCTATCCGGCTGCGGGATCAGTAACGGATTTTGCGGGCGAAGGCGAGGGCCAGGACGGAGCCAAAGGTTTACGCCGCCATCTTGGCTGACACCAGACCACCCTCTCCGCACCCATAGTTTTTGATGCAAAGTCTTATCCACTAAGATAGACTGACCGGGCTTTATGACATTAAATAACACTTCTATGAAGCAGGTGCTAACAAGGAGAAATGTTTTTATTAATCCAAATATTCCACATATTACATGTGTACTGCACTATACAGCAGACATACAAGACATATGATTTTGTACTGAAAGGGTATGCTTCAAGTTAAAATCCTATGCTAGACAGCATGCACACACCCCTGAATTATTATCCAAAGGTTGGTCATGGAGCTAGGCAGTCTGTTTGTACGCCAGTGCAGGGATACTGAGCATCAGCTGGCCATTTTTTTAAATAAATATGGCTCTGCACTGCCTCTAAAGTGGTGTAGCAACTTTGGTTGCTGTGGTCATTGCGCTAAAAAGTAATACATCTACACTCGTATCCAGGTGTGAATCTGTACACTTTGACTTGTTTGTGAAACTAGTGGTGTAGTGATACGCTCCACTTAAGCAGTTTAAGCGAGGGCTACCACTGAGGCTGATGGGCTGGTGAACTGGGTCTTAATAAAATGTTAATTAGTCATCTGTGGGCCTATTCTGTCTGCAGTCAAAATACTAATAAATAATGGTTAGGGAATGTCATGACAATTGGGTGTGGGTCATGGGTTGACATGTAGAGCAAAGGAAACAGTGAAAGTGAAATAATGGAGTGATGAAAATAGGGGTGACAGAGAGAGAGTGAGAAATACCCTAAGTGCACAGTGCACATGAGAGAGAAAGGTAAGAAAGAAAAAGAATGATGAGAGACAAAAGACAGGTAGAAAGAGGAAAGAAAGAACGCGAAAAGAAAGAGGGTGAAAGGAAGGAAGGAACTATGAAAGGTAATCTAGAAGGGTGAAAAAAGGGTGAAAAATGAAGTAATGCAAGGTGAAAGGGTGAAGGACAGACAGACGAAGGATAAAAGAATGGATGGAAGAGTAAAAGGATTGGTACGTGACAGGGTGATTGGGTGGAAGGATAAAGAAGGGAGAGATAGGGACGAGTAAAATGGTATATGAAAGTGTGAACAAATGGATGCATGATTAGATGGATGGCTGAATGAATAGAAATGTGAATGGATGGATGGATAGTGAAGGGAGTGACATATAAATAGATGAATAACTAAAGGGTTGAAGAATTGATGGAAAGATGGATGAAAGTAGGATGAAAGAGTGAAGGGAAACCTCCTACATGGGGTCAGGGTTGCTCACTTGGCATGCTCGGTGTGTTTAGAGGCGTGGTTCAAGTGGGTGTTACTTTAATTTTCTGGCTACTCCCTTGTGTGAAACCGTGCATACCATTGCACCTTCACATTCCGACGCCAGTTGTAAATCCGTAGCCTCTAACTTTAGCTGTGAAAAAGGACCTTCTACCGTCGTTTGTGCAGCTGCACTTTCAAACTCCTTCTGTGAACCGGTCCCTGACTCCCTTAGTGAACCCTTACATTCTGTCGTGGCCTGCCCATCTGCACATTCCGACTCCAGCTGTCCATCCATAGATGGGTTCGAGTTATGTAACCGTACCTACTACCATCATTCATGTCACTGCTGTTAAATTATTTAAACATGAAACTATAATTTTGCATCTATTTTCGACAGTTAAGTCCGATACTAAAGTTGAAAAAGGCGTCACGGTCCTCCAGCATGCAGAACGTGCCCCAATGAACCGCACATTTAAAAGTCACTTTACTGCCTCCGAGCTGCTCTCTGGAGCAGCTCCTTTGATGCGCTTGGAAATGAATGAAGACGTTTTATTTAATGAATGCAGATTAAAAAAACAACCTTTCGTTCCAATAATTGAAGACTCGAAGGAGAGAAGCGGACAGAAGGGATGGAGGGCGAATTTGTGAAATAACTTTGAGGCCGGAAGCTGGTGTTCTGCAAAAAGCAATAGAAGGGACGGTTCACTGAGGAGCCCAAAATATCTATTGAAGCTGCCACCGTTTGGAAACGTATATCAAAATGAGAAATGAATGAATTAAACAGCACTGGAGGGCGCCTAGCCAATTTCATTGTTCAATTGCCTGAAGATTCTTTGCAGTGCTTCAGTGCCCAATAGCGTCTTACGATTGGCAGAAGAAGTCGAGTCTTACTATTAATATTTAGAAAGATAAGAAGCGCCCTGAAAGATTTCATATCAAAGTAAGAAAAACTAACAGAGGCCATTTCGGTGGGTTTGGGGCAAACCAAACTGCTGAGCTTCATTTCCAAACCTTCTGCACAAAATGCATAGTAATGAAGGGCCTGATGTACAAAACACAGGTCGCAAAATACTGGACGCAAATTGTGACTAGAGTTTTTGTGACCAGCGTGCAATGTTGCGAACAAACCTTCCAAATTGTGGAATTTCCTAAATTCCACTCTAGTTGCAAAAATGCTGGCAAAAAATCATATCAGGAGTGAGTCGCAATCCAAACTACCTCATGCATATTAGTGAGGTGGGATGCAAATTGCGACTTACAGGGATGCTGGCCTGCCGAGATTAGTGGACCATTATGTCTGTGATGACATTTGAATATAGCAATTTTTTTTTAATGCAGCCCACTTTCTTTAATGGTAATGTGAGTGTGAATAAAAAAAAAGAAAGATTATGGTTTCTGGCACTGATCACTGACTATTTTCCAACATACTTTTTATCCTAATTCATAAAATGGAAGTGGTCAGATGGGCCCTCCTTTCCTTTTGCGAATGGCTTACCAACCCCAACTCGGGAGTCTATAAAGTTTCATTATTTTGCAGCCAGATTTCAATTGCAAGACACTGAAACATTGTTGGAAGGTGGTTTATGAGTAAGGGCAGGTAGGTACCTTCACTTAGTAATAACACCATGTTAGACCTGGCATCATTGGCTTGGGTTTCCCCTGTATTTTTGCCTTTACCTCCTGTGTTTTTGCTGTGTGTTGGACTTTGTTTTGCTGGTCTAGATGCTTTGGGCACTCTGCCACTGCTGTTCAGTGCCAATGTGCAAGTGCTCACTGTATAAATTATTGAAATGGATTGGTGTTTCCATAATTGGTCTATTTGGTTTACTGTTAAGTCCCTAGTACACTGTGTGTGCCCAGGGCCTTTAAACCAAATGCTGCTAGTAGGCTTGCCAGAAAAAAAGGAGTTAGGCCCATAGGGCAAGGCACAGGCAGGGCCGTTTATATATACTTGAAAAAAGAATGAGCCTGTACCTTGCGTTCTTTGTTTAGTATACAATTTCACTAAATAGTCAAACCCATCGATTTCAGTTTGAGCAGGTATTTTATTCTAACCTTTTTATTTTCACTAGATTCTTATTTTTGCTGCTTTTTTGATCAGAAAAAAACATGTGTTTGGTCATATCAAAAATTCTAGACATAAATGTGCTATACAACATATATTTAAATAAGTCAGTGTATGACTTTTACAAAATAGAAAATCTAATACATATATCACATCCAATACATATATCACAATTGTTATTCTCAATTTTAATCCTGAAACTCTTAAAGCGTCTATATTCAGTATCCCAAATCAATACAGGGGAAACTATTATTTTAGAAATCTTCTCAGATTAAATTTTATTCATTATTCCTCTGTATTTTTATGTGTCGTGTGCCTGTGCCATGTGCCGACGCGTTTCGAGTCCTGGGAGTTGAATACCAGGAATCTCATCAGGGCTTTTGAATTTTGACAGCAATGGTGGTTTCTGAGAATTCTTACTAATCTTCACCTTAAGGTATACGCTTCACCAAAGGACATTTAATCTCAATCACTAGGGATTCTTATCTTTGTCTTTTTATAAGGCAATTGCATCTAGTTTCCTTATATGCCGGGCATTTTCGCTATCGGCTTTTCAAACGCTACCTGGATCACCTCCTCTCTTGTAGCGGCGCTCGCTGATTTAGATTAACTTGCGTTCTCTATTCTCTGACTTGGTTGAACTGCAATTGCTTTCATCTCCTGATCCCTCTCTGCCTCCGTTTGGTCAGCACTGATTGTGCCACCTACACAAGCAGCCTTGCAACAAGGTCTCAGGTCTGCCATTGCGGTGCCTGTGTGCAGTCTAGTACTGCCATGTCACTGCACCCACTTGCCAGGCCCTAACCTTCCCTTTTCTTACATGAAAGTCGCTCCTAATGTAGGCCCAAGGTACCCCTGTGGGCAGGGTGCAGTGTATGTGAAAGGTTGGACATGCCCTGATACTACCAATTTAGTTTTTCGCTATAGTAAGGCTATTTGTCCCCTAGGATAGAATGGGGAGTTTGCTCATAACATCGTATGAGTATTACTGGCCATGGGAACAAGATAGGAAAATAAAGTTTGATATGCCTGAACTCAGAATGTTAAGATGCATGTTTTAGTGAGGGTGATTTGTACATTCTGGGTTTGAAAATACCACTTTTAGAAAGTAGGTATTTTCTTGCCTAACCATCCAGTGGGCCTCTTCTAGGATGTGTATTGACTGTCTGGCTTTGGAGTGACAGGGGCTGGGGATGTGCATTCTGTTCAGACAGCCACTTGGGGAGTTGAGGTGTGTCCTGCCTTTCCAGGGTGAGTCAGGACTGGGCTGAATAGAGCTGGGCTGCATTCAGAGTAGGGGGAGAAGATTTCTTTCACACCTGAATGGGCCTAGTCTGCCAATGACAATGCTGTGTCCACCTCCTGCCAGGAAGCTGCACCAGAGAGGACAGAACTGGTTTTGGCTGGGCGAAATGCTCTCTGCCACAGAGAAAAAAGGATTTTGTATTATAAAAAGAGGGGCCCAGACCCCAGACTTTTAGATCACTTCTGGGAATCAAGAGGAGCCTTTGCCAAGGAGAAGAGCTGGAGAAACTGAGGAGGAATACTGCCCCTGTGCTGTTTGCTCTCTGGGGTTGGCCTGTAGTGGCTACTTTCTGCCAAGGAAAGGGAAAAGGACTTTGCTGTTTGCTATGTCCCCTGCTTGAGGAAGATCTCCAAGGGCTTGAAGAAGAGCTTGCCTCCTGTTCTGAAGTCTCAGGGACACAAAGACTTCACCCCCAGCTCCCCTGAACTTCCTTGCTGGGAGTTCAGACCTGCCAAGAGGTGCCTGTAGCTGTTCTGGGCCTCTGGAGGTTGTTCTGGCTGTTGGGAGCTGGAAAAGCAATGCAACGACGAGAAGCAGTATGCAACCGTACCTGTTTCCGACGTATCGCCGAAGAAACCGATGCAGCACCTGCCCACGACTCGAGAAATCGCTGCACGCCGTATCGAGTGCACCGGTCTCCGAAGTCCAAGATCACCGCACCAATTCTGACACAATGCAAGAACCCATGCATCGTCCCGGATCATCGCCTCGCATTGAGGCACCAGGTCTGTCGCATCGTTGGGGGACGCAGTAAGAAACCAACACATCATCTTCCCACACAGTAAGAAACCGACGCATCACCTCCTCTCCGGTAAGGAACCAACGCATCACCTCTCCCGGAGCAAGGAACCAACACATCACCTTACCTGAGTGTAAGGAACCCACGCATCACCTTCCCAGCGACCCTTTCTGTTTGTGTGCGCAACGCATCCAAGGTACTTTGTGTAAAAAGTGTTGCATCTGCAATTTGCTTTGAACTGAACTATTTCTACCATTTGAAAGTCATATTTGTATTACTGTATTGTGGATTTTCGTCCATTTGGTCTTGTTTTGGTTTAGATAAAGATTGCTTATTTTTTCATAACTGGTGTGGTGTCCATTTGTAATGTTTTCATTGTATTACTGTATGTGTTCACAAATGCTTTACTCACTGCCTCTGAGAAAAGCCTGTCTGCTTGTGCCAAGCTACCAAGGGGGTGAGCAGGAGTTATTTTAGAAGTGTATCCCCCTTACCCTGACTAGGAAGAAGGGTACCTACTTGACAAAGGTACCTACCTCTGCCAACCAGAGACCCCCATTTCTAACACACCACAATTACAAATAAGGTCCAGTCAAGTTCTTAATAAATTAATCCTTGTTCAACCCTTCGTAGTTTGGCAGGCAGGCTTAACTTAGGAGACAGGTGTGTAAAGTATTTAAAAACACCAATACATTAAATAAGTAAGACACAACACACAATACAAATCCAAAACTAATTAATAACAATAGGAAATATTTTTATGATTAAAATGCCACCAAAATGAAAAAAATCCAATGTAGGGAACCGGAGATATGAATTTTTAAAGAAAAAACACTTTCTAGTGCCTAAAGGTCAAATGCACCAACTTGAGACATCTAGTCGCGCTTAACCAGGACAAAGTCAAAGCTTCAGGCTAACCGCGATGGAGTGTGGGTCAGATACAGTGAGCAGTAAGGCCGGGTCAAGTTTTTACCTTCTGACTTATTCACTTTTTTGGAGCTTTTTCTCTCGACGTCGAGCTGGTCTCCTTGTTAGGCCGACTTGCAGTTCAACGATGGCAGCTTGATTCTGCGCGATGCCTCAGTCAACTCCTGGAAGTCCCATTGACGATAATAAGCTCTGGAGCTTCAGAGGGGCAAACCTGAATTTGAGGCCGGATCGCGGTTTGAAGTTGCCTGCTTGACTCTCGACGACTGGTCGGTCAACTTATGGAGCTTTTTGGCCAAAAAGCTCCAAATGATCTAAAACATTTGGGGATGCCTCCAGAAGGTCATTTTGTGTTCATGATGGGTCCGCATTACCACCCAAGGTTCCAGAAGCTTTGAGTTGCTCCTTGGAGAGCTGAGACTACGGTTCCCACAATGCATCTGGCCAAATCCTTTAAAGTATAGCTGAAGGTGGTCAGCAGGTTTCTTCTTGGCGGAGATGATGCAGGTGTAGCTCTTTTAACCTGTTGCTCTCAGGGAGTCCCATCCTTAAACTTTTAGTGTAAGGCAAAGTCCTTCTTTTGCTGTAGTTCCAAGATGTGCAGCGGGTGCATTCATTCAGAGTGCAGTCCTCTTTGTGCAGGCCAGGGGGTCCAGCAGGACAGTCCTTCTTCTTCTTGTTTCTTCAGGCAGGGATCTGATTTGCTGGGCAGCTCTCCCATATTTATCCAGGCTTCTGGGCTGGCAAGGAAGGGGGCACCCCTCACCATTGGGGTGCAGGGTGTCACCCTCAATGATGACCACTTCCTCTGAAGAGTGGCAAATTCTTGTCCCAGAAAGCACTGTTTTGTAAAAACCAAAATGGAGAAAATGTATTCTGGAGCCTAAGGTCTGTCTAACCCAAACTACAGGAGTGGCTATCACTGCCCTTCCAGCCCCTCTCCTAATTCAATTACAGGATCTCCCATCTGGCTGGGGGTGCAGGAAATTGGGGTGGGTCTGGGTTCTGTCCTAAGTGTCTTTCCTTCTTTGAAGACCAGCTTGGCTACCCATCCCCTTCCTGCCTTTTGCTCTGCAGCTTACTGTTCTCCTGCCATCAGATGTCTCTTTGTTTCCTTTCAGGCCACTTCACGCCTCATCAGAGCAGCTTGGCTCAGTCTGTCAAAGTCTGGCTAATCAGGAGAGGCTAATCTAGGGCTGGATTGAGGCACATCAGAAAAGCAAGTTCCATGACTTCTTTTCTGTCACAGTTATAATAAATACAACCATGGCGAGTTGCTGGAATTATTTATACACTTTGAAGTATCACTTTAGCTCACTCCTGTCAATAGTTAGACTTTATTAAAGTTTAATAAAGCCTTCCTATGTTAGCCTATGGAGCTAATTGACTACAATGGGGAAAAACAAAATTGGCAGTTTTTCCCTCACCAGGACATATAAAACATATTTTATAACATCCCTGCTAATAGTTACAAGGCACCCTACTCCTGGGGCACGTAGGGGAGACCTTAGGGGTGACATATGTAACAATAAGGTAGTTTAAGACTTTGGAAGTACCTTTAATTCTGAAGTCGAATTTGCATATAATTTTAATTTAAAAGTGGCCTGAAAAGCAGGACTGACTTTTAAAATGACAGCAGTCCATTGAATCTGCTAGGCCTCTGAATCTACATACCCTACCATATACTAGAGGCTTGCAGGTAGGTTGTCATATAAATTGCAATTACACCTAATTACCATATACCTTTTGAACAGAGCACTGTACCCATGCCTGGTTAGCAGGGCCCAGGGCACAAATTCAGAGTCAGTAACCACCAGTATCAGTCAAAAAATGGAAGTGAACAGGGCAAAAAGGATGACTTTCTCACACACATCTTCTAAAGAATTGCTATTTTGAAGGATGCCTACAACATGCTCCTTCCAAGTAGGTATTACTTACGGAGTTGACAGTAATTTACGGTCTCCGAAAATATGGTTTGTACATATTAAAAAACATTTTAACGGTCAGGAACAGTTCTGACAGAAACTAATTCGTTATTTGGGACCATTAAAATGTTTTGTACAGCAGGCCCAAAGTTTTCAACATTTAACAGAGATTTAAAACTCAGCCTAGGGGGATTGGGTAGGTTAAATAACTTTTGTTTCAAAGTTTATTTGAACATTTGCATTGAAAAAGCGATAGAGCCAGTGAGTTTACCTAAAGGAAAGGACAACCAATGTATTAGGGATAGACCTAAGCGATCCATGAATTATGGCTGAAATAAATGTATCCCATAGCGATATCTCAATTAGGAGTTGAGAGAAAATATATGTGAAATCATTTACAGCACTATATTTAATGCATTCAATCCTGTTGTGCAAATTTTCTAAACAAACCACAAAACACTTTGAAAAAAATACATGCTGTGAGGATGTCAAATATGTAATGAGGGGAATAACTCTGAAAGCTGTCTGTTTTGGAACTGAATGCCTTACAATTGGCCCCTCCGGTGGGGTGGAATCATTTCAAATTTTTAAAAAACTGAAGCCTCTGTGCTTAGAAAAATGGGAGATTCATGCAAGATAGAAGGGAGAAGATCAATGTATGAAGCATGTCTTTCTGAAAAATTTTCCTTTCATATTTTTGATTTTTGTTTACTATGGATTATTGGTATTTTTTTTTACTTCGGAGTAGTTTGCACCTTTTAAATTGCCCCAAACTGAATGTGATTTCCTTGGAGGTTTTTTATATTTTGGACTCTGAGATGTTGGTATTTTTGGCACTTATGTAGTTTGCTAAAACAGATACCACCCTGCATGTGCTCTTCCCTAAACATTGAATCAATTTTTAGTATTGAATTGGCATGCTTGCCATTTTGTGAATCAGCTGCAAAGAGTGCACCCACGTGTGAGCTCATTAAATATTAAGTTACAAATATACCCCTATAAGGAAAGTTGTGCCTCATATTCGGAACAAAGACTGCAAAATGAGCTTAAGAACAGCCTTGAGGTAAGGTCTGGCATTTTTAAAGTCTACACAGTTAGTTTAAGATGCACAGTGCTTAAATATAATATATAAACAGTACACACTTCTTAAGATAAAATGTAATATGATCTTAGGTGCTATATCAAAACTGGGCAGTTGCTCAATTATAAAGTGTGTAATTATTCTAAAACATATTTTTCACTTAGGGGCTGATTTAATTATTAGCGGACGGAGTAATTACCATCGCCATGGTGGAGTACTTTACTCCCACCTTGGTGAGGGTATTCCCCCTGCCGTATTTAGAGATGTCCACTGCCCCTGTGGCCATGTTTAGCATTTCCAGGAACTGCTATAAAGGCGGATCATTGAAATGTATTGTAAGTTTGATGGATGGCTCCATCAACATGAAGGAGCTGTATATCAAACTCACAACTTTTTTTTACTTTCATAAAGAAAATCCCAAAGTGGGATTGTCTTTTTGAAAATAAGACCAGTGACTCCCTCACCATGAGAGCATTCTCCCATGGCATGGTGGTCATTTAAAAGTTTTCATTACCCCTTACCATTATGTTTTTCATGGGCAGTGAAAACTAGCCATGTGTCCACCCAATCTGAATATGGTGGGCGGAGACATAGTAAACCTCCGACGGTGTGTAAAGGTGGTGGAGATGGAGTAGTCTCCACTGTCAATGCAATGAAGGTCTGCCCCTCTCTAAATGAGGTGGGTGGACCTTTAGTTTGGTGGAAAGGGTACAGTTTTGCCCCAACATTTTCATGCCCTAATTGCTAAGTTAGAAAAATAATAACACTTTATCAACATTTATATGCTGAGGAGACTTGATGAAGATGACAAACATTTATACAAAGCAGAAACTGATACTCAAAAATGAGTGACTTGGTGCTAAGCAGCATGAATTACAGTTGCTAGACCTGCCATCTAGGGTGATCTTCCCCCAAACTGTTTGCCATCACCCCTCCTATTTTTACTGATCTCGTTTTTGCTGGCCTTCGGACTCTGCGTTCTTTACCACTGCTAACAAGTGCTAAGGTGCTTGTGCTCTCTCCTTTAAACATGGTAGAATTGGCTTACTTTCAAGTGCATATTCAATCTACTTGCAAAATCCTTAGTAAAGTGATACTACATGTACACAGGGCCTATAAATTAAATGCTACCAGTGGCCCTGCAGCACTGATTCTGCCACCCACTTAAGTAACCCTTTCAAACATGTCTCAAGCCTGCCATTGCAGCCTAAATGTGAAGTTTTTAAACTGCAATTTCAACCTGGAAAAATAAACCTTTGCCAGTCCTAAACCTTCTTTTAATAAATGTAAGTCACCACTAAGGTAGGCCCTGGACAGGCCATAGGGCAGGATACAGTGCATTTAAAAAGTTGGTCAAATACCTATTTGTTTTACATGTCCTGGTAGTGAAAAACACTTACATTTGTTTTTCACTACTGCAAGGCCCACCTCTCCCATAGGATAACTTTGGAGTTACCTTATTACATCACTGGCATGATGGGAGCAGTAGAGCTGAGCACAGCCCTACTTACACTTGAATGGGCTGTGTCCTGTGTCCACACAAAGGGCTGCATACCCCCTGTAGTTAGAATAGAGCCAGGTTAAGGAAGGCAGGAAACCTGTGCACTTCAAAGGGAAACCTCCAGAAGCTTCTCCCACTTCAAAGTGGACACCTGGTATAAATATTGGACCTCATACAACAAATATTCAGTTCACTTCTGGACCTGTGTACAGTGGCAGGTGCTACCAAACGAGGGTGGCGGGGCAGGGGGAGGAGAGGAATGAAAAAAAATGCACTTACCTGGGTACTGACACTGCCGCTCCTCCGTCCTTCTTCTTACCACGAAGCAGGAAGCACAGAGGCTCCCCAACTCCCCTAGCCAATCATGACTCGGCTGTCACCAGCATAACAGCAGCGTCAAGATTGGTCTGAGTGCTGTGGTTCAGTGCTCAGACAGGGGATGGGTGCCCATGCTTGTTCTCCATCCAGGCTGGAGAACATGCTAAGTGCGCATGACTGGCCGGCCCAAGACGGCTGCCCAAACCATTAGGCGCACTTAGAAAGTGCCCCAACCACTCCTCCCCATGCTCCGAATAGCCCAGTCCCGCCCCACAACTACAGAGCCAGTAAGGAAAAGTAAAATGATAATAACATTGCGTTATTAGCATTTTATTTTTCCTTTTTGAACTGCTCTGAGAGCAGTGGGGCGATGTTCCGCCACCTTAGCAGAGGAGCCGCCGCTGCCTGTATAGACTCTGCCAGGAATTTGGACTGTTTTGCTTCTGAAAAGACTTCGACTCTGCTGGACTGCTGCCTTGTTGGATTGCTGCTCCACTGCCCTGCTGCCCTGATGCCAGAGTCAGAGGGGTTGGACCTGCACCTGAACCCAGAACTCCTAGAGTGACTCCAAGGGCTAGTCTGCTGGCCTCCTCTTCCAAGCCACAGGGATATAACCACTTGAACCAGCACCCAGTCCACCTGGATCAAGCCCCTGAACCCCAAGTTGTGCTTCTCATGTCCTGGGCCCCTGGTGTGGAATTGAAGTTTTTGGGCTGTTCGCTACCACAAACTGGTCCGTTGGCGCCAAAACCTTACCGCCCACACAGCATGCCAACACGAAGTTCTGTCAACACATCACAGCATGAACTGATCGACGACCATCCACAATGCCAGGCCTGCTCTTCACGCTACATCAACTACTGCTCCTGGCTTCCCCCTCCACTGTGAATGGGACTCTTTAGTTGGACTGAGAAGGTAATCGTTCAGTGCCAGAGCAAGTAAGTGTTTTTATAATCTTTTTTTTATCCTTTTTATTGAATCCAGTGTACTTCATAAGAACCCTTTTCTCTTCAGAGTTGTTCAATAACGTGATACAAAACAGCCGCCAACACGTGTTTCGCCCCCCCAAGGTGGCTTTTCAGCCTGAGGCTTCCTCAGGGCTGTTGTGTCAGTTATAATTTACGAAGTCCACATGCATGTGAAGTGTACATGTTAACCACACAACAAAGACTTATGTGATTATAAGTCAACCATCATTCATAATTTGTAGGGTTAACATGCATGTAAGAAATACATGTTTGCAACACCACCAAGTAACATTAATGCATAATTTAGCAAAGGTTCAAAAGAAGTTCAGGAAAATAAAGGAAGAGAACATGGAAGTACAGAGGAAGAACAAAGGAGAAGGAAGAAAAGAGAAAAGAGAGAAGAAAAAAGAGAGAGAATGAAAAAAAAGAAAGAAAAGACAAGAGAAAGAAGAAGAGATGGAAAGAAAGGAGGGAAAAAAAGAAGAAGAAAAAAAGAGGTGAGGAGAAAGAGAGTACATATAAGTCATAATGGAATATACCATCCAAGAAGAAACGAGGAAAGGAAACATATGACAAGTAGTACAAAATTAAGCATATCAATTCGGTTAGGTCATCAGAAACAAGTTAGTCACAAAATCGCATACAGAAATCATAAGTCATAAGTTGAATGTATACATACGGTTGCGTTGTTGCAAGATATAGAACTGCAGATAAGAGTCCATATATATAGGTACAAAACCTTATAAAAATGCCAAAATATTAGCACACAACATACTTCATGAATTCCATGTGTTTAAGTAATAATATAAATCCACGATGTGGGAAAGGATGTGAGAAAATATATGAGGAGGGGCGTGTCTATTTTAATATTGGAGAGAACAGTGAAAGGGGCAACTCATCGGGGTACGACCTCGAGACGTGGTCCTTTATGCAGTGACTTTCCCGTGAAACGAACTAGAAATCGGCAAAGGTGGGAAATATGTGGACGCCAAAAAAGGATTCGATTTGAAACAGGCCACACATGCTGAGTGAATCAGTTAAGCCAAACAAGTGCTGTGTGCAGTCTCCAGTCTTGTAGCTCTGGAGTGATTAGCTTACCGTAAGGAGATCATACATCAGAAGGTTCTGTGTTTGATCGATGGGAGAGAGGAGAGAATACTTCTGGAGTTAAATGGGTGCTAGTGAGGTTTTACTGACATCTATTGACATAGATAAGGTACATATTAATCATAACTTTCGATGTTCAAAACGGTCCTCAATTGGGACGGTCTTTACAAGGTCAGGAAGTAGAAATATTCTAGAGGGAAACATTAGAACTGATCAGCGACACTCAAAAAGTAAGAAGTCTAGGATAGGTTTTCTAATGCGGGCGGAGCCCGTGTGAAAAGCAGCATCACAGCTGCTGTGATTTTCCGCACAGAATCTTACCTGTCAGGTCGTTCTGGGAGGAGATATCAATCGGCATAGCCAGCCGAAGGCAAGGAAAAAGACCTCCTGGTATATGTATGCGACCCGTGCTCCATCGCAGTAGGCCTTAGCTTGTGACTTTTTCCCGGTCTCGCATTACCAGATAGCTGGGCGTATCAGTAACAAATCTGGGAAGATGAACGTTGGAACGCGTTCTTCTCTCTGCTGGGCACGCAGAGGCAGCTGGACCCCAACAATCCCCGGAAACCATCTGACGAACACTGAACCAGAGACACCAGTGCTCATCCGATAATCTCAAGGGAAGGGGGTTTGGGAACAAACAATAAACTAAAATATCTAGTTAAAATAAAAAGCTAAAATAAGGAAAGAAACAAAAGGTGCACATTTGTGCCGGTGGAAAAGCAAATTCTGGGTCACAGAACAATCTGGGACATCTGTCCTAAAACTAGGAATGAGTATGGAGACCAGCTCCTGCAGCAATTGTAAACAGTATCGATAAGAACATAAATAAACAATTAATTTAGTCATGCATAAACTTCTGCATTAGGTCAAGATAAAAGAGGTCTTTGAGAATCAAGAGAATAAAGCAGAAAACACACTCACACCATACTGTGCCAAAGACAAATACACACTCACACAATACTGTGCCAAAGATAAATACACACTCACACAATACTGTGCCAAAGATAAATACACACCCACACAATACTGTGTCAACGAAGAATACACATAAGCACACCTTACATTCTTATATCAAGAGATTAAACATAATCTGTATCCAGCAGCTGAAGTATATCCAAGGCTTGAGAGCGTTACCAAGACCTTCTTTCAGCGAGGAAGACAGAGACGCATCAGGTTCACAATAAACACTGCAATATTAATATATACATATATATGCCAGAACTGTGCACGAATCACATAAATGTTATAATAAGGAAATGACAAAATCGTGGCATAATAGCGTGAATTAGGCTGAGCGGGAACAAGAGGGAAATGCGACACACAGGAAAAGTAGTCAGGAAGTTTCTGACAAAGAAGAGTTTCGTGCGCTGTACCCAAAGTCTCTCTGATAACCAGAAATGAGCCGGGAGTCTAATCAATGGAAATCCACTGAGAGCAAGAGCCAAATGAAGCCCCAAAAAGGATGAAGACTTATCTGCGAGGAGCAGGAGCGAGGACGGATCAGAAATCGTCCGACCAGCACCTGCAGAGAAGAGCCGTCACACCGCGAGACCTTCAAACAGGATACTCAATGCGAAGCATTGAAGACGTGCCTGGGCAGGGTTTAAATACCTTTAGCCAGGCTGATGAGTCACGTAACGGGCGCCCCAGCAGCAGAGGGCCGCCCGTTGTTGACAGGAACGCAGGATCAGCCGCTAAGGGCACTCCCGGCCGAGTGAAGAGACTCGGCCCCAGCCACCACAGGGCCGGTCTTCCTCGTTTGTTGCTGGTGCTGAATCGAGCTCCGGTGTGGCCTGAGAAACAAAGATAAGGAAAACACCACCACATACCAGAGCATAGAAATAAATACAGGTCAGTGTCTCTTCTTTTAGGGAACACGGGGGGTGAAAGAGGGGAAGAGCCTAGGGCGAGATGCGTGTGCTGAGAACCTGCTAGGGGCCCCCACCCGACAGGCAGTCTTCCTAGGTAGGATGTAAGTGAGGGAAATGCACCTAGCGCCCTGGGGTTCTCCCTGAATAGTAACCCCACTACTGCTGGAGTTTGGAAGGCGGTGGGCAGTCCGATGGATCCTGACAGGAACCCCCTTCCAAGACCCGGTGACAGGGCCGGGTTTGTGGGGGTTACGCTGATGAAATATACGCAACAGTCAGGGAGCATGGATATGAGATATTGGCTCCTAGGTGCGTTCCTGTGGGCCATACCCCTTCCAAGCTACCAGGTAATATAAAGTACCTCTGGTTCAGCGAAAATCTAAAATAGAACTTACTTCATGTTCTAAGTGACCTTCACCATTCACTGGAGGTGGTGGAGTGAGGTGACGAGTGTTTGGATAAGCAGGTTTTAAAAGGGACGCATGAAAGGTAGGATGAATTTTTAAGTGAGCCGGCAAAGCCAGGCGTACTGCTGATTTCTGATATAGTTTTAGAATGGGGAATGGACCGATGTATCGTGGCTGAAATTTACGAGGCCCTTTTAAGCGTAAGTGTTTGGTGGATATCCACACTTGCTGGCCCACTCGGTAAGCAGGAGCTAAACGTCTCTTTCTGTCCGCATACTGTTTGTACAATAGCTTTGCACATGTCACGTTCTTTTTTAATTCTTTGAGAACCTGTTGTTGTAAGGCATGTTTTTGAGCTAAAGGTTTAGGAGAGAGCGAATGCTATGTTAGTAACGGGGAAGTTCTGGGATGATACCCATACAGAGCGTAGAAAGGTGAGAATCCGCTAGATGCATTTACTACGTTGTTGTGGGCGAATTCTGCTAACCAAAGGTGATCGACCCATAGCTCTTGTTCGGAAACATAATTTCATAATAATTGTTCGATCTCCCGGTTGGTTCTCTCAGTTTGCCCATCGGACTCCGGGTGATAGGCGGAAGAGAGGTCCACCGAAATGTTAAGAAATTTGCAAAACGCTCCCCAGAAGTATGAAACAAATTGCGTTCCACGGTCGGAAATGATACGTGATGGTAAACCATGGAGCCGTACTATGGAGCCGATTACGATGGCGGAAGGATCGTTACCGCCAGCCCGGCGGTGGCGATCCTTCCGTCAATTGACAGCTATTTTCCCACCGCCGAATTACGATGGCGGTGGGAATCGCTTTCGGACTGCAGCGGTCGCAAAGACCGTCTGCCACGGAACCGCCACAGGCAATCGTTACGATTGCCTGGCGGAGCGGTCAGCATGCTTAAAATGGCAGCGTAGCCTAGCAGGCTCTGTCCGCTGAATTATGATGCCGGCCGAAGCCAGCCTTTCTGTGGCGGGTAAACCGCCATTGAAAGGCTGGTGGGGATTGGTTTTGGGGGCCCGTTGTGGGCCCCCCTTATGTTGGGGGGAGGTGTTTGTGCACTGGGGGGTACCTTTGGTACCCCCCAACATTTCACTGCACCAAGTGGCAGGCACCGTGTGGTGCCTGCCACGTAGTGCAGTGAAATGCACAACATGCATTTTCAACATTGCCGCGGGTGCTGCTGTCAGCAGCAACCACCGCAATGTTAAAATACAAGATGCGTCCGCCACGGTGGCGGTCGCATCATAATTTGGTGTGCGGAACCGCCGCATGTATTGCAGACGGTCCCGGTTACCACCACGATGGTGGACGGACTCCAGTCCGTCCGCCATCGTAATCGGCCCCTATGTGTTGTAAAAACAGATTGGCTAGATAGGGGGCATCAGGTATCCCTTTTGTTGGGAAGCAATGACACATTTTAGTTAACAGGTCAACTACCACCACGATCGATGTAAACCCTTGGTCTTGAGGTAGGTCCACTATCAAATCTATAGATACCGAATGCCAAGGTGATGGTGGTGTTGGAAGACGATTAAGCTAGTTTTCGTCGTTCTGGTTTAGTTCGAGCGCAAGTGTCGCATGTTTTCACGTACTGACGGCAATCAAAACGCAGGTTCGGCCACCAATAATCCCTTTGTAGTAATTCGAGTGTTTTCGTGATTCCATGATGACCAGAAAGTAGAGAATCGTGACACCACCCCAAGGCTTCGTGTTGAAGAGCAGGTGTGGGGAGAAACAAGCGTTTTTGATGGTATAATGTACCCTCTACCGCTTCTCTGTCAGGATGATCCTTTATCCATTTTTCTAGATCTAACTGAGCAGAGGCTTGTTGTATTTTTTCCAACCATGAAAAATCTGTGGTGTTAATGTTGTTCACAAAGTTTGTTTTATCCAATAAGAAAGGAGGTTAATTTGGTTGTTCTGCCTCCAGAGTGGGTCGGGAAAGAGCGTCAGCCTTTCCGTTCTTTCGTCCGGGACGAAGGAGAAATCTGCGAAGAACAGAGACCAACTTAATTGCCGGGGCATGAGCGCTTTGACTGATTTTAAGAACTGTAAGTTCCTGTGGTCCGTGTACACGGTGACTGGATGTTTTGCACCTATAAGATAATGCCTCCACTCCTGAAAAGCGGCTTTAAAAGCCAATAGTTCTTTATCGAAGATAGTATAATTCTTTTCAGCCTCGGCAAGTTTTCGGGAGAAAAAGGCCACTGGGTGGAGCTGCCCTGTGTCTGGGTGCCTTTGAGATAATATAGCACCCAGAGCAATATTTGAGGCATCGGCTTCTAGATAGAAGGGTTGGTTTGAATCAGGGTGCAAAAGAATAGGTGCAGACGTAATGGCCTCTTTGAGATGTTGGAAGGACTGCTCCGCTTCTGGGCTCCACCAGAATTTTTGACCTTTACGAAGGAGAGTGGTGATGGGGGCAACCACTCGTGAGAAGTCTGTGATGAACCGCCGATAGAAATTGGCAAAGCCAAGAAAGCGTTGGATATCTTTCACGCAACTGGGTGCTGGCCATTATAGGACGGCTTGTACCTTGGCAGAATCCATAGCCAAACCTTCAGGTGAAATAACAAATCCCAAAAAGTGCACTGTAGTGACATGAAAGGCACATTTTTCCATTTTGGCGAACAGTTGGTTTTCACTTAATGCCTGTAACACTTTTCGTACATGTTCGATATGTTCGGAAAGGGAGTGTGAAAAGATCAAAATGTCATCAATGTACACTAGTACAAAAATATCCAAAAATTCTTGTAGAACGCTGTTCACCAAGTGCTGGAAGGCGGCCGGGGCATTGCATAGACCGAATGGCATCACCTGGTACTCAAAAAGCCCGAACTTGGTGCGAAAGGCCGTCTTCCACTCGTCACCTTTTCTCATCCGTACCAGATGGGATGCACCACGTAAGTCCAGTTTGGTGAAGATGGTGGCGGATTGTACTTGATCCATCATGGAGGCGATGAGTGGTAAGGGGTACCGGTTCTTAATGGTCACCTGGTTTAAGGCTCGATAGTCGATGCAAGAACGGAGGTCCCCTTCCTTCGCAGGGACAAAGAAAAGGGGAGATGAGGCCAGTGATTTACAATGGCGGATGAATCCATTTGCCAGATATTTGTCTAGGTATGTTTTTAGGAAGTCGTTCTCTTTTTCCGTCAATGCGTAGATACGGCTGCAAGGAACCCGCGCCGCTGGTTCTAGATCGATTTGACAGTCAAACTCCCGATGAGGGGGAAGAGTTTCCTCTTTTTGTTCATCGAAAATATCGGCAAAGTCTTGATATTCGTTTGGCAGACCAGCAAGGGTTTGTGGCGATCACTCGACTTTTAGATGGTAAAGGGGTGGTGGTACGGGGTACAGAAACATGATTTATACAAAACTGAGAGCAGTACTCAGACAGAAAGGTGACAGTTTGCTTACACCAGTCTATGGTGGGGTTATGTTTTACCAGCCATGGGATGCCTAAAATAACACCGTACTGGGGGGCATCTATTAAATCCACTTGGCACTGTTCTTTATGCCCCATGAGTGTTTCCATGACCAAGGAGATAGTGCTATGGGAAAGGGGCCCAGAGGATAACGGGGAACCGTTGACAGCACAGACTTGTTCGATGATGTTTTTTCTTGTCACAGGAATTCGGTGAGTGCGAGCAAATCCACAATCACAGAAGTTTCCTGTGGCCCCTGAATCGATCATGAATAGCACACTCTGGAGGTGAAAATTGGAACCAGTTAAGGATACATTCAAAGTGACATCAGTGGTAGCAATCTGGTTGGTGTCGGCCACAGTACCTTTCCGGAAGTTAGGTGTTCTCCTATCTTTCTTAGGTTTCTTGGTGCAGTCTTTTGCAAAGTGACCACTTGGGCCACAATAAAGACAAAGGTTGTCGCGCCGTCTTTTCTCTTTTTCGGTCTTGGAAAGGGGGGGTCGAACCGACCCGATCTGCATGGGTTCTCCGCTGTCCATTATCGTATTGCGGAATATTTGGGAGTCAGTACGGGGCAAAGGTGGGGGTACCCTGCTCTCGGCACGTTTCTTCTCCCCTCGTCGTTCCGCCAACCAGTGGTCTAATTGAAGAACCAGGTTTATAAGCGTATCGCAGTCTCGGGGGCGGTCGACCACCTGAGCCAGCATGTCTTTGAGTTCATCACGTAATCCTCGGTAGAATAATGATGCTCTTTTGTGTTCCGGCCAGTGGGCCTCTACCACCAGTCTGTTAAATTGGGCGAGGTAAGCAAGGAGATCCCTATTCCCTTGGCGTAGATCCAGTAGTTCGTTGTCCACTGTCTGTGTGGAGGTTCGTCGGTCGAAAATGCGCCTGAGATCCTGCTCAAAGCGCTCAAAGGAATATAAAACAGGATCATCTTTTGCCACGAGGGTTGTAGACCAGGCTGCCGCATCCCCAGATAGATATGAGAGGATGAAGGCTACTTTAGATTCGGGTGTTGGAAACGCAGCAGGTCTACATAAAAAGTGTAATTTACATTTTGTAAGGAAAACATGTAATTTCTGGGGATACCCTTGATAGCGCTCAGGGGGTGCCAAAGGAACCGCAACCTGTTGACATACCTGTGAGTGAGAGGTATAAGTTCCACCAGCAGGAAGGCGAGGTCCAGAGTCAGATCCCCCATTCTGTACTCGATCTAACCTTTGGGACATCCCTATTACATGTGACCGCAAGGTTTGGTTCTCCACTCGCGCCAACTCCACCTGTCGTTGGAGATCGCTCAAGGTGTCGTTAAGAGCAGAAATGTCAAAAGAACCGGACGCAATGCTGCCTGGGCAGGACAATATTTTTTAGAGGCTTCGCATTCTATCAGGAACCAATTTGGGAAGAGGAACGTTGGAACGCGTTCTTCTCTCTGCTGGGCACGCAGAGGTAGCTGGACCCCAACAATCCCCGGAAACCATCTGACGAACACTGAACCAGAGACACCAGTGCTCAAGGGAAGGGGGTTTGGGAACAAACAATAAACTAAAATAACTATTTAAAATAAAAAGCTAAAATAAGGAAAGAAACAACTGGTGCGCGTTCGTGCCGGTGGAGAAGCAAACTCTGGGTCACAGAACAATCTGGGACATCTGTCCTAAAACTAGGAATGAGTATGGAGACCAGCTCCTGCAGCAATTGTAAACAGTATCGATAAGAACATAAATAAACAATGACTTTAGTCATGCATAAACTTCTGCATTAGGTCAAGATAAAAGAGGTCTTTGAGAATCAAGAGAATAAAGCAGAAAACACACTCACACCATACTGTGCCAAAGACAAATACACACTCACACAATACTGTGCCAAAGATAAATACACACTCACACAATACTGTGCCAAAGATAAATACACACTCACACAATACTGTGTCAACGAAGAATACACATAAGCAAACCTTACATTCTTATATCAAGAGATTAAACATAATCTGTATCCAGCAGCTGATGTATATCCAAGGCTTGAGAGCATTACCAAGACCTTCTTTCAGCGAGGAAGACAGAGACGCATCAGGTTCACAATAAACACTGCAATATTAATATATACATATATATGCCAGAACTGTGCACGAATCACATAAATGTTATAATAAGGAAATGACAAAATCGTGGCATAATATCGTGAATTAGGCTGAGTGGAAACAAGAGGGAAAGGCGACACACGGGAAACGTAGTCAGGAAGTTTCTGACAAAGAAGAGTTTCGTGCGCTGCACCCAAAGTCTCCCCGATAACCAGAAATGAGCCGGGAGTCTAAACAATGGAAATCCACTGAGAGGAAGAGCCAAATGAAGCCCCAAAAAGGATGAAGACTTATCTGCGAGGAGCAGGAGCGAGGACGGATCAGGAATCGTCCGACCGGTACCTGCAGAGAAGAGCCGTCACGCCGCGGGACCTTCAAACAGGATACTCAATGCGAAGAATTGAAGATGTGCCTGGGCGGGGTTTAAATACCTTTAGTCAGGCTGATGAGTCACGTAACGGGCGCCCCAGCAGCAGAGGGCCACCCGTTGTTGACAGGAATGCAGGATCAGCCGCTAAGGGCCCTCCCGGCCGAGTGAAGAAACGCGGCCCCAGCCACCACAGGGCCGGTCTACCTCGTTTGTTGCTGGTGCTGAATCGAGCTCTGGTGTGGACTGAGAAACAAAGTTAAGGAAAACACCACCACATACCAGAGCATAGAAATAAATACAGGTCAGTGTCTCTTCTTTTAGGGAACACGGGGGGTGAAAGAGGGGAAGAGCCTAGGGCGAGATGCGTGTGCTGAGAACCTGCTAGGGGCCGCCACCTGACAGGCAGTCTTCCTAGGTAGGATGTAAGTGAGGGAAATGCACCTAGCGCCCTGGGGTTCTCCCTGAATAGTAACCCCACTACTGCTGGAGTGTGGAAGGCGCTGGGCAGTCTGATGGATCCTGACAGGGAGCGACTCTTTGGTCTTTTTGCCACTATTTTCACTTAAATCTTTATAATTGCATATCTCCATTTCTACTGGTTGGATGTTGTCATTTTGGTCTTGTTTTATTTATTAAAATCTACTCTAGTTTTCTAATTTGGTGGGGGATCCTTTTTGTGTAGTGTTTTCATTTTATAACTATTTTAAGTGTTGCACAAATACTTTATGGTTCAAATCTGTTTTATTGGTATTTTCAAAAAATGAAGCGTAAACATAATCACTCACCTACAGCAATCGGCTGGTGAGGTAAAGCAAGGATAGTGGATGGTGGGGCAGTTGCAGGGGGAGGAGTGGGTAAACCATGGGGGGAAAAGAGGAGAAGAAGTGAGGTGTGGAGGGTGGGTAATGGTGACCTCCATCATGGTGTTGTCAAAGTTTTCACTGTTACAGTATCCAATGGGTGCAAACCCGGCCAATGGCTAACCAACAATGTTCAGTCCATTCAGATGTAGGCCCCATGACAGTCCTCTTGAAGGAGTCTGAGGATTGTCTAATGGCATGTTCAGGTAAGTTCCCAAAAGTTGCGTGCAAGGAAGCGAAGGCAATGGGACCAAATTTGTTCAAATTGGGCTACTTTGCTGTCTGTGGAGGCAGTGAGTTTCCCCAACCCCATGATGTCCATAGTTTGTGGACCCAGTCTCCATGGTCCAGGGTGCAGTATGTGCCCATTTATTACAGCGGCCTTCCATCTGGAGGAGCAGAGTGGGTATTTAGGTGCGTTAGGAAGGCCTAGCACGACATAGCTCAGGAAATTGGAAATGTCTGTGTCAAATATCTTGTTAACGTCCTTGAGCACGGCCTCCGAATATCCCTTAAGTTTGGGGCATCGCCACAGGAGGTGGGTAAGAGTACCTACTTGGCCACAGTGCCTCCAGCAGAGCTCCAAGCTTCCTCACTTCCATTTCGCAAGTCTCTGAGGGGTGTAGTACCAATAGTGAGTCACTTCTAGCTGTGTGTCTTTCCCTGCTGCGCTAGAGAAAGAGGTTCTGGTTCGTTTAAATGATGCCTACCCACTCTTTGGCCGCAAGGGCACTCTCCAGTTCCGCTTCTGGCCTGAGGACCTTTGAGTGCCATATTCGGTCTATTCAGAAAGGAGTGTATTTGGGAGAGGAGGTGTTTATCAACTGTTTTGGTAATTGCCTGTTTCTCAAACTTTGTAAGAGGTCTACAGGTCATGCAGAAAATTTAAGGTTGAGTGACCCAGTGGCGGATATCAGTGTAGTGACAGAGTTCCTCCTCGAAAAATTCATAGAAGTCGCGGTGTTTGGGGAAATCCAGGAGACCTGTGTGGTCAAAGAAGTCACTGATTCTTTTGCAGTTGGTGTCCTGCCAGGCTTGGAAGGCGGTGCCAGTCATAGCAAAGTGAAATGCTTTGTTATCAAAAATGCAGATGAGGGGTGAGATGTGGCTGGAGAGACCCTTCAAAATTTTAACCATGCCCCAGGTGTAGACTGTGTCCCTCGTTAATGAGATATATAACTCTTGGGGGTTGGTGTCATTTGGGGATCCAGGGGATCTTTCAGATGTGGAGGCTCGCTTGGTCTATTAGGCACCAGTGTTTTTCAGTGAGTGGCCTACTCCATTCTACCATGTAGCACAGATGGGCCGCTGTGTAGTAGTAGGCGAGATGGGGGATGCCCAGTCCTCCCATTCCCACGGGAAGGTAGGCCCATTTTCCAGGCGTCCGGACGTGGGTAGGTCCCACCACGAGGAGCCCTGTATCTTGAGGACTCCATCGACCGCCAGTTTTGCAGTTAGTGCGGACGCACAGGCTGACGCACCTTCTCTGGAACCATTAGGTCCGTGAGAAGGACGTTGTTCACCCCACTTGACATTTATCTTCCACACACGGGTTACATAGGAATCCGGCATTCGCAAGGGACAGTACATCTAGGAATTCCCTAACTGCCTCCTTGGATTGTATTATAGAGTAGATTAGGTAACCTCCCCCCCCGGTCCTGAAGAAACACCACCTCATCCACCAGTAGAAATCAGGCATGAAACATGTCGACCTTTTAACCACCTTTTTCCCCTCACATTGCACATTCGAGCTGTAGCAGGTTTAATCCTCCTGCCAGCCGGGACTCTTGCAGTCTATTTTTTAACCCTAGCACCAGTGCCCAGCTTAAATAAAGAATTTTTGGACACCTATAGCTATTTTTAACATCACTACACCACTCTACTCACTTTTTTCTGTGCCCCACCTCTCCATCACAACAGGGCCTATACGGTTTAACATCATTAAAGATCTCCGGCAAAGAGCCTCCCTGCGGGGCCCATTGGGCATTGCAGCGCCGGCCCGACGAGGAGCTGCCCTATGATGAAGCAAGACACCCCTTGGGGTGTGTGAGGGCCCTTGCTCCGATTGGAGCACTCCCCCTCCCCACTGTCCGGTTCCTTCTCTCGCTGACCGCCCCACTTCCCCTCCTGTGCTTGCCCTGCCACGGCCCCCTTCCCCTTCCTTTCCCCCCTGACCACTACAACCCCTATAAGGAACTGCATACCCTCTTGTGCATAGGCCCATTTCCTAGCCATGTGTGGTTTCTAGCCTTCCCAAATGTAGTGCTCTATCGTGTTTTGTATTTTGTTCAGTATGTGGCGGGGGGCTGGAGTATACGGTTTGCCTAACATAGAGGATTTTGTGGAGAAGAGTCATTTTCATTGCCACTAATCTACCCACCCAGGAGAGATCACTTCCCTTCCACCATTGTAAGTCAGTGCCCGCTGTGCCCAAGAGGTCTGCATAGTTGCAGTCTATCATCTTCTTGACCTTCAGTTCAAGGTAAGGGATCCATTGTTTTGTCCAAGATATGGGGAATCTCTGTTGCAGGATGAGTGGTCATGCTATGGCACAGTGAGGTTGAGGGAGCCTGACTTTTGGATATTGACTTTAAAGCCGGATCCATGAGGTTTTATGTAAGTGTTAATGTCACATCGTTGGTGTAAAGGGAGATTTTATGGTCTTGCCGGCCGAAGGTGCCGACCGTGATCTGTGTGTCCTTTCAGATTCTCTCCACCAGTGGCTCCATATATAGAGCAAATAGGAGCGGAGAAGTGGGACATCTCTGTCTTGTGCCTCTAGCTATGGGGAATGCTGATGATGTGTGGCTGTTTACCAGTACCCGGGCTATGGAGTTAAAGTAACTACATTGCACCCATGCCTGAAATCTGGGGCCCTGACCTGTCTTGGCCAAAGGTAGGGCCAGTGCACTTGATCAAATGCTTTTTCTGAGGAGGAGAGTGCCAGTGTGCATGAGCTGGTCACTTTGTCAATGAGATGCAAGCACAAATACTTTCTACATTGCCTCTAAGTTAAACCTGACTACTCTGCGCCAAGCTACCAGAGGGTTGAGCACAGGATAACTTTGGTTTTGGGTGTGCCTGTGACTTCACCCTGCCAAGGATTGTGGTTGCTGCTTGAGTAAGGTTTCACCCCCCTCAACCAGTTACACAGTTTCTTACAAGAGTCCATTGAGTAAAGGGATCATGAAAATAGTGCGGACTTAAACCCTTTATAAAATGAAGACTGGTTTTGTAGCCACTTCCAGTATATAAGAGCTAGATAGAAAAAAAAAACAACTTGCCAAACGGGTCAGGGTGATGCAATTGAAGGTGACCAATGATTCTTCAGCCAAACACTGCTTGTGTGTGGGCATGCACCGTGTAATTCTGGAGTGAAGGAAAGTAAAAAAAAAGATTATGCACTGCTCTGTAGAAAATGAAAATGATGTTGAAAATCAAATATTTTTACCCAAGAAGCCAGTGGTGAACTCTGAGGTGATCAGAGATAGAGCTCGGAGAGTGGAGTCCTACAAGTAGACAGGCAGCAAGAATTTGAATAAGCTATATATGCTATGTGAAAGACTGAGAAAAACCTAAGTAAAGGAAATGAAATTTCTAGAAAAATTGTCCACTAATGCAATAGTAGAGGCATAGTGACATGATCTGGTCTTTCAGAATAATTTTTTATAGCGTCTAAGCTCCTCTTAATGTATAGTCTTTGCTGAAGATTTATAATTCTGTCTCCACAACCTTTTCAAGTCTTTTGTAAAGTGTCATATGTTCTGTTCTTAAGTAGCCTGTTTGTGCTGGTAGCATTAATGCCTTTGCTTCAGCTGTTCTGCCTGTCTCTCACAGGTATGTATGCCATTTAGACTTTCCCCTTTCCTGGCAGAGAAGACCAACTAACTCTGATCAAAGTGTTCTCTGGATAACGTGCCTGCCAATGGAGATATAATAGATTTCTAATTTGTAGGGATGGGACCTAGTGGAGCATTTCTCCCAAAGTGTGAAAATAAAATTTGCTCAGAAGGGATGTGTCTTTGATTCTCTTGGGGCAACAATATATTGGCTTTGGGAGGTGTTAGGAGAAAGTGAGGGAGTGAGTGAGGGAATCCCACGCCAGGTTTCTTGCTGTCATTTAAAAAAAACTAGAGAACAAAGCACAATAGATGTAGACACAGATATAGGGCCCGATTCACAAAGGTAATCGTCCATTTTTGTGTAAGTTTACTGCTATTCGGTATTCAGAAAGGTAGACTTAGACCAAAAGTCTAACTTTACTACTTTTCGTAATTTTACCTTGTGAATCGAGCCCATAGACTGCAGATGTGCTTTTGCTGAAGATCAGCTGTAAAAACAGAACTGGGTCATTTTGCTGTAAAAGATGAGTGGTGAATGTGTAGGAACTGTAGTTCGTTTCACTTTGGGAAATATGTTAGTCACAGCTGAGTTCATACTATGAGAACTGCTGCAATTGATCTCAAAAGCTGACTGGAATGAGGACATTCAAAGCTTCCTACTTTACGCAGGAAAAATTCTGATTGTGAAGGACTGAGGAGTGACGTTTCATGCTCTGCCTTGAATCCCTTGAACCAGAATGATACCCAGTGAACTATTTGGAACAGCTTTAACTGAGTCTACAAGAGCTTAGAAGATACTAGGAATGGATACAGGCTGCTTCTGCCTGGAAGAAAACCACATGACCAGTGATAATGGAGCTTTTAGTGGTGCACTTGAGAGAAGTGAGGATTAGAATTTCTAACTGAACTGACATGGTGCTTGGCCTAATGGTGCCCTTCTGGCCTTGACCCACTGATGGATTAAGTCCTAAGGCAAACTGCAAGACCAGGAACAGGTGCCAAAGTATACCCAATAAAAAAACAAGATCAATGACAATAATTTCTAGGGCTGCCCTGCTCAAAGCTTTGTGCAGTCAAGGTTAAGGCTCAAGCTGGAACGTGCAGCCTACATATTTAACTATGTAGAGCACTGCTCTGTATCAGCTTTTTGCTCTGCCATGCTGACAGATTCTGCCTTCCAGAAAAGAGAGTAAGTTTGAAGAAAAAATGTTTAACGTTGCTTCTTTATTGGTCAGCTGAAACAAGTGTCTAAATTTCAATAATCAATACATTTTGGCGGGGAAGAACCAATCACCTTTATCTGACCACACTGCATTTCAATTTTGGTCTCTAAAGGTGCCTAAGACCTGGTCAGTTACACCCATTGGATTAAATAGTTTTTTCCTCTTGTTTTCTACGGGCACATTTTGCTAATTTTGTATCTCTTGATCCTTAAATCTTATTGCAGCCCCTTTGTTGTAATTTTAACAGTTATAGATTTTAAAGTAGGCCAGAGTTAAATTTAAATTATGCCAGCGTAATGTAGCATAATTTTGGAAATCAAGTTACGCGAAGTTCCTAAAAGTATATAATTATGCCACTTCACCTAATTACGAGCCATTTGGGGTAAATATTTGCAGAGAATGTATGGGAATAACAGCTTCAAAGCGGCTGTTGTGTGTGGTGCTTTTGTTTAAAAGCGCCCTCGCCACAAAACTAATGCAAGGACACATTGGGGGAGATTTACTAAGTCTTTGCGCCATGTTTGCGTCACAAAAGTGATGCAAAACAGCGCAAAATCTTGTTTTCCTAATTTACTATCCAGCGCTAAACTTATTTAGCGCTGGAAATAACGTACTTTGCGCCATGGGGCGTGCCACGGGTGGTGCATGGGCGTTCTCGTGCAACCACCAAAGGTTTCTCACGCTAAACCCAATTTACTAAACACAGTAGATTGGGTTTAGCATGAGAAAACTGTGCCTTTTTTAAACTAGGCTCAAGGAAGGAGAAATGCTTTCATTTCTCCTTCCTTTTCCGACTTTGCATGCGTGCTGCACTGTGCAGCACGCATACAAAGTGGTGAAAGCTTTCTCTTGTGCCTAGGCATAGTATTTTGTACAGGAAGGGTACCCTTCTTGTACAAAACCTATGCTAGACTCACACACACACCCTAGCGCTATGGCGCTAAGGTGCTGCGTGGTGCACAGCAGCAGTAATCAGCACCGGCGCAAGGGAAAGGGGAGGAGAGAGCCATATCTTTGAAAAGATGGTGCTCTCCTGCTCCTTCCCTGTCGCGCAACGCAGCGCAGCCTCGCGGGAGGCTGCGCTGCATTGCATGGAAATTTGGTATATCTCCCCCATTGTGTGCTAGAATAGAGTGCAAAATGACAGCTTTGCATTTTACACACTTACATGCAATTTTGTGCAATATTGCCGAAATTTCATGTAATTACACGATAGCAAATTATGCAAATTGTGCACACTCCTAATTTTAACTAAATTGGATTGAAAATTTTGACTTACTTCTTGCCTGTATAGTTGCCATTCACATCCAAAGTGCATTGCTCTTTCAGAGGGGCATCGATTCTTGAGCCAAGGTAATAATGGTAAGTTTTGAATTCTTCACAAAAATATGTTTATTTAGAAGGAACTGGAGGATTGATGTTCAAAGGTTTAGTGTGCCACTAACCATTTCCTAAAAAGGTTTGTGACCATTAAAATGTCCTCTTGCATTGCACAAAGGTTCCCTAAACTTTGATTCTCAAAATTAACATAGCGTAACAAACGTTTAACAAATTCATAAATTGAGATTGTAAATTGGATTTCCAAAAGTGCAACTTCCAATTACCGATTCACAAAATACATATATTAACCATTCACAAATTGCAAAATGATAAAATTCCATGTGCAAATTACCATTAGTTAGAAGCATATGGTAACCAGATGAAAAGTACAAAGGTTCAATCAAAATGCAATGCAACCTTTCACAACGGCCCTTAATATGCTATAGTGAGGAGGATGTGTATTCTAGGAGCCCAGCAGAGAAGGAGAAGAAGAGGAGAAGGAAAAAACAGAGATTGTCTTCAGACAAAGAGTGACCCTGGCGATCAAACAGATGATGAGTTTAATGCTAGATATAGGGTTCAGTATACTGGGTGTCCTTAACTTAATAGATTAACTAGAGCCTATAATAGACAGGCGCACCCAAAGCAGTGAGGCAATGGCCGCACATATGCAGGCTTATTGCAACTTACACCTCAGAGCATCTCGAAATCACCAAGGTACAGTAAGAATTGGAGGGGATATACCACAGAGTGCTCTATCAATAGTGTTTGGGAACTTCACTGATTATAGTGGAGCTGATTCGTTCATTCATCCCTTTCCCAAGCACCCCTGCTGAGTTTCAGTCTACAAAGGAGCAGCTATATGCAATAGTTACATTCCCACACGCTATTGGATTTGCGGATGTGCCCAGGGTCTTCCTATGTTCCCTCAGTGTGTACATGTATTGGAATCAGAAGAGCCAGTTATGTGTATACAGGTGGAATGCAATGTCACATGCATATTTACTGACCTAGTTGCAAGGTACCCACGGAAGACTCATGACTGTCACATTTTTCGGCACTTAGCACTCTATGACTGGATAGCAAGAGGAGAGCTGGGAGTATGTTGGCTGCTAGGTAAGCCAACATTGTAAAACCTAGACATACATAAGTTACATAAATTAAAAAAATACAAATGCCATTATGTGTGCCCTACGTGCATGAATGTTGACCCTTTAGTTAAACCGATATACTCCTTGATAAAGGTGGTTCAATGCACCACCTCATCAACTCCGAGCCACAGAACAAGATGCCATAAGACCTGCAAATGAGCGTGTAAAAAACTAGAGTATTAGTTGAAGGGGGGTGGGAAGCCACCTCAAACAATAATCACAGTCCTTTTCAGTGTGAACTACAAAGGTCCCAATGAAGCCTTTCAAGTTCAGACTTAGAACCTCTTTCTGGAAGTAGAATCTCCTTTAGCATGGGCAAACCAGCAAGTTGAATCCGACCAGTGATTTGACATTGAACGCTTTGGCTTGATGGCGGTCCTAGTCTCTTGCCGGTACTTCAGTGCAAAAGTTGGCAAAAAGATTCTAAGTCCAACCTTTGCTCTTTGGACAGGAGGAGTACACTCAAACAGCAGTCAAGGGTCAAGAACCTCCAACAGAGACCAGCAGCAGGGTCCAGGTCATGTCCAGTTAGAACTTGTCTGCTAGGTAGTTGCAGGGAGAGAGTCTTCTAGAAAACTGTTGTGTCCCTGTAGCTCAAACAGGAGGTCAGCCATCTGACCCTTGGAGTCAATCTAGGGTCCTAGGTTCAAGGCAAACAGGCCCAGTCTTCCTTCTCGATTCAGACAGCAGGGCAGTCCTTCTTCTGATCTTAACAGCTCAAGGATTGTTTCAGAAGAGGGCACTGGGGTTGCCACATTTATTCACAGTGCCAGCCTGTGGATGGGTATTACTCCTGACCACTCCCTAACCAATGGTGACCCTACCCATGTTTGCAGCACTTCCTGTGTGTTTCAATGTACACTATCCCACAGTGCCCCTCTCTACCCTGGTCAAACATGGCAGAACCTTTCTTTCCCTAGCTCCAACGTGGCAGAACCTTTCCCACTGTCTTTGGAGGCAAGTTGACATACGAAGGTGTTGGAGAGGGAATCATATTTAAACTTTTAATGATATGAGTTACCGAATTACGACATTTCTGAGAGAAAAATAATAAACGTCCACCAATTACACATTCAAGAAAATATGACAAGACAAGAGAGTTTTTAGTTGCTGCATCGTAAAAGCATGCAGAAAAGGTGAAGACTAGATGATATCCTTCATGTAAATAATGTAGACTGTGATTTATTAATCAACAAAGCACTATTTTTTATTAACGTGTGTTAGAAATGTGCAAATGGTGAACTCTCACGTTATGGAGTTTACCTCTAATCATTCTTCATTATCATTTTATATGAAGTATAATTAAGGGAATTAGTCTAATATTAAGACTTAACCTGAATATGATGACAAATTCAACTTAAATTTATCTTTTATGTGGAAAGGTGTGCACCAAAATTACAAAATATAATGGGTGCTACACATTCCTAATTAATGATGTATTCATGAAACTCTCAGAGATTATATTTTACACATGTTCTAATGTTATACACTTAAAACGAGTTTCTAATATTTTGATTTAAAATATTTTCATGTTAGTACTTTCAAAAAGTAGAGTATTATACTGACACGTGTCTTTTGTAACCACATTAAATGATTTCAAATGCATCAGAGTTAATTTAGAATTATGAGATCTTTATATTCTCTATGAACATATGTCTAATGATCATATATATTTTACGTTAAATTCGCTTAATAACGTGGGCCTGACTGAAATGTGTGGTCTCTTGACTTGCTGAGTCTACTGCTCGTGAGAGAATTTCTCAATATAACCAATAATGCGAAAGTGTTTTTCTTTCCTGAGTTCTCATGTACTGTACAAGACATTTTGTAAACATTTTTCGTTACAATCCCGAACAGCTGAATGGGAACTGTCCTTTTGAACTTGCTTATGTGCTCTTGCTAAAGGGGCATTGTTCTGACGATTCACTTATTGGATTACTTAAGGATTGCGTAATTGTCCCACCTATTTCTGTACATTTTATGTCAGTTTATGTCGCCTGGCACTCATCTTATTTGAACTGACCAATTAACTGAGTGGTCTGATCAGATAAGGTGACTCCAGGATGTGTCACCCCCGGAACATTAAGAATATAATATTGCCCAATTTAAACGGGGATTATCTCTCTGCAGGTTGTATGGCTGGATTCTGACAGATGTGCTGATGGCCATTCTCCTTGTTTTTGAATTTCTGCTGAATCATGTGGTGGAGACTTTGTGGAACTTTCTTGACATCTCTGAACTTCCCTAATGTGGATTCACCTGTTTCCTTTTCGAACTGACGCATATGCCATCATTGTAAAAATGCAAACTCAATCGCAATCACAAGTTATACAAACAAAAAGTGCATCTGAGAAAGATGATAAACCAGTCTTCACTAAAAAGAGTTGGAGACAGAAAAAACAGGGTAAGCAACAAAAGAAGCCGGGGTCGAGAGGCGCTTCCCCAGTTTCGTAAGGGTCATAAGGTTTCTGCACATACACAGAGCTATGCACAGGAAAATGGGACCCCGGAATACAGTGGTTTGCCACCATATACCGTAGCACCCAAAAACCCCAACCCAACTAGCTTAGCATCCCATTAGCACCCAAGTACTAATGTTTGGACAACCCAGAACACGGTATCTTTATCTCAGGACTCACAGAAGCAAGAACACTCTTGAAATACGCAAAGCGAAATGAAAGAGTATATGACACACTCAGTGTCGCCAATGGCAAGACACCAAAACCGGCCAAAAGGCGCTCACGGAGCAGCTGGAGGCGTTCTGGATCGAGCAGGTCCCATCGGGGAGCAGCCATTGCGCAGAAAGCAAATTAAGAGCAAGACACCAGCCGCTAAAGCGAGGATCAATGGGAAACCGCCAAAGACACTGGAAAATATAGAATGTATGAAAGCCGGGATGACACCAAAAATAGTTTGGAAGGAGGACACCAAGCCCGACCCAACGACCTTAAAAAAGTGTACTAGGCCTTCAGTGTTAGATGCGTTAAAAATACGATGTATTAACTCCCCAAAATGTTGGGGGAGATTAGTGTTTAAAAGGGCCTGTATTTCACTGTGGGTACTCGCCACCTGGAGAACGAATGTCTCCGGGCGGACGTGAGCATAACTTCCTCGTTTAATAATAGTGCCTTTATTCTGCTCAGTCTATTGAAATCTGCTTCCATGGTAGGGATGGAAGGCCAAATAGAGATATCAACCTTGCCATGAGGGGGAGGAAAAAGCACATTTTTGCAGCAGACAACCCTGTGCGAAACTGTTACAATGTAAGGAATGCCAGCCTGCAGGCCACAACAGTTTTCGTTATTTAAAAGTAAATAACTACCATTGGAAAGGAGAGTGAAAGTAGGAGAAATAACAGGAGCAGGAATACCTTTCAGCACACAAGCAAGATTAGGAGAGGAAACGCTACATGAGCCATGCAATTTAATGTGTTTACAAATAAGCGAATGACCTATAGTCGAGTCGCAGTACTCCCCCGTGAGAAAGACTTCCTTGCCGTCCCGAAGGCATTTATACATGAAAGGCAAGGACCAGAGTTCATGCAGGAAAGCACTGCCCAATGGCCGGTAACGGCCCACAGGATAATGTTTCATGCACGAGTCAAATTCAAACAAGGAAAATGGTAAAGCTATAACCCCATGGACTAGCCATACAGCAGAATCGAGTTCTGCAACAGAGAACGGCAATGGATCCACCTTTTCGATATGTAATAGATTGTAAGTTGCATCCTTCATGGACATAAATTGCTGTTTATCAGTTAAGTTAAAAGGTAGAAATAAGGCAGAGGTGTTCAAGAAATGCCAAGGCACTTTACCTAACTTAAGCGTCTGTAAAGTCCATGCAAACTGCATAACTGAGCGCAATTGATTCTGACCATGATATAACACAGAAACATCATCTTGTACAATATCAACAACAGAGGACACAATATTCTCTAAAGTGTAAATACGAGAAGACAGGGTATTAATACTATTGTCAACAACAGCAAGCACCTTTTCCATATTTGCTTGATCTATTTCCCGAAGACGGGAAGCAGCTTCCATTTGTGATAGCTTCCAGAGTTCATTATACGTTTCATAAATGAATCTCTTAGGTCGGGGACCACGAGGTCCCAAAACAAAGTCGGACAGATCAATATTGCCTGTAAGGAGGGACAAATGTTGTTTAACAGAATCTAGGGACGAATGTTGCAGCCATTGTTTGCATAATTTACCAACAGAGTATGTAGTGACAGTACGGGCATCAGTAAACCTCGGATCAGGCCTATTCTGTGTGTAGCTAGCACCAGTATCATGAAAACGCATTTGACATGCATTAGATGATATAGGCCATATTAACCAGGGTGACTGAACCAGCTCAGAAACATTAAACGAATTATTTTGTAACATTGCCTGCAGGGACACGAGGGACATATTGAATCGTGAGCTTTCATTTGGAAAACTCGACAGGGATGGTATTGATGGCGTATTCAATTGTTTAGTGGTTGCTAAGCCCCAACATGTAGTCTGATAGATGGAAGCATTTAGGAACATAATTTGGGTAGGGATGAGGCAAGCACGATGCAACGCCTCGGTTCCCTGTACCTGCCATGGCTTGGAGCCCCAAATAGATTTTAAATCCACTGTCTTATCCCAATACTCATAACCTCCCACAGCTAGGGCACTCAGAAAGGAACCTGAATAAAGCAATTTGGTGTGTGTCAACATAATTTTCTGAGTTGATGTGTTATTAAGTCTAAAATAATATGATGCAGGGTTCGACCGATTAAAATCAGTAAAATAATTAAACTTATTTCGAAGAGTTTGAGAGCTACCTGGCAAGGGGTTTGGACAATGTTCCCATTGGGTATAGTTAACAGAACTACGCAGGGCACTGGGCTTATGGAGAAAATGATTACCCCAATGTTGGTAACAATACAAATCGGCATAATTAGCAGAATTCATATATAGATCTTCAGCATTAAAAGATGCATAATATTTTAAATCGGCAAACAATGCTTCAACGGCATGCACATCCCAATCATCAGAATGAATATTATTTTGTACTACATCACCCATTGAAACACGAAGGACATTAGGTACATTAATAATTTCCGTCGGACCATGGATTTGATAATTCACTGCATCCCATACGATGCCATCAGCAACTGGGAAGGCTGAAATGTTCACAAATGTGTGGTCACGCTTCATGATGTGAGACGAGGAATGAGGAGCCAAAGTTCCAGAAACATAGTCTACAGCAGAGCGTTCAGGTAAATAGTGACCATTAATTAGTAGAAAAAACACTGTGACAAAGCCAATGGACATGAACAAAAATATCAAGAAAAGTACCAACCAGATGTATGTCCAGGGGGGAATCAAAAAATTGTCTCTAAACCAGGATATAAAAATACTGAACTTGGATGGAACTTTTGAAGATGTGGAATCCGAATCAAAGGAATAACGAGTCGGGCTTAGTGGCGTTGTTGGTTGATGTGCCACCGATTCTGATGCAGGATAAGTATACTCGTCCTCGTCTGTATTGGTGGAGAGTTGGGGATCAATCGTAGTTTCAGGCAAATCAACCATCTCAATTACAGCATCAGCGATCGTTCGTGCAGATGGACTATGAACATATGTCCGATAAATGGCAGGACAAGAGACCGCTGGTGTGACACTATTCAGGATCGGCCAGGCGCTGTAGCTTGACATTTTCAACTGAGATGTATCTGTTTTCTTTGCGACCAGGAAGCGGTGGTAAAATGACTGTACGTGTTCCCTTCAGGCCAAGAACTGGAACCGGTGCACGAAAAGAGGGGCCAAATTCTTTTTGTTTTCAACCTTCTCTCGAACCAGTTCTCCAACTTTCGGAAGCCAGCCGGCTACCGGAATCTGCAACGCAGGATCTGTGGCTGAAGGTAAATGTGTAGTTGCAAGTTTGTCTCGGGCTTCTTGTAAGTCCTGTAACATAGCAGAATGGTTATCTACATCAAACTTGGCGGATTGCGCCGCGATGTCTGGACCCTCAAGGTCAGGCACAAACATTCTTATGCCAAAGAGCATTTCGTATGGGGTCCGCCCACCCAGAGGTCTTCTAGGGAGATTATTAAGTGCACGCTGAACGGTATACAAATGGGCCAGCCAGTTCCTGCCAGTACCTAAAACCCTAGCTGTTAAGGATTGCTTTAAGTCACGGTTCATTCGTTCAACGATAGAGTTGCCCTCAGGCCTATACGGAGACGAAAATTTCACCCGCACCCCAAGCGAAGCCATTGCATCCTTGTAAGCCCTAGAGGCAAACGCTGGACCTTGGTCCGAATGGAAGATGCCGCATGCGAAAATTCCCACAAAGACACGCAAATCCCTGATCACATTTCGGGCGTCAGCACTCCGTTGTGGCCAGACCCAGAGAAACCGTGTGCACGAGTCCGCTGCCACCAAGATGTATTTATAGGCAGTGTCTGATGAGAATGGACCGCAGTGATCCAAGTAAACACACCCAAAGGGTCTGTTAGCAATGCAGAGCGGTGTTTGTGGTGGACGTGTTACCGTGGAAGGCTTAATCTGTTGACAAACGTCGCAAGAAAGCACAAAAGCACGGGTGTCTTTATATAACCCACGCCACCAATAACGCTGCTGCAAGATGGAAACCGTAGCTGACACACCTGCATGAGCAGAAGCCATGCCTTCGTGTGCAGCTGATATCAAGAGCACTCCTGCGGTCCGCGTTGGGGATCAGCCGGTCTCCAACGTCAGGTATAGTTACATAAGGAACCTGTTCGGGACTTAATTTGTAAGAATACTTGGAAGGGAAACCTGTAGGGTATTTATCACCTTCCTTGGTTGCAGCAATTGCTGCTAAAATAACAGGGTCTATTTTAGACATGGACCTAGTAACCGCTGCTACTGAACACGTGACTACTGCTGAACGGGCAGCCTCATCTGCCAGATCGTTACCAATAGCGTGTGCGCCCACCCGCTGATGGCCTAAGGTGTGAACCACCTGTGTGAGGGGCAGACGTTGTTGCAATTCTGCCACTCGAACCCAAAGCATTTTATGCTTAATTGTGCTCCCTTTTGCGTCCTTGTAGTCGTTTTTCGACCAGAAAAACAGATTGTCATTGTAAGATTGTACACAGTAAAAAGAATCACATACAATAAGAGTGGTCTCATCCTGAGAAGCGAACTCAAGTGCAAGTAGCAATGCATGCAGCTCGGCCAATTGTGCGGTACTATCTCCAAGTGTGCGTGTGTGCACTACAGTGGATTTGAACTTGCCATCCACAAAGGATCCCGCAACAATAGCACATGCAGCTGAATAAGCGTGCTTGGACCCAGTGGCCGGTTGCGCCGAACCATCGGTGTAGATCACACATTTGTAATCCTCAAGCGGTAGTAAAAACAAAGGAGGAGGATGAACGAATTCATACTGCAAAAACTCCTGAGTCTGAAGAGAAGAATCAAAAACAAAAGTGACGTCCGAAGACGTCAAAGATGTAGCCCATTGTATCCAACGGGGATGCATTGCTTTAGAGTTCGGTACACTTGCCTTTGTTACTGCCTCCAGGGCAGGACAGGGTGTTACCACCAGAATCCGCTTACCCTGTGCCAGTGCGCGTTCTTTTAGAATCGCCATTTGCACTGCAGTCAGAACTTTTCAACAGATGTAAAGCGCAATTCAGCGGAAGTGTACAGATGTGACTTGTATGCGATAGGTACTGTATCACCTTCATTAAAGGTTAAATAGGTGAATCCCACCGCCCCCGGAATTATTCTAATCACCAGGTTTGTGTGGTTATCACGAGTCAAAAGATATTTAGACTCCAAAAGGTCTGTCTGCAAAGACTGCAGAATTGAGGTATGCTCAGGCAGCCAGCAAGACCTTGAATAAGTAGGTTGTATCAAAGCATACAAAGGCTTGATACGCTGGGCATATTCGGGAATGTAAGTACGCCCGAAGTTCAGGAAACCCAGCAAAGACTGAAGCTTCTTCAGAGTATTTGGGGGGCACAAATGTGCACATTTTTCCAAGAAATGGGGGCTAAGCCCTTACCTTCGTTATTGAGCTCATAGCCCAAGAACAGAACGGTAAATTCAGCAATGTGTGACTTAGCAAAGTTAAATTTGTAACCCTGCTCCGCAAATTCAAGAATAATGCGGTCCACACGGGACAGATGCTGATATAACTCGTCGTCTGGGCCTGTGAAGAACGAGGAGAACGCGTATCAGAGCTCTGAAACCTTTCTGGTGATTTAATCCTTGACCTATCACGTAAATCATAAGTACGTTCAGAAGAAACCGAAACTGGGAAGCGCCTCTCGACCCCGGCTTCTTTTGTTGCTTACCCTGTTTTTCTGTCTCCAACTCTTTTTAGTGAAGACTGGTTTATCATCTTTCTCAGATGCACTTTTTGTTTGTATAACTTGTGATTGCGATTGAGTTTGCATTTTTACAAAAGGCTTGTTGCCTAGGCTATTTCTTCCAATTGTTTTATAAGCCCGGGCTATTATTTTCGGTAATTCGCGAGGCCTGTCCAACTCTGGGACCAAAGCCAAAGCATTCGCTACTTGAAAGTTCATAGCATCGCCCTTGACATTTCCAAGGATCAGCTCAGCTACTACATCAAACACTCCCACTAGTCTCATCCCTAATTCCACAGCCGCTTCAGGGCCATGTTCATCCTGTACTTTTTTAATTACAGAGGGTAGAACCGTCATGGAAGGAGTTCCAAAACATTTTGAATAAACTGCTGCGAATACCTTACCCCAGTTTTCACATGATGTCAAATCGGGGATTATGTCTTTTGGCAAACTTATCGTGAGGATGCGGTGTTTATCTACTGGGGATGTATGTGGAAACACCGCTTCTATCTGATCGAACTTTTCAGCAAGCCAGTAAGGATAGTCATCCTTATTTTGTGGACGTTTGCCCATCACAGAATTTACCATGACAGGACTTATAGTCACTCCAGCTGCAATAGCTGGTTGGCCTGCGACTACAGGAGCAGCCCCATGGAGGCTACCTGTAACGTATGTCACCAAGGCTCGATGCACTCGCACCAATTCGGTATGCATAGTGCGCAGTTCCGCAAGCGTTAATGCCAGATAATTTGGATGCGGGGTATACCCGGCCAATACAGGCCAAGTGGCCCCCTGAATTGATAAGGGGCCTAAACGAACTGCGGTAGTTGGTTGTGGTAGGGCGCCATTGAACCAAACACGGTGCTGCCAAGCCGTGAGAGGCACTTCAAGAGCAGTATAGGGTCGATAGGCAGCAGGAACAGCGGTGGGCTTATATTCATGAAACAGCTTGTCACCTGCATCCACCGCTTCAAAAGTGATCCAAGTGTAAAACACTTCAAAGTGATAAGCCGCATCGGCTTGAACCACAAAGACCAACTCGACCCCTGTATCGGGCACTCCATACACAGCTAAGTGGTCTCGGAGTGCTCCTCGACTATGTGCAGCTATCGCCACACCAGCCATGACTAAACAATTATATTCGACAACCTAACAGGGAGCACAAAAATGGGTCTGCTAACTAACCTTTTTTAATAACTTCAAGCTTGAAAGAACCTATAAAACATTCAATATAGGAGGTGTCACCGTCACATACGCCTCCGGAAGCGTACGCGAGGGGTTTGTGGACAAGCACAAGTACTACTCAAGCGTCTCGCAGATAAGCTGCCCCACGGTGGTCGCGCCATGTCATAAGGTTTCTGCACATACACAGAGCTATGCACAGGAAAATGGGACCCCGGAATACAGTGGTTTGCCACCATATACCGTAGCACCCAAAAACCCCAACCCAACTAGCTTAGCATCCCATTAGCACCCAAGTACTAATGTTTGGACAACCCAGAACACGGTATCTTTATCTCAGGACTCACAGAAGCAAGAACACTCTTTCGTCACTCACTTGTACTTGTTCACAAGGTGCGTAGGAAGAGACACTGGATAGGTTAAAATGTTTATTCCAACTTACGTGCTCTAATGTACAGTACACGTGTCAGTACTAATAGCATAATGCATATGACTAATATAAACAGCATGGTTACAATTCCATAGAATACAAACGGGGAAAGCATCTCAGAGCTCAGTGGATAAACGTTTAAATAACATTACCACCCTCCCTTGCAGTAAGATAGTTTATTATAATAATAGAAGACCTCTGGGCTTTGACTAGCGAACCCCCATACCTCAGTCTCTAGATGCAGAATTACATCAGCAGGACATCATAGCTCTTCTCACTGAAAGGGATTTCTCCAAATGTCCTAAGCGCTAGTAAACCACAGCATTAAAAGCATATTAAATTCTTCATGGCAATTGCACATAATGTTATGTCTGGGTGCGCGAGACTGGCCATATCAGGAAGAACCAAAATACATTGTTATGCGACCTTGTACATGTTTGTGCAGACTGAGCCCAAAAAGGTGAACAACAGAAAATGCAGACAGTGCAAAAGAACTTGGCACGAGCAAAGGGCGAGGAAGGCCCGGCTCAGTGTAACGTGCGCAAAGAAAAGCAGCATGGCAGCCAGGCCTAGGCCAACATAACAAGGCAGGTAACAATCCACAAGACAATGTGCCTAGTGGTCTCTTCCTGTCTGGGAAATTGCTTGAACTGGCATGTTTCATATCACTTCTTGAACTCTTGAGCTTTGGTACAACTATTAGAATTTGGCCGAGTCATCTTATGACCTGATGCAAATTTACTGATTCAATTGTTTTACCTTAAATCTTTGATATACTATACTAAACGTCCATATGGACTCAGTTATCATGATTGTTTCTATTCAAGTGAACGTGCACTCTTAATTTGGGTTTATCAATGATCAGAAGGATCATATTAGAGAGATCTCAGAGCATCAGATACTAATGCTATTATTCTGTGTAACTTCAACTGAGCTTTTGGTGTGTATGATTTTGGCTCACCTACGTTTCTCCAGGAGACTTGGGCTTGGCGTGGTAAGCCTTTATCTTTATAGCATTATTTTGAGGGTAATTTGCATGAGTTTAATTTTCAGTTTGCAGTCCAGTTATTCAATTCCTGGTCCTCATTGAATGACTATTGGGACCCTTATATCCAACCCCTCTCGGCACAAAACAAGGTCCATCGGAGAACCAAGAGAGCAGTGTAAATTATATGACAGGAAGAAAGGAACAAGAAAAATCGTTTTGTGGTCCCAATAGCGCTACAGCTTTTGATCTGGTAGCGTATCAAATGGTTTCTTATCTGATGAAGTTAGGATATAAGGGGGAATCCCTATTGAGACCCCTATTGAGATCCTGATTAAAATTAGACTGAATCCAAAGCTCTATGTTCAGTTGAAGGTGACCAAGTGCCAGTATTGGAGGAGTACGATGAAGGCGACGAGACAGTGGAGTGAATATTAATAGGGTTGCGCGTTGCTATTGCTTGGAGCTTAGATTGCAGTAATATGGCTGTGTGTGGTTATGTGAAGTACTTAGAGTTATGTTTGAGTGATGCGCTTTGTGCAGTGAAGTTGAAGTGAAGTCCAAAGTGGCCTAAGATCCCGGAATATACACCTATGGTTGGTCTCAGTATCGCATATACTGAGTAAGACTGTCGGCTGTGGTTTTTAAGGTACTGTGTGTGAGACATCATCGGCAGTACCTCTAAGTGAAGGGAACTTTCTATTAGTGTGGTTGAGGTATCACAATCATTACAATTGTTCTCAGTGCACAGGGAACGGTTGTAACGATTAGAGTGAAGTCACGCTCGTCGAGATTTCATTCAGAGTGGGCGTTAGATAAAGGTAGATTGCAGTGCTTATTGAATCTTTTGAGTGAATTGGATCTATAATTTTTAGTGGAGCAGACAGAATTTTTTGAAAACGCTTGCATTTTGTGAATATTGCTTATAAAAGAATGCGCACAGAGGATTATGAAGGAGGAGTGGTTGCTGCAAGGAGTGAGGTGACATCACAGGGTGCCTCTCTGGTGTTGGTCGGTTGGTGTAATGCCGCACTGATAGGTTAACAATGTCCGAGTGCCGCGCTGGTATTGGTTGGTTGAGACAAAACAAGGAAGTGTATCTCAGAATTATCGAGCAAATTATTTGTGAAGGACAATATTCGATTTTGAGGAAAATGAAAATTTTGAAAAACCAAAAGAGTTTGATGCAGGGAGATATGCCCTTGCCCACAAAAGAAGGGGTACTGATACACCAGCTTATACATGACATAGCAGAGAGGATATCACACATGCACATGGCTTGAGAACTGGATGAAATATACTGAAAAAGACGGACCTTTACCTTTCCCACAGTATGGAACATTTAACATTTGAATTCTTGAGAATTCACTGAGGCATTTGTATGAAATCAAACCACCTCCAAGACCCATGCAATTTAAAGCCCTTAGTGAATGGGAATACATAGCTCATCAGAAAAAAAAACAAAGAGTTCAGGGAAGATACAAAAACACTTTAAATCAATACGCCGAGGCTAAATGGGATGCACGGCAAAAAGCTTGGAGAACAGATATAGCCGAGGGAACTCGTATGTATCTCGTATTAGTTGCGGAGAAAGAGGAGGGAAAGAAATGTAAAGAAAAGAAAAAACACATGAGGATTCCCAGACACTGACACAGATGGATGATAGTGAGGATAAGATTGATGATGAATTCCTAAATGAAATATTGTTAAATCGTCCACCACCCTATAATGAGGATCCACCACAGAGTATAGCAAATTCCTATAGTGGGAAATTTCCAAAAGCACCGGTTATGCTGATAAGTCCAAATAATCAGACTGTGTTAAATGCCCCGGATTCCCTGACTGTCACTGTGACAATAGGTCCTGTAGATTCATTATACCAATCTGGGATAGGGGACAAAACACACATACTTTAGCCGTCCCTACTGGGATGAGTGGCTCAGTTCCTACATCGACAGACCTGAGATCAGGACAGATAAATCATGAGCAATTAATTCTGACTTCAGCAAATGTTCCTAGTGGAACAAATGCAGGTTCCAATGCAGATTTGGCTTAACAAACCACTTCAGGTGGGGGGGTTTGGAAATGGCAGGGAAACCCCACAATGGGGAACCCAAAATATAGCAGAAAGAACTCTTCAGTTGGAATCACCAGATTCTGATGTGTCCCTTTTACCGTACACTCCTGTTACAGGTGCAGAAGGTTGAAGCGAAGATTTGCCTGGGAATATCCCAGATAGACAGATAGGCCCTACTCCCAGGGAACTTGACGATTGGATCTTGGAGATAGCTCCATCTATATATGATAGGGGTGCAGGAGCCTGAAGAACTACTGATAAAAAAATTAATAAGGATAAGACTCTTGATGTAGCAAAAGTCAAAGTAGAATTGGAAGAAATGATAATGGGAACTATACGTCCTGCTGGAATAGCTGCTTATCAGGACAACAAACTACTGTTTGTATGTAAGGACATTACCAGACATGTTTGGAACCCACATGAGAAGCTGTCTGAATTGGCACAGAAGTATATGGTGGACATACAAAGATCAAAGACACTACAGAGATCATACAGATTAGATTTTAGTGACAGAGACATTGAAAACATGAGGCCTCCAAGAATGAGATTACAAATCAAGGAGTTGTTGACTATACTTAGGTAATGGGGAGAGTTGGAAAAGTGGGAAGGAAAATGGAAATGATGGAGGTGAGGGAGTAAAGATGCTTCCTATGAGAGAGGTACCTGGGGTAGGGTATGTACATGTTCCCTGGACAAAACCAGACATATTTTCCTTTACAAATGATTTTACGAGATGGATAGAAAATCCTGTTTAATGGTACAAGCACGTTGAGAGATTTGTGAAGGTTTCTAAGTTTTTGTTGAAGGATTTTGATACTCTGTTTGACACCGTAGTTCCAGGTGATTTGTGGGCAGACTGTAAGATTGCTATCGATTGGCCTGAAACTAAACCAGCTAGACATCCACAAACTGGTGCACCATCAGCTGAAGTAATGAAAAAATACAATCACACCATCACCAATTTGAAAGGAAAAATCTCTCCTAAGGAGATCGATTGGGTGAAGATTGACAGGACAACACAGATATTGAAAGAGACATTGCATGCCTATTATGAATGGTTATTGCAGGCCTCCGATATGCTAAATATTATGGAGACAAACTTGAGATCAAGCACAGGAAGCTGAAGGAGAAGCTGATTATAGCTCAAATGAAAGCTGCTAAGAAAGGTCACAGTGGTGCTGGCGGTGATTTCACAAATATGATAAAGGGAGATTGTCAGTCGAATCCGGGAATGCAAGGAGTAGGTGGAGGACAGCAGTAGGGTATGCCACCACGAGGTAAATGTGTTTTAATTGAGATGATGAAAAAGCCTAATCTGTATCATATTTGTGGCAAATTTGGACATTGGAAACGTGAATGTCAATGTATTCCTTTTAATCAGATGAATGGGAAGGTTCAACAGGTTGGGAGTGCACAGTCACAAGGAGGTAACATGGTACACAGTCAGAAAACTCATAGGCAAAAAAAATCAAAATCCAAACATGCCACAAACCCCAATGCCTCAAATGAATAGTCAGGTTCAGAAATATAATTCAAGCAAAGGATTTCACACACATGCTCAAGCTGATTCAAATCAGAATGTAGTCCAACAATATCTGAACCAGATTGATGACACAGATTCGGATATGCCCAAATGACGGTGCCTGAGAGGGGAGGAGTAATGCATGCTTGGAGCCTTCTTGGAGGTAGACCAGAGTGGTCCCTCTGTGGATGGCAAGGTAAATGGGTCTCCAATCTCGTTCCTTGTTGACACTGCTGCTACACATTCTACTGTGAGTACAGCGGAAGTTCCAAACCTACCCCTCTAAGGAGAAAGAATTCAAGTCATGGGAGTTTCAAATCGATTAATGTCCAACCCAGTAAAAAAAAACCTATACCAGTTCCAATTGAGCCCTTTGAGGACTTTGGGGTTTTACAGGATAAGACATTGGTTTAATCAGAGGTGTGGCTTCAGTCCGAAATACAGTGAAGCCCAATGCTGAATTTCCTCTAATTACTCAGTACAATCTGAGTCCAGAAACCATTTCAGGGATTCATTAATTGAATGAAGGATCGAGAGGGAATTCTAAAGCAGATCATGGGGAGTCCATGTAATTCTCCTATTATGGGTTTGCAGAAGCCCAATGGGAAGTATTGGATAGTGGAGGACTTGTGCCGAGTTAAACAGATTGCGGTTCCATGCTGTCCTGTTGTGCCAAATCCAGCTGCGATCCTTTTCTGAATTCCATTTGAAGCTGAATGGTTTTCTGTCATTGATTCGTGTCAAGCCTTCTTCTCTATCCCTTGCATGAGGGCAGTCAATTTTTATTTGCTTTCTGGTTTGGAAATCGTGTTTTGGCATGGTGCAGAGTCCCACAAGGGTATAAGGAAAGCCCCTCAATTTTTAATCAGATCTAGAAAAAGAATCTGGAGTCATTAGTGATGCCAAATCACTCTGTCCTTGTTCAGTATATTGACAACCTGCTGGTAACATCAAGTAATCAGGAGGCTTTAACATGTGTTACCATTGCATTGTTGAATCATTTGGCAGAGAATGGGCATTAGGTGTTACCATCCAAATTGCAGTTCTGCAAACGGGATGTTCTCTATCTAGGACATCACATTGCGAAAGGAGCCATAAAGGTGTCACAAGACAGAGTCACTGCAATTCTGAAGATGAAACCGCCTAGTACACAAAAGGAAGTCCACATGTTTTTGGGAATGGTTGGCTATTGTCGACAATGGATTCCCAATTTTTCTTTGACAGCAAAGCCTCTTCAAAGGCTTTCACACAAAGATTTGTCAGATCCAGTGCCCTGGGATCAATCAATCAGGGGAATTGTAAGCACGCTACTCACCCGTGAGGGTCTCAAGGTGCTGGGGGTGTGGGGGTAAGCAGCTCCGTTCAGTCGAAAAGCCAGGTCTTGAGCGTCTTCCTGAAGATGTTCAGGGAGGGGGCGCGTCTGATGTCAATCCAGAGCTCGTTCCAGGTCTTGGCCGAGATATAGGAGAAGGTTCTTCCACCTGTTCTGCGGATGCGAGGGGTTTCGGCGAGGTCGGCAGATCGGAGGTTTCTCTTGGGTACGTGGAAGGAGATTCTCTCGTTGAGGTATTGGGGTCCGGTGTTGTGGAGGCATTTGTAGGAGTAGGTGAGTATCTTGAAAGTGACTCTCTTCTCAATGGGGAGCCAGTGGAGGTTCCTTAGGTGTTGGGTGGTGTGTTTGTGTCGAGGAATGCCGAGGGCGAGTCTGGCTGCGGTGTTCTGTATGGTCTGGAGCTTGCGGAGCAGAGACTTATTGATCCTGGCATAGAGGGCATTTCCGTAGTCCAGTCTGCTGGTTATGAGTGCATGGGTGAAGGCCTTCCTTGATTCGGGGGGATCCACTTGAAGGTTTTTCGGAGGATTCGGAGGGTGTTGAAACAGCTGGAGGCGACTGCGTTGACCTATCGGGTGATGGAGAGGGAGGAGTCAAGTATGATGCCAAGGTTTCGGGCATGGTTTGTGGGGGTGAGGGGGCTGCCGAGGGTGGTGGGCCACCAGGTGTTGTCCCATGCCGAGGGGGAGGGTCTGAGGACGAGGAATTCTGTCTTCTCCGATTTGAGCTTCAGGCAGTTTCTGCTCGTCCAGGATGCGATGTCCTTCATTCCTTCCTGGAAGTTGAGTCTGGTGGTGATTGGGTCCTTGGTGAGGGAGAGGAGAGCTGGGTGTCGTCGGCATAGGATACTATGCTGAGTCCATGGTGTTTGACGATGGTGGTGAGGGGGGCCATGTAGATGTTGAAGAGCGTGGGGCTGAGAGATGATCCTTGGAGCACTCCACAGTTGATTTCCGTGGGTTCAGAGAGGAAAGGTGGCAGTCTGATTCTTTGGGTTCTGCCCGTGAGGAAGGAGCGGATCCAGTCGAGCGCGGTTCCTTGTATGCCGGCGTCTTGGAGTATGGCGGTGAGTGTGCAGTGGGAGACGGTGTCGAACGCTGCAGAGAGGTCGAGTAGGGTCATGGCAGCGGTCTGTCCTTGGACGAGGAGGGTGCGGATGTCGTCTTTGGCGGCGAGTAGAGCGGTTTCGGTGCTGTGGTTGCTGCGGAATCCGGATTGGGAGGGGTCGAGGATGGAGTTTTCTTCGATTATTTTGGTTAGTTGTGCATTGACGGTCTTCTCTGTGACTTTGGCAGCAAAGGGGAGGAGGGAGATGGGTTGGTAGTTCTTGAGGTCGGTGGGGTCTGCTGAGGGCTTCTTGAGCAGGGGTCTGACTTCTGAGCGTTTCCAGTCGTCGGGAAAGATGCCGGTCTTGAAGGTGGTGTTGATGGTGCGTAGTAGTTCGGGAGCGATGGCGGAGGCGGCTCTGGGGAAAATGTGCGGGGAACAGGGGTCCGTGGGGGCTCCTGAGTGGATGCCTTTCATGGTCAAAGTGGTGTCTTTGGTGGTGACTGGGGTCCAGGAGGAGATGGTGGGTTGGATGGCGTTGCTGGAGAAGGAAGTGGTTTTGGAGTTGGGTGTCTGGTCGTTGAAGTTGTCATGGTGTCCCTTGATTTTTTGATGGAAGTAGCATCCGAGCTTGTTGCAGAGGTCCTGGGAGGGGGTGATGTCCGTGGTTTCTCTGGGGGGCTTTGTGAATTCCTGGAAGACGCTGAAGAGTTGCTTGGAGTTGCAGGCGTTGGCGAGGATCTTGTTTTGAATGAAGTTCCTTTTGGTGGATCGGATGCGTTGGTGGTATTCCGTCATGGCGTTTTTGTAGGTGGTGCGATCTTCTGTCGTTTTGCTGTTTCTCCAGTTCTTCTTGAGACATCTGCAGGTGCGTCTGGATTCTTGGAGGTCGGCGGTGAACCAGGTGGCTTTCCTGGGGCACTGTCTGTCGGGGTTGCCTAGGGGTGCAAGCTTGTCTGCGCAGTTGGAGATCCATCTGTGGAGTCCATTGGCTGCGAGGTTGGCGTCCGTCGAGGAGGTGGGGGCGTCGCGGTTGAGGGTGGAGTTGTGTTGTTCCTCAGTGACTTTGCTCCAGTTCCTTCGTGGGGTGCGCAGTGCAGGTTTGGGCGGCGTGGGTTTGTCGATGTGGAAGTGTATGCAGTGGTGGTCTGTCCATTGGGGTTGCATGGTGTGGCTGAAGTGGATGTTGTTACCTCCTGTGAAGATGGGGTCGAGGGTGTGTCCTGCCTTGTGGGTGGTCGTGGTGACGAGCTGTTTCAGTCCGATGTTGGCGAGGTTGTCCAGGAGTGTGGTGGAGTTGGGGTCGCTGGGGTTGTCGAGGTGGAAGTTCAGGTCTCCGATGAGTATTTAGTCCAAGGAGGAGATGGCGTGGGGTGCGATGAGGTCGGCGACGGTAGTGGCGAACGAAGCACGGGGTCCGGGGGGTCTGTAGGCGAGGGTGCCGCAGAGTGTGGTTCTACGGCTGGTCTGGATCTGGAAGTGAAGGTGTTCAGTGGTGGGGAAGGAGTCCTTCGTGGTGGAGGTGGAGAGTCGGAGGGAGCTCTTGTGTACGATGGTGAGTCCTCCTCCTGGGCGGTTGGGGCAGTCCTTCCTCTGGATCTTTAATCCGTCGGGGATGGCGGTGGCGATGGCGGGGGCAGAGGAGGAGGCGTTGGTCCAGGTTTCTGTAAAGAAGGCGATGTCTGGCGAGAGGGTGTTGAGAAGGTCCCAGATCTCTACGGCATGTCTGTGCAGGGAGCGCACGTTGAGGAGGATGCACCTCAGGGCTTCGAGGTGTTGGCGTTCGGTGCGGGGGCCGTGGGGGTGCGGTCGGAGTTGAAGGATTGGCGGCAGTGACGGTAGGAGAACTGGCAGTGGGTAGTGTTTGGCATCGACCGCTGGCAGTTGTTGTTCCTTCTGGGGTTGAGTGCGAGGAGGGCAGCGGAGTTGTAGCGGTGGGAAGTCGCAGATCCAGGGTTCCTGGAGCTGGCCGCGGTCGGGTCGCAGATGGGTAAAGACGGGCTGGCCTTTGGCGCGCCACGCGGCCGCCATTTAGGAGGGGAGGGGGGACGAAAGCACAGCTGGGAGGTGGGAGCGGGAACCTTCATGGGGGGAGGGGTCGCGGGGGCAGCAGCGGCAGGAAAAGGGCACGGAGAGCAACGGGCACAGAAGGCAGAAAAAGGGCATATTTTAACACAGGCACAGGTACAATAACAAGACAGGCACAATAACAAGACAGTTAAGAGGCTAGAAGGAAGACAGAAAAACGGGCACAGAAAGACAGAAAAACAGCACAAACACAGAGACAGACAACAGCGGCCAGCAGAAGAGGAAGGCTCTCCCACTGGACCACCTGGGATGAGGCGCAGGCAGGAGCCTGGGGGTGGAGGAGGTCCTCGAACACCTACCTGCACAGGGGCAGCAGCACAACCACAGAGCTGCTGGGGGAGAGAGCAGGTCTCTGACCATGATAAATACATGTGTTCTTTTACTGAACTGTGAGAGAGTTTTTATCAAGCTCCAGCTTTGGGAATGCCTGACTACAACAAAAGTTTTACTCTGTTTTGCAGTGAGCGAGAAGGTTGCGCATTGCCAGTGTCATCTCAAATGCATGGTACAGCGCATAGACCTGTGGCATATTTTTCAGATACTCTTGATCCTGTAGCTGCTGCTTTGCCTAGATGCCTTAAAGCTTATACTGCAACATGTGTGAGCTTGGAACAGAGTGAGAGCATTGTGATGGGATCTCCGTTGAGAGTGCATGTGCCACATTCAGTTGAGATATTGCTTACTCGGATTGGAACGCAACATCGCACTAGCAGCCAAATTACCAAATATGAACAGGTTATTTTGGGAGCGGAGAACATAATATTGATGAGATGTATGAGTTTGAATCCTGCAACTTTGATTCCTTTGCTGGAAATGAAATCGTGGTTGATTAAGCAGATCATGATTGCTTGGATGAGACTGAATTGTGTACCAAGCCAAGGCTGGATATTTTAGATACCCCATTGCCTGAATCTGATCATGTGCTGTTTGTGTTTTGTGTGATTTAAGCTTCCTATTTATAGGGTGTATACTCTGCCCAGGTTGCTGAGTTGATAGCCTTGACACAAGCCTGTAACTTTTCTGACAAATTGAGAGTTACCATCTTCACCAACATTCAGTATGGATTTGGCAACATACATGACTTCGGGCAGTTGTGATCACTGCGTGGGTTCATGACCTCATCAGGATCCCCCATTCAAAATGGGGAAAGCGTGAGGAGCCTTCTGCTGTCATTACAACTGCCTGATCAAATTGCAGTGGTGAAGTGTGCTGTCCATCAGCAGAGCAATGATTATGTCACAGTCGGAAACGGTTTTGCGGATGAGGCTGCGCGCTATTGCGCTCTAAATTCTTACACCTTCAGTGGAGATCCCTTTCGAGAGAACACTGATGCCACTGAGTGTAGACTGTTGTTGTCAACTGCAAAGACCAGGGAGGAAGTGAAAGCATTAAAGAATGAGGTACCAGAAGTGGAAAGACAGGGATGGGTAAGAGCAGGTTCTACCAAAAAACAAGAAGATGAGGTCTGGGTATACACAGATGGTAGACCCGTACTACCAGATAGTTTGCTGCCTCCCATGGCACGTCACTATCATGGAACTGCACATGTTGGGAGGAATGCTATGATGCTTCACTTTTTCCAAATATGGTTTAATCCCCAATTCAGAGCTGTAGCAGAAGCATTGTGTCATCATAGACAAAAGGACACCAGTTACAATGAATCATTTAGGAAGATCTGGAGGACCGTTTAACAGGATGCAACTTGATTTCATTGAGATGCCTCTTTGTAATGGTCTGAGATACATTCTTGTAATTTGTTTCCATTTTCTCACAATGGGTAGAGGCTTACCCCACATGAAGGAATGCTAGTTTGACTGTGGCCAAGCTCCTTTCGAGGGAGCTCATACCGCGTTTTGGATTTCCGACTTCTTTGGAATCAGACCCAGGGACACAATTCAATAATGAGGTCTTAAAGATGTTGTGTGCAGCATTACAGATTGATCAGAAGCTACATTGTGCTTACCAACCAGAAGCATCTGGTATAGTGGAGCGAGTTAATGGAACCTCAAAGTCCAGGTTGGCAAAGGTGTGTGCTTCAACACCTCTGAAATGGCCTGAAGCAGGACTGATCTGTGCCAAGCTATCCGAGGGTGAGCACAGGTCAATTTAGGGTTTGCCTGCACCTTCTCTGACTAGGATTGTGGTTGCTGCTTGACCGTGGCTCATATCCCTGTCAACCAGTAACCCAATTTCTAACAGTGATGCTACAATCAATAGCTACATTATCACCCTAGGTATTTGTGATATGAATTGTCATAAATAGAAAATAAAAGAAGGACTAGCTGTGTCTTTTCTGCATTTAAGTTGCAAAATAGAACATTTTATTGATTTTTACCAGCAGTTGGACTCTGCTGTAATGCGATAATCGAGGAATTTTAATGCAGTAAACATGCATACAGGATGCAATATATTGTAGTGATTCAGCTGACTGCTTTGCTATGCTGCAACCTATCCATAATGAACACAGAGATATCTGAGAGCCCACTACACATTTATATGCTTAGGCAAACTCAAACTGATACTTACAAAATGTGCTGGGGTCCTGACGCCATGGAATAAATGGTAAATAATTGTGTCTCCCTAATGTCTGCTTTAAAGACCTGTGATATTATCTGGAAAAAGGGGCTGGGTGACTTGTTTCCTCCTTGCCTCTTACAATTTTATAAACATTGAGGACATACGACCTCATTCATAGTTGCACTTATGATGGCTCTTTTAGGTGTGATAATGTGGAAATTGGTATACTGGAATAGTTTTGTAACAACTTGATTGCATTATGTTGACTGTATAATCATTATTTTGGAAACAATTCAGGGCCATATTATCAATGCGGCGATAAGGGGCTTGATAATATGCCCTATAGAATTCCAATAGAAGTCCAGGTTCTGGTGTGAAGGACATCAAACCTGGGCTTCTATTAGATTCTATAGAGCATATTATCAAGCCCCTTATCACCGCTTACGGCAGTTTCCTGCCGCTAAAGCGGCGATAATGTTATCGCCGTTCTTGATAATATGGCCCTAAGAGTTAAACAAATATTGTGAGAAATGAGCTGTTAGATGCTTACCGCTTATAGATTAGAAAATATTTCCGACATAGACTCTTCTCTAAATATGGGCATGAATTGTGATTTGAGGAAAGGGAACAAATGTCAATCCAATTAAAATGTAATTTTCAACAACACTGCAGAAATTTCACCTCACTACAGAATTTTCACTACACTATAGATTAAAATAAAATGTGTGAAATGAGCTGTCAGCTGCTTACCACTTATAAATTACAAAGTATTCAGACATAGACTCTTTTCTAAATATGGCCATGAATTGTAGGCACCTAGCTTGTCACTTGCCTGTGGCCTTCAGTTCCTGCCTTATCCAGACTGATCCAGTGACACCGCAGCTGCCCGGGTTTTCCTGCTGGGGTTTTCCCGACTGGGCTTTCCCACTCACCATTCTTCCCGCCAACAGAAGCCCTGCCCACCCCATGACCTACTTAATGCATGCCACAGCACAACCACATCAATAGGCACCTGGACATCTAGCTTGCCACTTGCCTGTGGCCTCCAGTTCCTGCTTATTTCAGACTGGTCCAGGGACACTGCAGCTGCCTGGGTCTTCCCGCTGGGGTTTTCCTGACTAGGTTTTTTCCACTCACTGTTCTTCCCGCCAACAGAAGTCCCACCTACCCCAGGACCTACTTAATGCAGGCCCCATTGTGACCGCACTGCTGGTGCACCAGAGACAAGCCTCTCTGCACCTGTCCACGCCTGCACCACACACAGTGCCATGACCCCTGGCACTCCCGCCCCCCACTAAGATACACCATCGCCGAGCACTACACCCTTGACCCCTGATGCCGCCACAAACACTACCACCGCGCCAACACACGCTCCACAGTAGGACCTTTCACCTGCACCCACTGCCACGTCACCTGCCACTGCATACACACCAGCCCACTGACCAGCCCCACCCCAAACACACCACAGACACCACCTGAACAAAAACCCCAACTCGCATGCGCTCTTCTCAACACACGTTCAATATGCAAGCATTCCAATGAATTATGGGACCTCATCACCACCCTCGCACCCAACATTGTCTTCCTCACTGAGACTTGGCTCAACAATACATCCGCCTCAGACATTGGCACATCAATCCTGACAGACATAAAATCAGTCACCTGGACCGCATCAACAAACAGGGAGGAGGAACAGCAATCATCCGCAAACAGACCATACAGTGTACCACACCACTGACAACACCACTACCACATGGAACTTCTCAACTTCAAGCTCCACATGGACGACAAGACAACTATCAGAGACACCATCCATGCTGACAGCCAGGCCCACACTCCAGCTTCTGCAACATAATCGCAGACTTTATTGCACTCACAGCCTTAGACTCCAAGGACTACATCTTCCTCAGCTACCTAAATTTCCACATTGACGACCCCAAAGACAAAAACACCGCACACCGCACACCTCCTCAGCAGTATGAGCAGCCTTGGATTGACCCAGATCATCCACGACCCTACACATACCGCAGAACACACATTGGACCCAATTTTCACATCCAGCAACAGCGTCAAATACAGCCATGTCACAGAACTCACATGAACCTATCACTCAATGGTCCACTTCAGCATGTCCAGACCCCACACAGCCATCCCCAAAATGACCAACGGCCCCCACCGGTGGTGGAACAAAATCTCAGAGACCAGCTGGGTGAACCCCCTCAACACTTCCATTCCTGCTATAGCCACCAACCTTGAACAGGGAGTGAAAAACTCCAATTCCTGGATCATCAATTGTGCAGACAGCATCATCCCCATCAAGTGCAACATCCAGAGAAAATCCTCCACAAAGGCCAGTTGGTAAACCCAAGAACTCAGAACAGTGAAACGGGACAGCAAACAGTTTGAGAGGAGATGGCACACCAGCAAGGACACCTCCAACAGGGCAGCCTTCAAGACCTCCCTCAACCTCTAGCACCACCTGCTGAGGGCAGAAAAGAAGACAGCCCTTGTTGCATGCATCCGAACAGCATCAACAACACCAAGGAACTTTTCAACATCGTTAAGGAATTCTCCAACCTGGCTGCCAGTGAAAACAACATCATACCCTCCAAGGAGCTGTGTGACAACATCGCCCACTTCTTCCGCAACAAGGTCACAACCATTTACAGAAACTTTGAACCCCAACCCACACCTATGGACTTCCTTGACAGATACGTCACCACCATAACTGACACAAACCACACACTGACCACTTGGAATAGCCTCTCCACGCCTACCAATACAGCTTCCACAACAATCACAGCACCGAAACCGCCCTGATCGCAGCCACCGATGACATCCGAACCCTCCTCAACCGATGAGAAACAGTAGCTTTGATCCTCCTCAACCTCTCAGCAGCCTTCGACACCGTATCCCACCACATGCTGATCGAAAGACTCCACCACATCTGCATCCAAGGGGAAGCACTCAGGTGGATCAGCTCCTTCCTCACTGGAAGAACGCAGAGGATCCACCTCACAGCTTTCACCCCTGAACCCAAGGAGATCATCTGCGGTGTCCCCCAGGGCTCATCCCTCAGCCCCACACTCTTCAATGCATATATAACCCGGCTGGCCAGTCAGATCCCACGGTTTCAACATAATTTCCTATGCAGACGACACCCATCTCATCCTCTCACTCAACAACAACCCCACCACCACCAGAACCAACTTCCACTAATGCATGACAAACGTCAATGACTAGATGAAGAACAACTGCCTGTACCTGAACACAAATGTCTCAACTGGAAATCATTAAAACAGAGCAATTTAAATATAGTGATATAAATCACACAGGGAGGGGGAAGAAGAAAGGGAGACCACAAAGGGTCAGGGGTTCCGAAGAAAATTGTATTTGTAAGTAGTTATTACAGCACTACAGTACAAATCAAAGTACAAGTGACCATAACACTCAAGTGAGCATTGGGCGTGCTAGTGATAGTGAACGGCGCAGTGACACAAGGGTGAAAAACAGCGTGAACTGCGAAAGTACTATGAAGATAACAATGTGGTCAAAAATACAAAAATAGTTATATACAGTGTGAGTATTTAACAATGAATAAATTGACCACAGCAGTGCCAAAGTTCTATGCTGGGGAGTCGACGGCGTTTCAACCTGATTGATTTCAGGTCATCATCAGGACAATGGTCACAATTTTTCAAAAAGTGCTGAATATAGCATAGAGTAGATCAAGAAGTCCAGGCAAGAGGGGATCAAGGGTAAATGTAGGGGAGATGAGGCGCAGCGTCAGGTCAGCGCGTGATCAATCCTACTCAGGGGGAGGAACCGGCGTGGAATGTAGATTGAGTGCCGATTCGGCGGGGGTCAGACTGGCACTGTAATTAATCCAAGTACCGGGCGAAATGGAAGGAATCTGGTTTGGAAAATTCAATAATCCAGAAACTGGACTCGAGCCGGCGGCGGGGCGGGGAGATCCGTGGGTAACCACTCCGACGGACTGGAACAAATCTAGGGCTGTATGTGGGATGAGTGAAGCGTCCGGAAGCACTCATTTCTTCTGACTACGCCAGAAACCTCGGAATCATCATTGACAACAAGCTCACCATGAAATCGCAGATCAACGTCATCTCCTCCGCCTGCTTCCTCAATCTGTGCATGCTATGTAAGATCTTTAAGTGACTACCCCTAAACATGAGACTCACCATGACACAGGCCCTCTCCACCAGCCAACTGGACTATGGCAACGCCCTCTATATAGGAATCAGTGCATACCTCCTACAGAGACTTCAGACCATACAGATCGCCGTAGCCAGACTCATCCTTCACCTTCCCCAATGAACCCACATCACACCCCACCTCAGGCAACTCCACTGGCTCCCAATACAGAAGGTGTGCCAATTCAAGCTGCTGACCCACACACAGAAGGTGCTACACAACCAAGGACCCACATACATTAACCATCGCCTGAACTTCCACCAACCGTCAAGAAGACTATGCTCCACCTCCCTTTCACTTGCCCATTCTCCCTGCATCTACAGAAGCAGAAGTGGAGGACGCTCCCTCTCCCACATGACAGTAAAGACCGGGAACAACCTCCCCATGCTTCTCCAGACCCTCACCTCACTTCTGGAATTCTGAATGGCCCTCAAGACCTGGCTGTTCAAATAAGCCTCCTGGACCTGCAAGCGCCTGGATACCCTATTGGGTGATTAGCTGCGCTTTATAAATCCTGATTGATTGATTGATTGATTGAATTGTGATTGGAGGAAGCTTATTAAAAGGAAACAAATGTCAACCTAATAAAATTTAATTGTCACCCAGCTAAAGATAATCAAGATTTGATAGTTCTGTGACAACTAAACCATGTACCCCTTAAGACTGAGACCACTAGTCCGCAATACTGTGAGGTAGAACATATGTGCAGATATTGTCCTTTTCACTCCAAGGTATCGGTACTGAGGCCGCAGACCTGGCAGGTCCATTACTTGTTAGGGTCTGTGGTAATAGTTATCGAGACCTCCGACTCTGGGGGCTATTTGCATTTTCAGTCTGAAGCCTTAAGAAAAAGTGCACAGAGTACTGATAATTTTAGGGGTGCAATACCAATTTAAAAAAATGTCCCCCCATAAAATGACCCACTTATATCTACCCTTGTACACATTCAACTTTAATTGGGTTGTTTATACAGAGTTCAACAATTCTGGGGTATACCTAGTCAGTGACTTCTCTTGCAATACTTATGTGGGCAGGACATCATGGAAAGTCTGCAGAGGTCTGTGGACTATTTTTAAATGTGATAGGACATTCTTAACTTCTATTTGGCTGACTACTCAAGTATCCTTCCACTGAATACAAAAGATAACATTCCTTGGCAACAGGAGGCCTATCCACCATTCTGTGAGAAGCAGCATCAGGATTATCTGATAGGTGATAGTGCACTTTACAAATTTGCACAACATAGCATAGCATAACATAACATAACATAACATAATGCAACGCAATGTAACATAATGTAACGTAACATAACATAACATAACATAACACATGGCAAGTTGTTACTGACATCTCATCTCCAATTGGCCTAACTATGACACAATCTGGTGAGGCTGACCTTCCAGGACCATCCTCTGCTGCAACACAGGAAGATGTGCAGTGTCTCAGATAGACTGTAAACAAAGAGAAGCAGTCCGACATGTGGGATTTTTTCACCCATCTGCCCAGGTGTAATAATAAATGCGCACAATATTACATGCAAATTATGGAAGCAGAAGCTTGGGTGGGGGAAATAGGCAATTACTCCTTTGGCATGTCAACCACGTGGAGATTGTTAAAGTTAAAGCATGAGGAAGAGTATTCCAGGTGTCAGAGGGAGAGTGCATGCTGAATCACAGGGCAACACAATTATATCCAGTGTTTCTGGCCAGGTGCTGGAGAAGTAGCAGGAGGAGACAAATAAACACCTGAAAGGCTTCACACTCCACTGTATAGAGTGCAAGGCAGACTAAGCAGCTTGGGGAACAACAGATAGAAGAACCGTACCACAAGAAGCTTCAACTGATTAATTAAAACATGTTTAAAAGTGGCAGTTAGCTTCATTGGTTGTTAAAAAAGGTAAAACAGGGAAAAAACAAAAACAGAAAACACCCTGCAAAAACCCCCCTATAAATGGTTCTTTTGGCCATCAGAGCTGGTTGGCCACTGGGCCTGACTGCAGCTTGGGCTCTGCAGTCAATCTCTGCTGCACACAGCTGAAGAACAGCGGGCTGGCCCTGGCACCTGTGGAGAGTTAAATACCAGGCCCTACTGTAGTGTAGTTCCTATTTCCCTAATAAGCTCTGCACATTGGAATAATATACCCTATAGTTTTGACATAGGACTAAGGTCAGTATGTCCCTATCGAGTATATTAAACTTAATTACTTTTGTGCCAGCTAACTCAGATGCCACTAGAAACTCCTTGTAAACAAGAAGGGAGTAGTTTCTGGCAACCGCATAAACATGACAACTTTGTTTCCCTTTTAGAATCGGAACACTTCTCAGAATCGTGGAAACAATGGATAACAGTTTCACTCAGCTAATCGTGCATGCTTAGTTTCCTCAGAGTTACACAGAAAGAATAGACGGGCGTTTCAATAAAAAGGATTTATTGAACAGTCTTGTTTCTCGTGTAAGAGATATGAGCTGTTAGGATCACAAGACAGTATGCAAGATATATAATGTACAGCGTAAGCAGTAGAAAGAAATAATACTGCGCTAGCATTATCTTTTAGCATATATTCATGTACATAAATAACATGGGCTAAAAATGCGAGTACTCATACGATGCTTCTCTAAGCTAGTTCTACCCCAATGTACCTAACCTAGTCTAGGTGTAGGGAAAGGTAAGAAGTAGGTGGAGTATTCTCTAGTATGGTATACTAAGAGTATGTTAAGTCTAGTATGCAAAGAGTCCCTCTAGGTTCTAGTCAGCTCCATACCTTGAGAATGAGAGAGGTGGGAATCTCCTGCCGGATCTCAAACTCTAACGCCCCGCGAAGGGAGTCAGAACACTGGAAGCTGGATTCTTCTGCGAGCAGGAATGACAGCGTCTTCTCAGTGCGTCAGGCCGGGATACGGGCTCCTCTGAAGTCGAGGTCTCCTCTAACTTGCTTGGGCAAGGGAAGGTATATTTATACCTGGTAGGTGCCTTGGAATGTTAGCATTGACGTGAAGTCGGACAGAGGAAGACGTCAAGAATGAACCCTTATGGTATAGCGGTTCATGCATAATAGATGAGTTCTTGGAGAAATCAATAATCCTGTGCTAGGGGAACTCCCAAGAGCTTAAGGGTCTGGTTTCTAAGAACTCGTTGTGACGTTGGGGTGGACAGATGTCAGTGACCATGCCTGTATTTGGAGTGCACGGCTAATGCCTAAATAAGGACTGGGATTCTATGCCTATATAAGGGCAATGCGAATTGTGCCTATTTAAGGACATGTTTCAGGAAAACCTATATACGGACACCTAAAGCGGAATACAACACTACACCCAAGTGTTGCATTCCATGAAAAAAAACAAAGGTTAAGGTGAAGGTATTGTTAGCTTTGGCTGTAACACTTTAATGCAAGCTTAAAAAACTTCAAAACTTTACTGGAAAAATAGTTAAAATGACATGGGGTCTGTATACCCGAGATTTTAGACTAGCCCAGTGGAATGGGACAGTGTCCTCTTCCAGCTATTTCTGTCCAAAATATGGACATCAGCATTGAAAAACATCTCACACTCTATATACAGACTTCGCAAGTTGCTAAGACATGTTTCTGGCAGCTTAAGAATTTAAAAGCACTTCTCCTTTAATTGATGAACAATACCACATACTGGTGGTCAACGGTCTTATACAATTGAGGCTCGACTATGGTGTTATTACTGGTTTTCTTACTCAAGCCTTCTTGAAAAGAAGAAGGAAAGTAAGAAGAGGACTTCATTTCCCATCACTCATCAGCACAGGATATGACATCACGGCATCCTGCACCCCTCCCAGGACCTACCTAAGGGTAGATGCAACATGGATGTGCAGCAAAAGCTTGCTCGTCTGCCGCTGTCCACGCCTGGGCCGTGCCCTGATTCAGGAATCCCGATCTGATCACCATTCAGTGATAGTCTGCAGCACTCCTTAGGTCTCTAGACCCTGGATGCCCTTCTTCCAACTGCTGCTGGGCCTCACCTCACACTACAGTGGAAGCTTTTAACTGCACCCACTGCTGGTTTTATAAGAAGCCCCTGGGTGGGCCAAAATCCCAGGGGCATGTTACAATCAAGGAGGGGGGCTCAAAGGGCCCCCCTCCTAGGCTTTAGAAAAACCCTGTGGACCACCACCTGCCTGGGGCACTGAAGTATACAAATGAAAATGTGGGGGCCCGCCCGGCCCCCCGCAGTCCCGGAGACCACCACCTTCCCGGAGCACTGAAATATACAAATGTAGGGTGGCCGTGTGGACTCCCTGCAGCCCATGGGACCACAAGCTCCTCCTGGGGCTTTAATTTAATACAATGCGGGGGCTGCGCAGACCCCCCGCAACACCAGGGACAGCCACCTCCCTGGGGCAAATAATTTAAAGAAATTCGGGGGGGCCACGCAGCCCCTCCTCACAGCCCCAGGGGGCGCCATCTCCCCGGGGCAAATATAAAAAAATAATACAGGGGGTCCTTAGCGGATCCCCGGCCCCGGGACCTCCACCTCCCTGGGGCTAAAGAGAAGATGGGACGGGGAAGGGGGATGCGCAGACCCCCTTCTTGAGCCATACGTGGCCCAGGGGACTGCAACCCCCCGGGCTAGCTCCAGCAATGTCCCGGGGTGCCCTCGCCCAGGACATTGAACTGTGCTATGGTTTGGTGGGAGCATTACCGCTCCCGCCAAGCCATAGCAAATTCTGCTCTGCTTCAAGTAAGCGAGAGCATGTAAACTGCTCTCAATTACTCGAAGCAGAGCAGAATTGCTTTTGGACTGAGGGAGCTACATGTTAGCAGCTCCCTCTGTCCAAAAGCAATGCCAGCTCCCGCAGGGTGCAGGGAGCAGGCAGGGACAGATGAGAGTGAGTGCCCTGGGTGGGACCTGGGCACCCACAGTAGAGTTCAAAAATACAAAGAGGGTCCCTGACTAACTGGATACATTTAGAGAAGAAAGGAGGGAATTGGAACATAGCAAATCAACAAAACAACTTCTCCAAAGAAATTCATATAACAAAGACAATATTTTCTAATATGCAAAAGCCATGAATCAGACCAGTAATTTTTGTGATTTATGCATTTTAGATACAAAAATATTTTTATATATTTATAAATAGATTCTTTGTTTAAAAACAAAAGTCATAATACATATGCTTATATAATTAAATGTACATGATTCGTGAGCACCCACATTAAAGAGCAGACAATACAAATATTCAGTCTAATACAGAACAAAAACACTACACATATTACCAGTTACAATACAGTGGTAACAAAAACAACATACATTCTAAAACTGTACATCACAATAATCACATAACAAACATCTGAAAACAAAGAAAAATCAAAATTGAAAAAGAGAGAAAAATGTCGCTCATTATGCTAACTTCTCTAGTGTAATGAGTTTTGTCAGCAATGCGCCGATGCGCGTTTCGGAAGTTAACAACAGATGAGATCAACCTTCATCAGGGCGCTGACTGTTCGGATCAATATTGTGGCAGGCGCCATCCAATTCTAGATAAGATGAATGGAGCTGTGCACTAGACGGGGGCTCACTGTCTTCTTGACAACTGGTTGTTTGAAATGGTTCTTCCTTAGTTAATTATCATAACATTAAGCCCAGCGTAAGTGGTAAGGGAGGCACTTTCAATGTCGAATAGCAGGATGGAGGTGGAGGTGAGCACGATAAATGTACGTCTCGCGTTGGAATTGATTAATTCAGGACCCTCAAGGGGTGAGCGTGAACAGCATGGCTTAAGGGGCCGGTGTGGGAAACCGCCCAAGAGTACAACGAATACAGTGGATAGCGGGTGCAGAAAACAATCTAATGGGGACGAACCGGAATGGAAACGCACGTCCTCCTGGCCTGGAATCAGCCATTTAAGAAAAAAGGAATCTATATATAAATATATAAAAATATTTTTGTATCTACAATGAATAAATCACAAAAATTACTGGTCTGATTCATGGCTTTTGCATGTTAGAAAATATTGTCTTTGTTATATGAATTTCTTTCGAGAAGTTGTTTTGTTGATTTGCTACACCCACAGTAGAGGCCTGGCCCCAGGGGATGGGGTCCCCAGGCCTATAATTTTTCCAGAAGGAGGCAGCGTGGACCCCTCCCTTTTAAAAAGTAAAGTAAAAGGAGCAGGCCCTGGGGGATGGGGTCCACGAGGGTGGGGAGCCACGCTGCCTCCTCCCCATTTCATAAAGGACTGGCCCCGTGGCATGGGGTACCCAGGGCCACAATTGGCCCAGGGAAGGGGGGCTATGCAGTCCCCTTCTCTAAAAAACAGAAAGGAGAATATTTTTTAAAAAGCCCGGCAACTCGCCCCCTTTCTCCACCACTCTGCAAACGCGCCTCCTGGAGCAAAGCTCGTTGTGGGATGAAGTCCCTTTGGCTCCAGAGGCTCCTTGGAGGCCAAAAAGCCCTCCTGTTACATCCAGTAAGTCCCACTGAGACTGGGAGGTCTTTGGAGGCCATGCCCCCTTCATCCACCACTCTGGAAACGTATATATATGTATATATATATATCTATGTATATATATGTACATATATGTAAATATATTTAAAATTCAATTAAATAATTAATTTACAAACAACTAATTAATTAAATATTTATTTATTAACTTCCCACCCTTTTCCTCTAGAAACCTAGCATCCCACAACTAAAATATCAGTAAAATAAATCGGTATTCCATATTTTACATAATTAAACATTAAAGAAATAATTAATTACAATTATGAATACATTATTAATGAATTAACTTCGCACCCTAGACCCCTACAATCCTAGCAGCCCACAACTAAAATATATGTAAACTAAATAAGTAATTAAAATCAATTAAATAATTAATTAACAATTTTATAATTAACAATTAACACTAATAATTAATTGATTATAACTTAATTAACTTCCCACCCTATACCTGTACAAACCTAACAACCCACTATGACATTATAAATTACTATAAAAATATAAATAAAAAATTCTAAATCACTTAAAATTGCAATCTATATTTTAAAAACATTAACCTTTATATAAACAATAATAATGCATATAATTAATATAACAACTAAAACACATTGAAAAAATTAGAGAATTATATTTTTAACCACTTATTATTGAAAACAATATTAACAAACTTGACAGTATTGAAAACTATTTTACTTACCTCAAAAAAAGATATTCTTGCCAACGATATTTGTGCATCACGATATTTGTGAATCACAATATTTATTTTAAGATATTTCTGCCACTCTATAGTTTTAAATCGATATTTTGTCCAAACACTATCTGGTGAGGGGCCCCACGCATGCCTGCTCCTTGGGCAAGCTGCTTATTAATAAAAAGTATGCATTGTGTCATCCCCCGGGGACTTGAACCTCCCTGGGGGGAATTTACCAGGAGTTCCGGTGGAACCCGAATGTGCCCTTGTGAGTATATTTAAATGGGCCAATCTTCAAACCTGAATTACTCGAGCTCTGTTGTACCAATCTTTCTGATCTTAGGATCATTTTGCTCCTGGTGGTGAATCCTAGCCAATTGTAGGATTTTCAGCAGGCCTCCTCAAAAGGAATGCACCTTGAGAGGAGCAGAGTTTTCTGACTCCCTGCACCAGCTTTCTCCTTTGCTTGGCTCCTGGTGCTCCTTTTCTCCTACTGAGATATAGACGTCTCCCCCCAACTGGTCCTCAGGAGATGTAAGGAGCCAGCATCACTGGCCCTGGTAACACCCATTGAGTACTAGGGTCAGTTGCAGGCAGAGTCCTTAGTCCATCAGGGCATTAGGTGGCTTGTCCTTCTAGCTGTCTATGTCGTTGCTGCAGTCGTCATCCAGGTCCAGGATCTTGCTCTCCTTCAGAGTCTGGGGAAGCCACTTTTATGTTGAGTACCCAGTGGGTGAGGAACACCCCTTTCTCTAAACCCTACAACTGATAATTTTCTCCCTTTCCCTTCACGTTGGGTCCATCCTGGCTTATGAAACAAAGGTAGGGGCAGGTCTGGTGTCAGGTTCCTTTGTGTGTGGTGGAGGCAGGCTCCTGTGAAGTGTAATCAGGGCAGGGCATGGCTCACCCCCAGCAAACCTGTTAGGAAGACTTACTAGACACGGACCCCTTTGTCTCCTATCTAGCCCCACTACTCATTGCCCAGTTGAAGAGTCATCACTAGCCCAGGAAGCTGGTCACCCACAGAAAAACGCTCAAAACGTTATGCAGGGAAATGCCAACTTTCTAAAATTGTCATTCCCAAAACAATAATTTAAAATCAGGCTTTACTATGAAAGAGTATTTTAAATTTCAATTAAAATGAATGGAAGAAGTATTTCACTATCTGTTACCAATCCAAATTTAACATTTAATAAATGTAACAATGTAGCCCAATGATTTCATATGGCAGAAGCCAGCCTTGCAAAAGTGAAAATGTCTACATGTCCTACATTTAAATATCATGCACCCTGCCTTTATGGGCAAGAAGGCCTACATATTGGTGACTTATCAATATTTAAAAAGAAGGCTTAGGCCTGTCATAAGGGGTTATTTTTACAGGTCGTATTTTCAGTTTAAAACTGCCACGGTTGTAGCCTGTGCGCAGTTACCAGGTTGCGCATGATAGTAATCGCTCATGCACCCCGCACATGTACGCACTGATGTGCAGACCCATGTTCATATGTAACCAGCCCAGTGCCCCTTACACTAGCTGCGTTTCAGTGGCCGTATCTTTAAAGGTAGACACTGGCGGTTCACACGCACAGTCCAATTACCATGTAATTACCATGCACCTTCCCTGGGCATGCTAATTGCATGGTATGGTGTTGCATGGCATTGGGACTCACCCACAGTAAATGTACCAAAACTGGGTAATCAAAAAGCAAAAAATCCAGGTGTTCTAAATGAGCAGAACCCAATTGCAACAAATGTTGGGCCTGATTCACAGAACTAACTTACGTCAAAAACGTAAAGTTAGTACTTTTTGGTATTCACAGAATACACTTACTCATTTTGGTATTCACAGAATGAACTTACTCATTTCGGTATTCACAGACGTTAGTAGTCCTAACTCTAGGACTCCTAAATGCCTTCTGTGAATACCAAAAGTCTTAAAGTTAGGATTTTTCTCAGTTTAGGAGTAGTAAAGTTAGGACTCCTAACTTTACTACTCCTAAACTGAGAAAATCCTAACTTTAAGACTTTCGGTATTCACAGAAGGCATTTAGGAGTCCTAAAGTTAAGACTCCTAACTTTACTACTCCTAAACTGAGAAAAATCCTAACTTTAAGACTTTCGGTATTCACAGAAGGCATTTAGGAGTCCTAAAGTTAGGAGTCCTAACTTTACTACTCCTAAACTGAGAAGAATCCTAACTTTAAGACTTTCGGTATTCACAGAAGGCATTTAGGAGTCCTAAAGTTAGGACTACTAACTTCTGTGAATACCGAAATGAGTAAATTCATTCTGTGAATACCAAAATGAGTAAGTGTATTCTGTGAATACCAAAAAGTACTAACTTTACGTTTTTGACATAAGTTAGTTCTGTGAATCAGGCCCATAGACTTTAGTTTAAAATAAAAAACAGAGGCAGGCGATGTCACAGACTTAACGGCCTGCCTATACCCACTCTCCTTCACAGAATGTAATGCTCACAAATGTTGTTTACTTTATGAAATACACTGTAATGTTCTAATCCTTACTTCATCCAAACAATGTAATCATCCTATAAGCTGCTGTTAAAACAAGTGCAAAGAAAAATAGGTGCATGCTCTGCATAATGCATGGGTATATAATTCCTTAAATACGATCCAAAAGCAAGCTGTCGTTTGTCACAGCTTTAACAATCTACCGAAACCCATGGTCCACGATGCCCCAAGCAATTCAATGCTCTACAAACTTCGTTATCAAATCAAGTGTGATTAAAATATGAAATGTGAAAAAACCAGTTGCAGGCAGCCATAAAATAACAAAACCTGACATCTTCCACACCTTGTAATGCTCTCCTAAATTCATGCGATTAATAAATAATCTTACTGATAGAATCCAGAAGCAGTTACCTTTACAGTATATTGATCAAATATCTATCTTAATCGTTGAGCTCATCTTTTTATAAATATATAACTAATGTTAATTGATTTTTCTTCTATTGTTGTGACCCAAACTATGGAAACAATACTTTTTATTACAGCAAACAGAACTTTTCTTAGGAAAAGGGCATATTTACAACTACTGTGAAAATAGTACTTTGTAGCTAGTCACCCGGTGGAAATACTATTTAGCATGTCCTATTTGTATACATTAAGCATCTAAGGCACACTTGTGGGTGATTTAGCTTATCGATAAAATGATGGGGCATATTAGCAAGAACATGCGATAAATATCGCAAACCTTGCTTAGCGCGCCTTTTTTATCGCCGGCTATCGCTGGATATTACCGCGGAAATAACATGCTATTAGCAAGGTTTATCTCCATTGCGATAAAATATCCAGCGATAGCGGCGAAACCCAGCTTTAACACGAGAAATCCAGCGATAAAATCCTATCGCTAATTCTGGGGACTTAACCTTACAATCCACCTCCCATTGACTTTCATTGCTAAGTCATGTTTTTATCAGTTCTAAAAAACAAGCGCTAATCGGGGTTAGCGCGCGTTCTTTTATCGCTTCGCGGGTATTGCTAATAGGCGATAGGTATGTAAGCGACTGTTTTCTGTCGCTTTTAGTTGGGAACGCCTACCTTGCATGTCATTAGCGATAATTATCGCTGACATGCAAGGCGATGTAAAACCCGGCCGCTATCGCCGGAAAGCTGTCGCTAACGCCTGTTAGCGACAGCTTGCTAATAAGGCGTTAAAAATATCGCCGCTTTAGCAGCAAAAAGTGCCGCTAAAGCGGCGATAAAGCCCTTGATAATATGCCCCCATGTCTTTCTACATTCTGTGATACGTGTTAGTGTCGTGTTTCAGGCTGCAGCCATGCAATACACAAGCTTTAACCTGAAGCTAAGTTGTCCCAGTCATAAAAGTGTTTGAAGTACATGCGTACTGTAGCCCGCGTGCAACATTTAACTTTTCTGTGCCAATATACTGTGGTCTTTCTTAATTCGTAAACAATCAAATTGTGTTTAGTTATTTTACCTCATGTTGAATGGTGGCAGCACCGGTACTGTAAATGTAAGCCCGAAAGGCAGTCTCACAGTGCCCAGAGTCAAATTGCCATCAAACCAAGTCCAAAAAAGGCAAATAAATCTGGGGAGATCATATAGAAAGGGGAAATCAAAATACATCATAATGATTTTACAACAATCTCCAAAATTAGCTAAAACTGTCTAATACGAGAGAATGCTGTCATTCATTTGCTCTTTTCAGAGGACTCTGAGGGTACCTCCACAATTCCTCAGAATCAAATATAGACAGTGAAACCAGGGCTTACTGTTTGTTTTCATCAAGTAAGAACAGTTCTGTCAATATTCCAAAATATTTTGGATCACGTGAAGAAATATTTATTATACATCACAGATTAAATTTGAAATCGCTAGTCGGACCCTCATTCGTAGAATTTTCAGATTTTACTCCGAGAAGAGCTCCAGGTTGAATCAGAAAATGAAAGATGCGTGATTATAGCTTTTTTCTTTCCTCAAAACATTTCACCGAAAATGCAAGAAGCTGGTAAAATTCCATGGTGGGAGACGGGTGAAAAATGGGGAAAGAGTTGGGGAAATCCGGTCTGGAAAATCCAATTCAAACAATAATTCCCAATTTCTTTTGACACCCTAGGGGAAAACTGGAGCTACCACGGATTCCTGCTTTCTAGAATTACAGTTGCTGGTGGAATCGTCAGTAATTCGAAACGCTAGAATACCACATTGGCATTCCTCAAGAAGGAAGGCCTGAGAAATGTAGATTTTCCTGAGCCAAACCCCAAAATAGGGAATGTTTACGTGCATTTATATGACTATATTTTTAGCATTTTTCAAATTGGGAAATTTTGTAAAAATTCAAATATTTTTTTAAAAATATTGGGGCATATTCTCAAGGACTCATCGCCGATTTATCGGCACTTTAGCGCTGCAAAAGTGGCAATAGATTTATCGCCCTGTTCCCAATCTGGTGCAAACTGCCGATTTCGCCAGTTTTCCAGCGATAGCTGCCGCAAAAAACATCGCCACGGATGAGAGCGACAACTAACGCTAATGATATGCAGAGTAGGCGTTCCCGTGCAAAAACACACGAAAACACCACTTCGCGATATTCTCAACGATCAGCCAGATCGGCAAAGCGAACCAAAAAAAGGCGATAAGGCACGTTAGCAGCAGGGATTTAACACCTGCCTTTTACTGGTGATAAGCATGACGACAACCTGCAGTATGAAAGGGAGCCCAGCCCAGAGCCACATCTGAAAACCAACAGATGCCATGGAGACATTGATCATGCAGCTCGGATATCCAAGAGGGCCACAACACCCACCGCCACCACCCCCGGGCACCGCAGAAGAAGACAGCGGACGTTCCTAAAACGCACCAGCCTCAGACACTCAACGCCAGAGGATGCCATTGCCCACTACAGGCTCAAAAGGACAACCATCCTCCGCATCCTGACCCACATTGCCCACAGGCTGACGGTACCAACACAGCGGACAACCAACATCCCTCCGCAGACAAAGCTGCTGGCTGTGCTGCACCTGTAGGCCTCTGGTACCTTCCAACCAACAACAGCCAGAGTCGGAGGAGTCTCACAGCCAGCCCTATCAAACTTCTTCACACATGTCTTGGATGCATGTCCACAAAAGCAACGGCGGGCACCTGTATGCGCACCACACGCTAGTTCCAATTCGTAGTGTACCTGCACAACCTACCCCAACGCCAGCCGTTGCCTGACGCCTCTGTGCTCCAGATCCAAGATTGTAGTTTTTTTTTTTGTTTTTTTTTTAATTGAGTATTTCAATGTTATACATTCAGCACACAATGCCATTTTACAATATACAACATTTGTAATGTATGAAATAATCAATCAACAGCAACTAAAAAGAAAACAGTAAGCCGTACTTGTCCCACAATTTTCTGTGGTCAGTTTGCAATGGATATACACCCCATCCTAGCAGCTCTTACCGCACATACATCATGACAGGTTATCAGCAGGCCCAAAACAATTACCCATCGAACAGTCACTCACTCAGAGCTCACTTCTTGGCATGATAATAGGTATTCCCGTAGGGGAGCCCAAATATCCTTGGGTTTTGAGGAAATCGGAAGTTCCTCAGCATATAATTCGAGCTGTTCACGGCAGTATACCATGTCCTTCAGCCACATCTCCATCTTAGGTCGCAAGCGACTATCCCATGTGAAGAGCAGTCTCCTCTTGGCCAGCAGCAGAGCCACTCTCAAAAACCTCCCCAGCACTGCGCGTATATGAGGGACATACCCCAGGAGGCACTCCAACGGTGCGCACTGTAATTCTACCCCCGTCATGGTACATAGAAGAGCGATAACTGCTTTCCAATATTGGAGCACCTGTGCACACTGCCAGGACAAATGCAAAAAATCAGCCCCAGCCTGCCCACACCGTTTACAACAGTCCGTGTCTCGTAATCCTATTCTATGCAGTTTTTTAGGAGTATGATAGACTTGGTGTATGAACTTCAGATGGATAATTCTCAAATTATTATTGGATGTCAGTCGCCCCGTCATCTCACATATGTTGCCCCAGACTCTGTCTGTAATGGGGGGGACACTATAGTGTTCCAGCGTTCTAAGCTGCAGTTGCTCCCGGAGGGAGTTTCGTCCTGTATTGTCCTATACAGTTTGGTGATCAGTTTTTTCCTATGCGGAAGTTCTATCACCAGTTGTAGTGCCTTTAGTGACAGTGGTTCCACAGGGAAAGAGGCATAATGATCCTGTATTGCCCTACGTAGCCTGTAACAAGTATATTGGAACAGTGGGGTGGGGTTTTGTACATAGTCCAAATCGTTCCGCGTGACGTAGTTCCCGCTTGGGTATAAGTCCCCCATCGCTGCAATGCCCACCTCCCGTAGAGCCGTGAGCGGGCCTCGCTCCTGCGCCACAGACAGGGCGGCATGCCCCGCAATGGGCATCGCAGGCGCGTATAACGGTAGTTTCTGTGTTCGCCTCCCAATCTCCTGCCACGCTGCAATTGTAACATCCAATGTGTTAATCTCAATCTTGGGCGTCTGTCTCTTAGTGTGGGTTATGATTCCACACAGTGGCACAGGGTGGGCGTCTCCCTCTTCGACAGCCACATGCGGGATGAAATCATGTGGTTTGAACCAAAAATAGGCATATTGCGCCTGCCCGCATAGATAGTACGTGTAGAAATCTGGGGCTCCGAATCCCCTCTCTCAAAGGGCAATGTCAAAGTGCTCCAGGCGATTCTCGGTTGTTTATTCCCCCACACCAAACGCAGCAATTGTGTCTCAACTGTTTTAAAAAAATGTTTGGCCAGTGCAATGGGGATATTGCTAAACAAGTACAGAAACTTTGGCAGGACGATCATCTTGATTATGGCGATGCGATCTGCTAGAGATAACGGCAAGCAGGCCCAGTGATCAACCTGCTTCACTAGTGTTGCGTAAGCGCGGCCATAATTTTCCCTGATCACTACCTCTGGGTCGCGATGTATCCACACTCCCAAATACTTAACAGGGTCCTCGGACCACACCAGTGGGTATTCAACCTGTGGCGACGTGGTAATGCTCGTAATGGGGATGATGACAGATTTCTCCCAATTTATTTGAAGGCCTGAGAAGAGACCAAATTTAATATATTCCCGCAGCACCCGGGATAAGTATGTCTGCGGTTCGCGGATATAAAGGACCATATCGTCCGCGTATAATGAGATTCCAACCGGGCGATTGTTAAAATTCAGAGCAGCCTCCCTGTGCCCCTGACGAATCCTGCATGCCAGAGGCTCAAGAGCGATGGCAAAGAGCAGGGGGGACAAGGGGCAACCCTGCCTCGTGCCACGGTCTATGGGGAAGGACTCCGAGGTGAGCCCCCCTACCCTCACCCTCGCTGATGCGTCAGTATAAAGAACCTGGATCCAGCGCAGGAAAACAGGGGGGAATCCCATTCTGCGAAGTATGTTCCACATATATTCCCGTTCTATAGAATCGAATGCTTTCGCAGCGTCTAGGAGCACTGCCACAGCCGATAGATCCGGGTTTAGCACATGAAACATAGCGAATATAGTTCTGAGGTTGAGGGAGGTGGAGCGGTCCGGGATGAATCCGGATTGATCCGGGAGCACCAGCAGGGGCATTAGGGGCAGTAACTTGGAGGCCAAAATCTTCGCCAGAATTTTTGCATCTAGATTAATCAATGATAGGGGGCGGTAGGACTCGCATCGTGTGGGTGACTTATCCTTTTTCAGCAAAGTGATGATAAGAGCCTGTCTCAAGGACGGAGGGAGAATGCCAGTCTCATGGGCCTCATCGTACATCTCCAGCAGGTGTGGCACAACCAGGTCGGCATACGCTTTGTAGAATTCCACCGTTAGGCCATCCGGCCCTGGTGCCTTGTTATTGGGCAGCGACCTGATCGCGTCTTTGACATCGTCCTCCCCAATAGGCATGCCCAGGTATTTTCTATGTATATCAGACAGCCATGCACATGCCGTATCATCTAGATAAGCATCCAATGCAGCATCGTCTATCCCCCCACTGGACGTATATGTGAAAGCATAGAATGTCCGGAATTGATCCACAATTGCCTGCGGAGAATAATGCATTTCCCCATCCGTGTCAGTAATGTGGTCTATGGGAGGGTTAACAGATCTGTCCCGCAGCCTATTGGCTAGAATCCTACCTGATCTCCCGCCCTCCCCATATGCCCTAGCAACATGGCGCTTGGATAGATATTTTATTTCTACTTCTGCTAATGAGTTGTATTCCTCTACTTGCTCATGAATTTGGGCTAGTGTATCCCTAGAGGGTGCAAGGTTATATTGGTTTTCGAGAGCCGCCAGCTTTTTTCAATGGCTTGCAGTTGTCTTCTGAGGTCTTTTAGGATACCTGCGGAAGTGCTAATACATACCCCTCTGATGGTCACCTTAAAGGCTTCCCATAAAACCGCCTGACTGTCAACTGACCCCGCATTGTGCTCGAAATATTGTATTATAGCAGTCCTGATAGTGTCTGCATAGGTCGGGTCTGTGAGCGCCTCCGCCCTAAAACGCCAAGTGAACGGTCTGTGTATATTATCAGGTATAACCAGCTCCATGAGGACAGGGTTGTGATCAGACAGGGTTCGCGGAAGAGTGTACACCCCCTCCACCCAAGTGTTAGCTTCTTCGCTGAGCAACCAATAATCCAGCCTGGACCAGCTGTTGAATGCAGGGGTGATGTGCGTACCTTCTAGCCTACCCTCATTCCGCAAGCGCCAGGCATCCACCAGGCCCATTTCCAGCATCAAGTCTTTTATGCATTTTGCAATTTTAATCGTACGTGCTCCTTCTGGGTTGGATTTGTCCACCAATGGATGGAGGTGAGTGTTAAGGTCCCCTCCCAATAGGATTGCCGCCTCCGGCCAATCGCGCAACACATTCAGCATCTTTAAAAAAGGCGAAACATCATCCACAACAGGGCCATATATATTTACAATCGTCATAAGGACCATTCCCAGTTTGCCCTGTACCATCGCCCACCGGCCCTCCGTATCTACACATGACCGTATTGCTGTGAATTCCACCCCTCTCTTAACTAGGATGAGCACCCCTCTGGCATAGGTAGAGTACGACGAAGCTAGCCTGTAGGCCACCCATCTGCACGCTATCTTAGCTTCAGTGTGTTTACTCAAGTGAGTTTCCTGTAGGAGGGCAACCTTCACCTTGTGTCTGTCCAGCTGTGCCAGCACCTGTCTAGTCTTCTTGGGCGTGTTTAACCCCCGTACATTCCACGTTATACAGTTGAGCTTATCTCCTGTCATCTGTAATCATATTCAAATCTGCAGCCATAATATCTCAGAACTGCATATTCCGATGCATGTTTGCACTGACCTCCCCACATCTGACAATCACATCTCACGGACTTTCGGCTTAGAACAATTAAACAGTTCCACCCTCCCCCACCCACTTCAGCTTCCCCAACATGCCAAAGGTGCATCCCACATTAAACTCCCACCCCATCAAACACAAAAAAAACAGTGCATCAGTTGGGGAATACCCATGGGGGATCGTAGTGGCGAATCCACTCCCCGATCTAATAGGGAGGGGGCCGCCTATATATCATTAAGTCCCTCAACCCAGACGCCATCTCACTATACCTATATATAACAGGCTCAGCGGGGCACATTTGAAAATTGTCCCCATTATCTCTAGAGCTGGCAGAATAGGACCCAGAACAGTAAATCGGTACCCTGTCTTTTCAAACCTGGAATATAATATGGCTTGATTAGGTTCCAGCCCTTTCTCTTGCTAATTGGGTCCCGACCGAGACAGCCAAAGCCAAGCGCAACAAGCGCCTAACATCGATCATTGCATTTCGGAGTGCTCATAATTCACACAACACCTGTGGATTGAATGTCCCCACCCCTCTCAAGAGTGAGTACAAGCATGCGATACTTAAGTACCAGTCCTTGGGTTCGCCAACCCTCAATCGTCCACATCCGAAGTGTGAGCCGGTGGGTTGTTCCGACGGCGTAAGGCCTTAGCGTGTTCCATCGCCTGTTTAGGGCTGGTGAAGATCTTCGAGCTTGCTGCCTCGCCGATGCGCAGCCGCGCTGGGTAAAACATGGCGTATGGAATCTGTTCCTTCAAGAGCACCTTTTTCACGCCCTGGAACTCTTTACGTGCTGCCTGTACTGTAGCCGTGAAGTCCGGGTAGAACGCAAGCACATCGCCCCTGTAGTTAATGGTGCCCTTGTTGCGTGCGGTCTGCAAGACAGTGTCGCGATCCCTGAAATTTAGGAGCCTGGCGATTATCGGCCGCGCCGGTGCTCCTGGAGGGGCGCGCCGCCAGGGATCTGTGCGCCCGCTCCACCGCAAACATGGGCGACAGGGCATCCGCACCACATATGTCCCGCAAGAGAGTCTCCACAAAGTCCTCCAGTCGCCCCACGTTGGTGGACTCCGGCAAACCCAAAATGCGCACATTATTGCGCCTCGAGCGCGCTTCGATGTCCTCGTTCTTGGCCTGGATGACCGCAAGGAGTTTCGTGATGTCCGCCTGTTTCGAGGTCACCTGCTGAAGGCCATCCTCAGCGTCAGAAATGCGCTGCTCCGCCTCTCCAAGCCTCGCCGCCTGCTTGTCCAGCTTAGAGGAGAAGTGGTCCATTCTACCATTGAGGGCCTCTATTTTCCCATCTATAGCCTGCAGGCTAGCCTGGATGGCCGCCAGCGACTTCTCCAGCGCCGTGGGCGCCGCCGCTGCCGATTCCAGCTCCGAATCCGAGGCCGCATTTTGTGAGGACTTGCCCCTCTGCGCAAATCAAAAGTGAGACGCGGTTGGTTTTTATCTGGCTTGCCCATGTTTACCGCTCTTGTATATATTGCGCAGTTCAGCTGGTGATGGCAATTCCCTGTCTCGGTCAATCACCTGTATTCTCGTGACTCTGTCCACTTTGTGCTATGTTCTTAGTGGTCTCTCCACTCCCGAGGGAACTCTGTGTTGAGTGCGCGATGTCCCCTGCACCTCTGTTATAATTTGAGTGTCCCCACACCGCTCCCAGCACTGATCAGCCTCACAGCCCACCGCAGACGCAGTCCAGCTCTTATAACAGTTAGGCCCTCTTTTTTTTTTTTAGAGGAGCCAGGGGGGACCCAGCAGCACAGTCTCAGCCCATCCATGGACTTCACTACCCTGGCGGCAGGGGCTGCCTCGCTCTACGCAGTTCTCCGCCGCATATAAGGCCCTCCGCTTACCTCCTGCACTTTGTTAGTTTTTTTCCCTTTTTTGGCTGTCACCCACTGGTATGCTGCTGTTCAGGTGCGCAGGTTGCTCCTCCAGAGGACAGGGGCCGCCTGTTCTGCCCGCCTGTGCCGTCGCTCTGTCTTCCTCCTCTAGCCCTCTCGGCAGCGTCCCGTCAGACGCGCGCGGCCCGCCCGGTGCTCCGGAGCCGGCCGCTCGCGCAGATCCCGACACCGTCGATGCCGCCAGAGGTCACTCACAGGCCACGGCGCCGGTCAACGGGAGCCGCAGCGTACATCCAGCCGCGCCCTCGACGAGACAACCGGGCCGCCTCCAAAGCGCTTACAGGCACTCAGGGGTGCAGTCCTCGTCCCTCGGGTCCAGCGTTCCCCGATCCGCACCGCTCACTGTGCTCTTCCACTGCGTCACGCGGCTGCCATTGCCACACGGCCCGTGGGAGTCAGTCTGCAGCGTCCACACCCCGGGGAGCACACCGCTGGCAAATGTCTCGTTCGAGAGCTCACCACGTAGCTCAATCGATCCGCCGCCTCTGCTCCGTAGATGGCCGGGTCAGGGACAGGATTATTGCAGGATTTTAAAAGGCAGCCGGCAGAGCTACACTAGCGTGCGGCCATCTTGCCGAGCGCCAAGCCACGCCCCGATCCAAGATTGTAGTTACTGAAATGTGGGTGCGCCAGGTCATGAAGTCCAGTAGTCAACAGTAGTGTAAAAACAGTTCTTTATTACAAATACATAAATCAACAATACGAAAAGCTCAGCCAACGCGTTCCATTCCCATCGGGGAACTTCATCAGGGCAACGTGTGGATTCAATTAACTGCATATGCTGCGGGAACTCCCGAATACAATTTCATATTCCGAAAGTCAGTATTCAGAAACCTGTTGGATAAATGGTGACAATGGTCAAGCGTCCGTTTAGTCACAAACGTAATCTGGTACAGTGTATTGCACTTGGACAAACCGGAATGCTAACAGGTATGATAAATCCTGCATAAAAAGACCGTAACAGAAGTTCGTGTGGGCGTAACCTTCGTAGGAAAGAAAAGGAACGTTACGACCACACAAACTTCTGTTAAGGTCTTATTATGCAGGAGTTATCATACCTGTAAGCATCACCGTTTGTATCAGCTTGATACCCCTGCACCTTCACTTCCCCCACACTGCGCAGGAATAGCTGGAGACCAAGCAAGGGAACTACGCCATAGCTGGCTTCCCGCACGTGTTGGGGGCAATTGACTGCACACATGTGCTACTTGTGCCCCCTGCCCACACTGCACACAATAACCGCAACAGAAACCACACTCATTCCATCAATGTGCAGGCAAAAGTGGACCACCGGGGCCTGTTCACGAATGTCGTCGCAAACTTCACAGGCAGTGTGCATGATTCCTACATCTTCCGCAAGTCCATCAACAACCAGCGCTTTGAGGATGGCACCTATGGAAATGCACTGCTCGTCGGTAAGTACCAACTGAACACACCACACACCTCAACTCCACAATCATACAACTCACAACTGTGGGAATGCACATGTTACAAAATCACATACAACATGCCAATCAACAGGCCCAACTACCAGACACGACAACACAAGTAACTGTGGTAACCGTGGCCAGCCATGTAGACAAAACATTCACGGCATGGCACCTCTGCCACACAATTGCACAATGTGGGGAGAGGTGGGAACAAAGTATGTGCGAAGGAGGCAAGTGACCCATCAATAAGAATGTACACAATGCCAAGTGTGGCGGTGATGTGCTGGACAGACTTCAGTATGCAGAGCACAGACATGTCCATGTGGACATATACTGCTGGTGTTTGTAGTGTTGTGGACAGTGGACGCAAACAGGTTACCTCAGGCAGTGTGGGAGACCTTGGACATGTAGCTTTGTCCCCCCCCCCTGTAAGCGTAAGCGGAATGGCCTTGGCCAGCGTATGTCTTGAATAAATAGCCCGGGGCTCTCGGCGTGGTTCAGTTCCGGGTTGGCCACCAAAGTAAGTACTGCATGTGTCTCTGTGTCCGCCATATCCTGTCCATAGGCCTACACACACATGGCCGACCACCTTCAACGGCCAGATTTACACTGGAGATGAGGTGGCTACGTCCCAAGCCAACCTGCACACATCTCGTCATCGCATGCAGGGTCGTGTCTGCCAGGGCGGCGCCCCCACCCAGCCACGAGGCCACCGCCGTGACCGGTGGTGCCTGCGCGATCCTGTGTGCCTGCTGCACCCCAGCCCTGGTCCCCAGACCGGTCTTCCGCCCAGCAATGACTGGCCGCCCCTGCGCACCCAGGCCTCAATGCTCACCTGCTGCCACCAGCGTGTCTCCAAGAGGGCCCACCATGTGCCGGTGCAACCTCCTCAGCCGATCGCTGGATTCCGCACCACAGGCCCCCAGCGCACCCTGCGACACCGCACCGCGGAGTCATGTTTGTGCTGACTGCTGCCTTCGGCGTACACTGCGCTCCAGCAGGGCTCTCAATTCAAATCGAATCTTGATTGGCAGGACGGCGTATCGAGGTCTATGCATCATCGAAGGCTGCACACCCGCTCAGCTCTTCAGGTGCCCCTACCTCAGTGCACCGCAAGTCACCATCCCGTGGCGGTAGGCCCGTGCCGCCCGCAGTGCATCAGGTGCCACCAACTCAGTGCATCGCAAGTCGCCGTCCTGTGGCGGTAGGCCCGTGCCGGCCGCAGTGCATCGGGTGCCACTAACCCAGTGCGCCACAGGTCATGGACCCTTTATTATTGAGTCGCGTGGTGTGGACGCCATCATGTCACCTCCGGCAGTGGGCAATGTGATGTGGTAGGCCCCTTTTATTGGCAGGGTCACATGTCCTGTGATGCCTGTGCTTGATGGGTGTGGTGTGGTTGTAAACCAGCCCTCAGGGAGTGGCTGTGGCATGCTGACAACTAGACCAGTGATCAGCAGATCACTACAGGGAAGACCTGGGACATGTAGCTTTGTCGTCCCCCCTGTAAGCATAAGCGGAGTGGGCTGGGCTGGCGTATGCCAGTCCAGCGTAGGGGTGTGAACAATGAGCCTGGGGCTCTGGGTGTGGTTCAGTTCTGGGCTGGACAAGGAAGTAACTAATGCGTGTGTCTCTGTTGTAGTGTCGGCGCCACCCGGACCGCAATCGGCAATGTTGCACCCTGTGACTCAAGTCCCACAACATGAGCAACATGGACGTAAGGGGGAATCACTGACCCTACATTCATCCATACTTTCATACTTGAATGATCATAGACATGACACATCTGTGTGAATTTGAATGTTTTATTCACATTCAGTGGAGTGTTGAAGCTGGAGCAGTACAGGGCCATGCAAACTCCACTTTACATTGTTGCCCCGTGGAGGGCCAGCCAGAGTCCTTTAGGGAATGACAAGTTCATCGGAAGAGGAAGAGTTCAGTCTGCAGTCTGATTGCTGAGTCATTGGTAACCAAACAGGATATGGCAGTCCATGTCGAGGTCCAAGGTGAGTGTCACAGAGTGTATCGGGGGACAGTGGAAGGTGATGATGCAGAGGGCAGAACCAAGCAGAAGCAGGCCATATGGCAGAGATGAATGCTACTGCTTCCTTCTTACCACTAAGGCAGAATCATCCGCATCTTCGTCCTCTGATGTTTCATGTGCCTCACATGTGGGTGGTGGTGTTTTGTCAGCAGCACTGTGTGGCACTGACACATCAGGGGCCGGAGGTGGAATGTCTGCCGCACTGTGTGGCAGTGACACATCAGGGGCTGTAGGTGGAATGTCTCCCGCACTATGAGGCACTGACACATCAGGGGGCAGAGATGTGGATGTAGAAGCATCAGCAGCATTCATCGGCGCCAGGCCTTGTGGCAGCAATGCCATGATGAGGATCTGCAGGGCATGGAAGATCCCAGCTACATCTCGCTGGTGTGCAGCCGTGGCAGCCATTCTTTCCGCCTCCATCCGCTCCCTGTTCTCCATGATCCTCCGCATGTGTCCCAACTCCCGGCTGACATCGCTGGAGCCGCTCTGACTAGACAGTTGTCCTTGTCTCAGAGTCAGGACTCCAGCGATGTCAGCCATGGATCATTGGAGAGCATGGAGCGGACTGTGGTTGTCTGTTAGGGACTGTAAGTGGTCCCTGATGGGACTTAGACACCCACGTATGGCATCTAGTTTGGCTGCCATGAGGTCGAACCCCACCCGCACCTGATCAGCCATCTTCTCCTGGCACCCTAACACATGGCGTTGGAAGGCCATGTGTTGTTCGTGGGGGTCCTGGGAGACAGCCGGGGTGGTGGGTGCTTCCTGCTGTGTGGTCTGTGCAGGGGGTGAGGTCTCCTCGATGCAGCTGGGCTGCCCTGCTCCTGGAGGTGAGGTGCCGAAGCTGTCCATGAGCTTTTGGAGGGCGTCGGTGTCGAAGGTGTGGAGGTCCTCTTCATCATCAGTGAAGAGATGTTGCGTCTGCTCTGCAGGAGGTGTTGATTCTCCCTCTGCAATGTGAAGGGGAGATGCAGTTTAACATTGTGTTCACATGTATGTTGACGCATTGTACAAGTTTACATACAGACTGCATGACAATGTACATTGTGACTGTTTGGGAGGAGCTGCCTATTTGATGCGGGACAGTGGACATTTGACAACATCACAGATGTGTGTTTGTACTTGTACATTATCATCTCACATTTCCCTGCTATGCCAAATGTGATTGGCCAGTTTCTACACACAAGCGGCACCAGTTGTGTCCTCTGTACTGTTGTGAACGTGTTGCAGTTTGTACCACATTGTTGTCAATGTTGATGTGCTCTGGATGTTATGTGTGTGTGCTGCATTTTGGGAGAGTCGCCCCTGCAGCTCTGATTTTGCTGCCCCTTATCCCTTTCAGGCGGTGTGCCTTTGACTTCTGTGCTTATACAGTGCTGAGATGTTGCATACTTGGGTAAATTGGGCTCTTGGCGGGAGTTGGGACTCTGGGGCATGGTTTGTCCGCAGATGTGTTGTTGAGGTCAGGGGTTGTTTGTGCACGTGGATGTGTCAGTATGTGACCTGCTCCTTTACGGATGTGGTCCACACTCAGCCACCTCAGTGTCGTGGCGTGCAACATGTCATGATATATTGACTGCAGCCATGCTATTCGTCATGCAGTGTCACTTGCATTGTCAGTGTGGCTCACAGACACGTCGCTTTGCTGGGTTTGGCACATGTGCATGGGTTGGTTGTGAGATTGGTGATGTGTGGGAAGGGCCCCTCTGGGCACATAGTCGAGGGGGCCTACTTGCTGTTTCTAGGTGTGCTGCTGTGTGCCAAGGGGATCAGGGACATGATCCAGAGTCATTGTGGGTGTGCACTGTGCTATACTTAATTGTGCATGTGTGACATTGTGCCCATCTCCCCCTGTCCCCCCAGTCCCTGGTCGTTACTCACCCTGTTGCTGTTGTGTCAGGTCATGTTGAGCAGTGTCCGGTCCCCCAACTCCTGCCACCGTCTCCCCACTGATGACTGTGGACACCATTTACTCCATCTCATCCAGCTCCTCCTGTGGCGCTGGACTCCCACCTCCAGTCTGCATTGCTGCCTTCTGGTTGTTGCCGAGTTTCTGCTTGGTTTTGCGCTTCACATCATTCCAGCGCCTCTTGAGCTCTTCCATTGTCCTCCTCAGCACTGCATTCACCTTGTCCATGATGGACTGCCATATTCCATTTTTTGTTGCCAATGACACAGTGGAGGTGACGAACAGTTGTTGATGGTGTTCTACCACCTCCGTTATAAGGATCCTGTTTTCCTGCGGACTGAAACGCGTCTTCCTCTTCTTCTTCTCCTCGCCCTTCCCTGACCCTGAGGTCCCAGGCTGGTCCTCCTTGGGGCTTGTGGGGTTCTGGTTGTCCTCTGTACTTGCTCCGGCTACCTCCATTGTGCTTCGCAGTTGTTTTGGTTTTGTTTGTGGGTTTTTTTTCTGCTTTTATAGTAATTTTTCCCGCCTGACGTGTGTGAATTGCAGGCCTGGCGCAGCTTATCGCTGATTTTTTTATCGCGGTTGGGCTCATCGCCAATTTTTTTACGTTCGGCTTTAGATTTTTATCGCAGTCCCGGTAATTTTTTTCGCAGACATTTGATGCATTGTCGGGAAACTATCACATGTTACCGACGTGTTGGGAATACGGCGTTAACATGGAGTTATTTCCCGCGATAGACGGCGATATGAAAAATTGCGTTAACCTATTTTGGCGATGATTATCGCACGTTCTTGAGAATATCCCCCATAGTTGCATGTCCGCTTCACACGTCCCGAGAAGTGTTCAGTCATTTACTGTAACTGAATTGTCTTATGTCAGTCAGATCCAGATGGGAACCACAATCTCACGTTAAGAGCGCCACAGAGTAAAAAACACAATAATTATTTTCATGCAATTATTTATTATATGCACAGCAGGGGGGACACATTGATTCTTCTTTTATATCCAGTTTGTTTACCAGTCACATAAACTGGGCAGGCACTTTCAGTTTACTTTCAGAAGCATAACAACGCGGAATTGCTGGAAAGCACTAATTTGAAATTAAAATAGTAATCACTGACACCCTGTCACTGCCATTGAACATAAGAACATTGATTTTAGTGTTGCAGGGGGAGTGCAGGGACATTAGTTTACAGTGTATATTGCCGCACTGTATCGCAACGCTCAGCTATATTACAGAACCATTTCAGCAGATGCCACAAATTGCTAATTTGGGTTTGCGAGCATACCACTCTATTATACTTGAAGCACCACAATTAAGATTGGATGATTGCGTTAAATTTACATAATTACCGGCATTCCCATAGTGAAAATGGCCTTTGTGCAAGCACTGTAAACTGCCGCTATAACTCATTTAGCGAGAGTCTCACCTTGTGCTGACGATTACATAAATCATTCCCCGAGGTTTATGCTACCAGTTCACAGAACTTCTCTTCCTTTACTAAATGCACTTATTAGATATTGTGTGGTTGGACAGAGATAAAAAGCCACAGTTGTTTAGCATGTTACGTTTTACTGGGAGAAGTAGTTATTAAAAGTGGGAAATACTCATAGAAAATAAACCATTACCAACTGTATAAAGTAGTTTTACATTTCACATTATTACATTTGTGTTATCTACATGAACGTGTACATATTATTCTCTCTTTGTAAAAAACAGGTTGGTATGCTAGCTTCTGTGGACCATTTGCATCACTGGTGCTACTGTTGAACTGGTGTCAATCAATGAAGGATTTTAAAAGCATGGTGAATCACCCATAAGGGTCTAAAGGCTCTGGATTTGCTATCTGATGGAAAGCAAAGAGAAGGCACTCAAAAACAGGGGGGAAAAACAAGGAGAAAGCAATAAAAACGAAGGGAAAGCAAGTAGAAGGCACTCAAAAACAGGGGGAGAAAGCAGTGAAAATGATGGGAAAGCAAGGAGAAGGCACTCAAAAAAAAGGGGGAAAAGCAAGGAGACGACAGGAGCAAGAGCGATGAAGCAGCACTGGGAGAGCTGGGCTTGGGGCGTTATCAAAGGGGTCACGCTACAGCCTCCATTTAGAAGGTCCTGTGAGGATGTGCTGGAGGCGGTGGGCGGGGCTACGCTGAGGCGGGGAAAAAGGCAGCAGGCAGGAACAGCAATGACGGAAAAACCAAGGAGAAAGCAATGAAATCTAGGGGAAAGCAATTAGAAGGCATTAAAAAAAACAGGGGAAAAATCAAGGATAAAGCAGTGAAAACGAGGGAAAAAAGGAGAAGGCACTCAAAAAACAGGGGAAAAAGCAAGGAGAAAGCAGTGAAAACAACGGAAAAGCATGTAGAAGGCACTCAAAAAGTGAGGCAAAAGCAAGGAGAAGACAGGAGCAATAGTGATAAAGCAGCAAGGGGAGAGCTGGGCATGCTCAATGTGGTTGCGCTGCGGCCTCCATTAAGTAGGTTCTGGGATTTGGGGGGCGATGGAAGGCAGTGAGTGGGAGGCAGGAAGATGGAGGCAGGCAGGAGCATCAATGAGGGAAGACACAAGGCGAAAGCAATGAAAGCGAGAGGAAAGCAAGGAGAAGGCACTCAAAAAACAGGAGAAAAAACGAGGCGAAAGCAATGAAAACAAAGGAAAAGCAAGGAGAATGCACTCAAAAAATGGCGGGTAAATAGCAAGGAGAAATCAATTAAACTGAGGGGAAAGCAAGGAGATGCCACTCAAAAAACTGGGGGGGCCGAATAAGAAGAAAGCAATTAAAATGAAGCACGGAGAAAGCAGTGAAATTTAGGGAAAAGCAAGGAGAAGGCATTCATAGCAGGGGTGAAACAAGGAGAAAGCAATGAAAAAAGCAAGGAGAAGGCACTCGAAAAACAGGGGAATAAGTAAGGAGAAAGCAGTGAAAATGAGGGAAAAGCAACGGGGAAAAACAAGGAGAAAGCAATGAAAACGAAGGGAAAGCAAGGGGACGGCACTCAAAAAACAAAGGAAAAAGCAAGGAGAAAAGCAGTGAAAATGAGGGAAAAGTAAGTGGAAGTCACTCAAAAAGTGGGGAAAAATCAATGAGAAGGCAGGAGCAATAGCAATGAAGCAGCACGGGGAAAGCTGAGCTTGAGGCCTGCTATATATAAATATGGTGCTATACTCGTTTGAATTTAGGGAAAGTACTTGAGGCAGAGCTTGAGTTAGCTTAATTAGTCCCTGTTGCTTGTAGTCTTAGGGCCTGAATCAGAAAGGAAAACTTACACTTTTGTGTAAGTTTACATTTCTTTTGGTATTCACAACCTATGAGTCATTAGTATTTTTACAACTACATAGACTCCGCAGTTTTGGAGGGGGGGAGATCTACGCACATTAAAAGAGAGGACAGGCCAATATTTTTATGTGGAGAGTTCTCCGCCTTGGCACCGGAGTCTCTGCAGTCATAAATTTACTATTAACTCATAGGGCCTCATTTATGGGGATTTACCATGGGGCAATGCAGCCTTGCTGCACTGCCCTACATCAAAGTGAAAGGGCAGGATTGCACCGTATTTATCTAATGTGGTGCATTCTTGTCCTTTCCCTCAGCGTTGGCGCCATTTCGGCAGCCTAGCACCAACACAGGCACCGTTGCACCATGGTGCAAGGGTGCCTGTGTTGCCGGAAGGATTGTTTTTGTACAGGAAGGAGCTCCTTCCTGAACAAAAACCCATCCTGGGAGGCTTTTTCCTCTTTCTATTTGTTCTGCAGAAATGCAGCACACATGGAAAGTGGAAAAAATGAGGAGAAATAACGTTATTTCTCCTCATTTCGCCTCCCCTGGAGAGGTGTAAGGTTTTGGAAAATCTCCAGGTTTACATGGTTTTGTAAATCTGGGGAAGCATCAAAATCCATAGGTGTTGAATGGGAACACCCACTGCAATGCCCATGGAACGTGTCTCTAACGCAGTGTAAGGCAACACAGGGATTTGTGCGGCCTTGCCTTACTCCATATCTACGAGCCCATTCAAAGCCATGCAAAGTGGCTTTGCGTGACCTCATAAATATGATTTTGTGATTTGCGCCACCGGACCGTCACCAACTGTGACGTTATGGCGGCACAAGGGGCACATAAATATGCCCCGTAGTTTGTGAATACTAAAGGAAACAGTAAATTCAACAAAAGTGTAAATGTACCTTTGTGAATCAGACCCTGAAAATTTGAATCAGAAGTAGAAAAGATATAAAAAAAGATGTTTAAAGCTCACATCAGTTGCCCCTTGTGCACATTTGAAGTTGTGTGTCTCTTGTGTTTCAGACATGCTAGCAAATAGCGTTGGGTCTGATCATCTTGTATTGTTCCAGTGGATACGTTAAATATTGCTCAGTGTAGGTTTATGTATTATGTATTTGTTTATTTTCCCTCAATATAGCCTCCAAGAACGTTCTCCCGTCTTGTGTAATATAGGTCAAGGCACATTATACAATGGGTTACCAATGCTCAGTTACCATAGCAACACAACTACCTCTGTTACAATGTTTTATGTGACCTCCAGGATAACTTAAGATGGAGGATTTGCATACCTGAAATGGCTTTATATGCAGTACTCTATGCTAGTAGTTGCAGGAACAGCATGACACTAACGCAATCAATATGTACCCAAATCAAAATAGTTTGTGCACTTTTTTTCCTATGACTGTCAGACATACATGCCAACATTTCAAACATGAAAAGTGGGAGATTTTGGAAACGAAATTAGGGGAGTCTATTATCCCCATCGACTTCTATTGTGGGAGGCAGCTAAAGCAAAGCTATTTTTGGCTAACAAAATTGGGATTCTCCTGCCTGAATCAAGTCTGTTGGTATGTATGCTGTCAGAGTTTAGGATTTCTTTCCTGGATGACTGGACTTAAATGATGTGTGTTCCAGAGTGGCAATGCTTGATTCACTCACCCTTTCTCTACCAGTGGAGATGTGCTGTCCATTATAGAGTATATTTGGTATTAGATCATTCAAAAGGGCCTCTCAAGATGCAGATCCCCTCTCATAAAGATTCACCTGAATCTGTGTGGGAGAAACAGGTCCAAAACATATTCTTAGAGTTACGTTTAAAGAATTTGGCCAGGATGTTTATTGCACTCTGTCAGCTTTTCTTGCTATTCCACCAAAATATATGTGACATTGGCGTTCTGATTCAGGAAACCCACTTGAGCGTGCCAGTTCTTAGGCAGATCTAAATAGGCACTCTTGCCACATGGGGAGAGTTTAAGAGAGTTGAGGGGGTGGGCTTTTCCTATTTGTGGTATATAGGATGTGGTTACATTCTTGTGGCCTTTTCAGTATGGTTAGACAACGAGGAACCCTTGACTAGGTGACAGTGCTTCATTTTGATGCCCAAGTGCAAGTGGAATTATGAAATGAGGTAGTCTGCTACTTGATGGAAACACCTGATCTGGCACTGACTGGCGAGGGCAACTTTAATGATGTCATGGATCTGCCAGTGGGTAGGCCAAGTCCACATACTACTCTTTATGGCTAATCCTGAGATCACCATCCTCAGGGCGAGGGGCATTTTTAAAATGTTTTGTGCAATAATCTAAAAATACACTTGTATGGGTTTAATGAGGATGTTAGCCACTGGAGAACTTTCCCTCTTTGCTTGGCAGGGTGGTCTTTTACAAGATCCTCTCTTTGCTGAGGTTTCCCTATGTCCTATAGAACACCCCGTGTAGGAATTCAGATGCTTACTTAAAAATGAATCGATGCTGCCCTCTGCTTTGGACCCACACACTAAAAAGTCTCATTGCGGGGGGCAAGGCTAACCAACATGACCACATCGATGTGATCCGTATGAGCTCCACCACCTTCATCTTTTAAAGCAATGGTAAAGGCTTCTGAGACAATCCCTTGCCCCCTAATGATCACGGACACCAAAGGGATAGAGAGGTGAAAGGATGAAGCCTAATTGTCCCTACTGAGAGCCACACCAAACATTTACATGGACGCTGCCTGTGGACGGATCACAGGTCGCAGCGAGGCCTACGAGGGAGATGTGGGCTCACCGCGCTCCGCTATGGAGGAACAGGCAGTGCACCATCTAGGCCAAAGATGACAAGGGCAGCCTCTTCACTCCCCTGAGAAGATTGGCACTTCCCCAGCAAACGATAATGCTTCAACACCTGTACCCGTACTACCTGGAACTCTGCTTGAGCCCGCCATGAGGCTTGATGGCGAAGGGACGATCTGAAAAGGACTTCCCTGCCCGGGGAGTATCCCAGATCAGTAAGGAATGATTAACCACCCAGAGCTGCAGTGAGTGCCAGGAATCTCCCATTGGCCCCCTCGACTTCCCCCTGTAAACACCACGTGTGGCCCTACATAGACCACTATCCAGGCAGACTGGCACACACACACGTACCAGGGGGCCAGAGAGTAATGAGGCAGCCCGCCTCGCCAAGCCATGAAGTGAGTGCACTCCCAGACAACCTCTACGCAAACTAGTGTGACCAAAGCTCAAATTGTGCCATGGGGGTGCCCAGCCGCCCTGACTGCTCCATACCAGCCCCATACATCAACTACTGCCTGCCGGTTCCTCTATGTGCTTGCTCCTGCTTCTGGCGAGACTAGGGGGAGATTGATGAGCCCTGGAGACACTTGTTTGGAGCTCCCTGGCAGCTGCATAGACTAGGCCTACTGTGCTCCTCCAAGATGGCAGTGGCCTCATGACACCATCAAGGGGCTGGACTTATCCGTCTATTAATGTTTTACGTCACCCATGAGCTCATGATTATGTGTTGTCAAAATTAATTTCAGAATCCTGAATGCCTCCCCACGATGGAATGCTAACCAGCACATAATAACTTCTTCAAGGGGAAGGCTTTCCTCTGGGACTCGTGGGCGCCTCCAGTCTTTCTGTGGAACGGATGGCGCTGGAGCACTACTAGTAACTCTCAAAAGGTATCTCCAGCCCCTGGGTCAAACCAAATACTATTTCTAGCTGCAAGTCAGATCATACTGAGGGTACTACAGAATACGCGCTGTTGAAACTCTTACCTGATGTTTTTGGAGGGTTCTCACTGCTCATCAACTATTCACCCCCATGCTATGTAATAGAGATATAGACTTGCCAGCGACGTGCCGTAGCCAGGGCCTCTCCATCAACGACCACAACTTACATGCCTCCTAAAAATCCCAAACTAACAGGGTCTCGAGTTATTTTCAGCTAATTGACTCACGGACCTCTCGCTGACCCCCTCGCAGAGAAGACAACATAGGCGTGACCAAGGAGGGCCTCTTCCCTTCCCTTCAGGACTTCAAAAAAGAATTGCGTGAAGAACTAAAAACAGATCTGACCTCCTCTTTGTGTGACCTCCAATCTGAAATTACCTCCAAATTTGTTGGTCTTCAACAGGATGTGGACTCAATCGGCACACGGACACTTGGCCTGGACACTACCTGCCAAACCCTCGCCCAGCGGGGAAGCAATCTAGAGATGTCTGGGCAAAATTATACTCTTTCAAAATGAAGGAGGCCATCCTCCAGGCAGCAAGGAAATTGAATGAGGTGACCTTTGAGGGAACATCTTGTCTTGTATTACAAGATGCAGCCCCAGCGACCCTGGCTCAGAGACAACAGTTCAGGCCAATCACCAATAAACTACGTAAAGACAACATTAAATATTGATGAGCATAATCATTTGGCTTGGCTTTCTCCTACCACAACAAATACCATCACTTCACTGACCTGCCAGAGGCATCAGTCCTGCTCGGAGTGAAGATCTCAGATCCCGAGCACTCAAAAGATCAATCGGAAGACCTGTCCACGAGCTTCCCAGCTGGCACTTACTACGAACTTTGTCTCCCGCAGCGCCATTCCCAGAGACAGGGGAAGCGAGGCGCCCTCGGCTGAAGCTGTCATCTTCTATTTACTGTTACAGAGACACTTGAGGACCTTTAAGTTCCTAATTTACTTTATCTCTTAGTCACTACGATGTATACGAGCGGTTTGTACGGTAGGCCCCATCATGGGGGAAGATCCTTACTGAGATATACTGATTCTTGACTCTTCAGAAGATTACCTGTGATGCTCACTGTATCTTAAGTATCTCACTAATGCTCCCTAATTCTACTCTTATCCTTGTTACTTTGACCATTAGCTACTTTAATATGAAGGTTTCATGTGGATCATGACTTACACATACTCCTACAGTTATTTCAATTGCTTTTCAAATGTTGGGAAACACGGTTCCCAACTAAGTCTGTTTTGTTTCTTATTTATTGTTTCATGCAGGAGTCTTTTTGTAACATGCTGGGGGTGACGGGGCAGAGGCTTTAATGGGGACAACCGACATGGATACGATGGATGTCAGGGGGTGGTGCCATTCTGACGATACATACACTTACCACAACAGTGGTATTGACCACATTAACCTTAAATGTCAAGGGCCTTAATTCCCCAGCGAAAAGACAAAAACGATGGAAATATTTTACTGATAGGCGTTAGGCTATAGTGGCACTTCAAGAAACTCATCTGAAACGTAGTGACAAAACACAGCTTTGTCACAAGCTCTATCCAGCCATTTACAAGTCCTCCACTTCCACTAAACATTGCAAGGTAGCCCTTTTATTTCATTCCTCCCTCAATTTCCAATCTATAGGCAGCAAAATGGAAAAAGAGGGGCTATTATTGATGGTGAAGGGGATGAAATCCAGTAGGCTGTGTATGATCACCTCGATCTACACCCCAAACTCATCACAAACCACTTTCTTCCACTCAATTCTAACACACTTGAGAGGGTTTGCTGAGGGAGATATCATGCTCATGGGGTATTTTAATCTCACCTGGGACCCGCAGCACACCTACAATACCCAGGCACAGGCAGCTTTACAAAGGCACGCCAACATTCCCTACAATCTATAACTTGGTGGACGCGTGGTGATTGGTGCACCCCAACACTAGGGACTATACTTTTTTCTCATTCCCATTGCTCATATTCATGGCTGGATTATGCTCATGGGGTATTTTAATCTCACCTGGGACCCGCAGCTGGATAGCACACCTACAATGCCCAGGCACAGGCAGCTTTACAAAGGCATGCCAACATTCCCTACAATCTATAACTTGGTGGACGCGTGGTGACAGGTGCACCCCAACACTAGGGACTATACTTTTTTCTCATTCCCATTGCTCATGTTCATGGCTGGATTATGTTTTCAAACCCAATCTTTAGCACAGGCCATCTCAGCAGTGGACTTCCACCCTATTGCACTGTCTGACCATGCCCCAGCTCAGTTGACCGTGGAGTGGGAACCCTCCATACCTAAACTAGGTCAGTGGTTCTTCCCTGGGTCCCTTACTAGAGATTGTCTCTTCAGAGGCAAGATACGCAAATCCATCGGAGAACTCCTTCAACTAAATAAACCCAAAAACAGCAATCTCTCTAACACCTGGGATGCTTTTAAAGCTGTTATCAGAGGAAAGTGCATCGTGTTTTCATCTGCCCTGACCAAAAAGAAAACCCAAGACAGATTAGCTCTCAAAGAGGAACTTCGAGTCCACGGAGAAAAAACATGAAGAAACACCTACAGTTACATTGCAGAGGAAGGTTACTGCGCTGACACAGGAGTTACACGCCAGCTATAACAATAGAGCCAAATTGACCCTATTGCGCCTTAAACACCAAACATACAATAAGGGAAATAAAGTGGGCACCCATCTAGTGCGCCAATTCTGACTAAACCATGAAAAGGCTATATTAGTTGAATTTACAAAGATACAGGGGAACCAGCTACCTCTGAGCAGGATAACGCTCAGGTCTTTCGTGATTTTTACAGGAATCTTTATACCTCAGATCTGCCCTGCGAAGAGGCCCAACAAGAACTTTTGGCAAAGGTGGAACTACCCCACGTATCAGCAGCCCAGAAGGAGGAGTTGAGCAGCCTGATAGATGAGGAAGAGGTCCGGCTGGCGATAGTCACTCCCAAGGCACATAAATGCACTGGACCTGACTGATTTATGGCGCTTTTCTATAAGACCTACAGTGCGGCGCTCATACAATCAATCAATCAATCACAGAATTTGTAGAGCGCACTACTTACCCGCGAGGGTCTCAAGGCGCTGGGGAGAAAAAAGGGGGGGGGTGCTGCTACTGGTCGAACAACCAGGTCTTGAGTAGCCTCCTGAAGGTCAGCAGGTCTTGGGTCTGTTGTAGGCTTAGTGGAAGGGTGTTCCAGGTCTTGGCGGTGAGGTGGGAGAAGGATCTGCCGCCGGTTGTTGTTCTTCGAATGCGAGGGACGGTGGCGAGGGAGAGGTCGGCGGAGCGGAGCTGGCGGTTGGGGACGTAGAAGAAGAGTCATCTGTTGAGGTAGGCTGGGCCAGTCTTGTGGAGTGCCTTGTGTGCGTGGATGAGGAGTTTGAAGGAGATTCTCCTGTCGACGGGGAGCCAGTGCAGGTTCCTCAGGTGGGGGGTGATGTGGCTGTGGCGTGGTACATCGAGGATCAGGCGTGCGGAGGCGTTTTGTATGCGTTGCAGTCGCTTGATGAGCTTGGCCGGGGCCCCCGCGTAGAGGGCGTTCCCATAGTCAAGTCTGCTACTGACGAGGGCCTGGGTGACTGTTCTTCTTGTATCTGTCGGGATCCACCTGTAGATCTTGCGAAGCATGCGGAGGGTGTTGAAGCAGGAGGAGGAGACTGCGTTGACTTGCTTGGCCATGGAGAGCGTTGAGTCGAGGATGACTCCCAGGTTGCGTGCGTGGTCGGTTGGTGTCGGGGCTGCTCCCAGTGTCGTTGGCCACCAGGAGTCGTCCCAGGCTGAGGGGTTGGAGCCGAAGATGAGGACCTCTGTCTTGTCCGTGTTCAGTTTTAGTCGGCTGATCTTCATCCAATCGGCGACAGCCTTCATTCCTTCATGGAGGTTGGATTTGGCGGCGAGGGGTCCTTGGTGAGGGAGAGGATCAGTTGAGTGTCGTCGGCGTAGGAGATTATGTTGAGGTCGTGCTGTCTGGCGATGCGTGCGAGCGGTGCCATGTAGATGTTGAACAGTGTTGGGCTGAGGGATGATCCCTGGGGTACTCCGCAGATGATCTCGGAGGCTTTGGATCGGAATGGTGGGAGGCGGACTCTCTGGGTTCTGCCGGCGAGGAAGGAGGTGGCCCATTCCAGGGCCTTGTCTCGGATCCCTGCGTCGTGGAGGCGTGCGCGTAGAGTGCGGTGGCAGACAGTGTCGAAGGCGGCGGAGAGGTCCAGCAGGATGAGGGCTGCGGTCTCACCGTTGTCCAGCAGGATCCTGATGTCGTCGGTGGCGGCGATGAGGGCAGTCTCAGTGCTGTGGTTGCTGCGGAACCCTGATTGGGATGGGTCCAGGATGCTGTTTTCTTCGAGGTATCGGGTTAGCTGTTTGTTGACGATCTTCTCGATGACCTTGGCTGGGAACGGAAGCAGGGAGATGGGCCGGAAGTTCTTGAGGTCTCTCGGGTCCGCCTTGGGTTTTTTAGTAGGGCGTTGATCTCTGCGTGTTTCCAGCTCTCTGGGAAGGTCGCGGTCTCGAAGGAGAGATTGATAACGTTGCACAGGTGGGGTGCGATGGAGCTGCTGGCTTTGTTGAAGATGTGGTGCGGGAAAGGGTCTGACGGGGAGCCGGAGTGTATTGTGCTCATGGTCTTGATGGTGTCATCGATGTTCACGCTGGCCCAGGCTGGCAGGGGGTCGTGGTCGATGGTGTGCGGCGGGTCTGGTGCATCGATCTTAGTTGGGGCTGTCTGGGTGTTGAAGCTGTCGTGGATGTCGGCGATCTTGCGGTGGAAGAAGGTGGCGAGGGAATCGCACAGGGCTTGCGATGGCGGGATGTCGTTGGTGTTGGAGCTGGGGTTGGAGAGTTCCTTCACGATGTTGAAGAGCTCCTTGCTGTTGTGTGCGTTGTTGTCGAGGCGGTCTTTGAAGGAGATTCTCTTGGCAGACTTGATGAGGTGGTGGTGGTTACGGATGGCGTCTTTGTGGGCTGCGTGGCTGTCCGGTGTCTTATCACTGTGCCATTTCTTCTCTAGTTTCTGGCAGGTACGCTTGGAAGCTAGGAGTTCCGAGGTGAACCAGCTGGCTCTTTTGGTGGTGTCACTGTAGGTGAGTTTTTCAGCGGGGCGAGGGTGTTGGCACAGTCGTCTATCCATCGTCTGAGGTTGCAGGCAGCGTCGTCGGTGTTGGATGGGTCGGAGGGAGGACTGAGAGCGAGGTTTGCCCGTAGTTGGTCTTCGGTGACTTTGCTCCAGCAGCGGCGTGGGATCTGTTGGGTGCGGTGGTGTGTGGTGGGTTTCTGGAAGGTGAAATGGATGCAGCGGTGGTCGGTCCAGAGGAGTTCCATGGTGCGGCTGAAGGAGACGTGGGAGCTTGAGGAGAAGATGGGGTCAAGCGTGTGGCCGGCGGAATGGGTCGGTGTTGTGACGAGCTGGCTCAGACCGAGGTTGGCGAGGTTGTCGATCAGGGTGGTGGAGTTGCTGTCGTTGTTGTTCTCCAGGTGAAAGTTCAGGTCTCCGAGGAGGATGTAGTCGGTAGAGGTCAGGGCGTGCGTGCTGATGAAGTCGGCGATGGAGTCGCTGAACTGGGGTCGGGGCCCAGGGGTCTGTAGACAAGGGTGCCTCTAAGGGTGGTGTTGGGGTCCGTGTGGATCTGGAAGTGCATGTGTTCGGCGGTGCTGAAAGTGTCGTCGGTGCTGGTCGAGACCCTGATGGTGTTCTTGTGGACGATGGCGATTCCTCCTCCTACTGCGTTGATGCGGTCTCTACGGGTGATCTTATAGCCATCTGGGATGGCTATGGCGATGTCGGGGGCGGAGGAGTCGTTCATCCAGGTCTCTGTCAGGAAGGCGACGTCTGGTGATGATGTGTCGAGCAGGTCCCAGAGCTCGACGGCGTGTTTGCGTGCGGAGCGGGTGTTCAGTAGGATGCATCGGAGGTGGTTGAGGTACTTCTTGGCGGGCGCTTCGGTGGCTCTGAGGCTGGTGTAGCTGCAGTTCCGGCAGGTGAAGGGACCATGGGTGCGTTTCAGGGCGGCCTTGAAGCAGTTGTGCGTCCGTCCGGGGTTGAGAGCGTGGAGTGTGGTGGCATCGTATCGGCGTCGGTCCTCGAGGCTGGAGCGGGGCGCACGGCCCAGGGGTTCTGGCGCTGGGCGCGGTCCAGGCGCGGACGGGCGCAGACGGGCTTGCCTTACCCTCCTATTTAATCATATGGAAACAAATAAAAGGGTCACCTCATCAATGAGTGAAGCACTCATATCTATTATCCCTAAGCCGGGAGAAAGACCCACAATATTGTGTTTCCTACATGCCTATAGCCTTACTTAACTTGGATGCAAAACTCTACAATAAGATCCTGGCCACACAATTAGAAAAGATTCTTCCTGAACTGATTCACCTGGACCAATCAGGCTTTATTCGAGGGAGTGAATCACATGACAACTTGAGGAGGATAGTCCTGGTCGAAAAAGCTACCAAAAAGCAGATTCCAGCTATCTTATTAGCGCTCGACGCTGAGAAAGCTTTTGACTGGGTGGACTGGTTCTTTGTTTTCTAAACCCTCCAAAAATTTGGCTTCGCCGTGGTCCAGGCAAGTTATGCAAATTCTCTCTCACAGGTTATAGGTAATGGGATAGGCTCAAATTTTTTAGTTTAAGTTGTGGCCCCCGATAGAGAGGCCCGCTTTCACCACTTTTATTTGCACTCAGCATAGAACCCTTAGCCACAAACATCAGACCACACCAGAGATCTAAGGCATTCCTTTTGGTTCCATGGATCATAAAATCCCTCTATTTGCAGATGATGTACTGTTCTCTCTCACTGCACAAACCACCTAATTAAATGCTCTGCAACAAGATGTTGTTCTTTATACAAACAGTGTCGGGATACCACATAAACTTACAAAAAATCATTTCTTTTAACCCTGACCCTCCCCACACATAATATGGAGCAGCTGCTCTCTACAACTCCCTTCCAATGGATGAAAAAAAATATTACCTATTTGGGAATTAAAATTACCCTCAAGATCTCGGATCTTTACAGGGCCAACTATTCCTTTGTCAGCTCAAATTGGATCTCAGATGTTGGGCCCACTTTTCCCTTTCATGGCTGGGGCATATCAATGCCATCAAAATGACAGTGCTGACACACATCATCGAGGTGCCCCAAAAATTCTTCATAGAGCTCTGATCCATGGTAATACGCTTCATTTGGCAAGACCGCAGAGTGTTGATCCCCTACAAGTTGTCATGTCCCCCAAGGGAAATAGTGGGCCTTTCCCATCCAGACTTTCACCTGTACTACAAAGCAGCACAACTGAGAGTTATAACAGACTGGTCCCACAGGGAATCAGACAAACATTGGCTTCATATGAACAGAGCAGTGGTGGGTCAATATGTCTGGGATGTTCTATGGAAGCCACGATCTGACCATTCCCTTAAAGTCTATCTGAGCACGCCTACCCGAACGACCCTTAAAGTGTGGGAACTGTCACTCGAGTGCCAGGCTAGACCTCCTTTCCTGCCCCCTACACCCTTATTCACTACAATCCTGCTTTTTCCACAGCCCTCACACTGGGACTCTTTGATCCCTGGAGGGAGGGTGGCTGTCTCGTCATCTTGAACCTCTTCCATGGGTGGGACATTCTTACTTTTAAACACTGTTAATGGGATTTTGGGTTGCCTACTTCCGAAATATATCACTACACTCAACTGAAACATTGGTTCCTACAGCCTGAAGTTTAACAGGCAGCCACTAGAGAGCTCTCTCTTATTGAGAACTTTGTACAGCAGACAGGGGGAGCCAAGGAGTAATCTCTTTCCTTTCTCCCATCTGCTTAATACTTTCCCCTGGACCACACCATGCCATGCCATGCCAAATTTTGGGCATATGTCCTTGGGGGCCCCATACCTGAAAAACATTGGCAGAAATTGTGGCAAACTATTCCCCGATACAACCATTCCCTGGGTCTTAGAGAAGCCCACTACAAGATTTCATTCGACTGGTATCTTTATCCCACTAAACTGAAAACCATATTCCCTAACACAAGAGATCTCTGCTGGAGGGGGTGTGGTCTACTAGGAGACTTCCGACATAAATGGTGGGACTGCCAGATCACACAACCATTCTGGGCAGAAGTCTTGGCACAAATTAAACCTATACTGGGCTATCCCATTCCATCTTTCCCTAGCTTTGCGCCGCGTGGCCCCCCTCTCCTGGCTGATTTTGGCACCATGAACCCCCATCCCCCAGGGCACGGCCTTTTAATTTTTTTTTAAATAATGGAAGGGGGCAAATGTTTCCCCTCCCAGGCCAATTTCGACCCCGGGAACCCCATCCTCTGGGGCCTGGCCTCAATTGTTGGTGCCCTTCTCCCTCTGAGGGCACCCATTGCCACTGATGGGGACTGCGGGGTAGCCTTAAGGCCCCCGCCAGCTCCCCACTGCCTGCGGAAGCCAGCATTGCTTTTACAGATAGGGAGCTACTAGCATGCAACTCCCTGTGTGTAATATCAATTGTTCTCCGCTTTAAGCAAGCAAGAGCTAAATCTAGGTTTCTGCCAAATTTGGTGTAATTCCGTTCAGAGGTTCGGGCTGTAGTCATGTTCAAAATCCCTATAGGAAAATGCATGGGGAAAACACATATTGGGACCCCCTTTTTTCTTGGCCCCGCTTGACAGATCACCCCAAAACTATCAACACAGTAGCTGATCCAAAAAAAGGAACAGTGAGAAAATTGTGTGAAGATTCTTCAAGCGACGACAAAGTTATTGGCAAAAAGAACCTGCTTTCCTATGGAAACATGGTCCTAACTATAACTACCTACTGGCGACCGGCAGTAGGTAATATATATATATATATATATATTATATAAATATCACTATACTTCAAATAACATTATTTCGGCTTAAACCATAAAAGTGAACGGTCAAATACTTAAGCACATCAAAGTTATCAGGATAATCAATGCTCAGCTATCCGCGTTCTTAATTACAAATTCGATCAGTCGCTGCAGTAAAATGTCTAATACAAAATTCACATTATTTAATAAAATAAAACCGTTTTAAAAATATTGTAAAAATAATACACTAATCAGACCATTAAGATCACTTAGCAGCAATAATAGCCCTCCTTTTTGCCCACATCAACGCCAAGAATTTTGCAACTGCACATACATAGAAGGGGCGATGCATCAGTACGTAGTATTCTTAAGGCAATCATATGACTAGAGGTACCCAGCAACCTACACACTGGTGCAATCCAAAAAGAACGAAACCTAGTGTATGCTAGACACTAATAACACATGCAGGATGGTTTCTTTTTGACCTACACAAAATGAGCACTCCTCACTAGATAAACTTTTCCATTTCGCTGTAAACACTTTTACAGGCAGTGTACCCACTCTAAGCTCAGGATAGAGCTTTCTATCAAAAGGAACAGTAACCACATCCCAATACTGCTCTAATGCAACTGTAGACTTAACATTTTAAAAATCGAGCAACAACAGTGCATCACCCACCATATGCTCTTCCTGTTGGAAGGCGTGGGTCCAATAATATTTTTTCAACATATCTTTCGATGGACTCTTCTCAACCTCAGGAAGGAGGCCTAGGTCACCAAGACCAATTACCTTTAAAAGCCTTCAAAAGCTGCCTCATTAAGGACAGCCAAGGGACTGTGTTAACTTTATCTTAGTTGATCATCTCCTCTAATGTGGCCGCATAATACCTTAATTCCGGGGTGATCCAGATCCTACGCTGGTATAGGAGGGGTCGCAAGTGGGCTTTAAGAATTCCCTTTTTCATGCCCAAATCCATAAATAGAGGATGCAAAGGGGTGCTAGTTGGAAGTGAATCCAGTTCTCTAATACATTTGTTCTCTGATTTTACAGGGCCTGTAATGTCGGCCAAACCTCCAGAGCTCGGCGCCATACATGGCAGCTCCCAAAGCTTTTGCTTTGTGAATTTTCAACAGGCCTGGTGTGGGAAGCACAATGTTCTTTTCTTCTTTTAAGATTACTATAGTTCTGTGCCTGTGGAAACATGGTCCTAACTATAACTACCTACATATATACATATATATTTCCACAAAGCCTCTGAACAAAGCCCTGCTTTTACCACTGCTTCACCAGGACCAACAGAAGGACGGCACACAGGAATCCTTTTGACAAGGCGCTTTATTAGGCTTCAAAAGCTTCCATACGTTATGGAGCAAGTAACCAGCAAAGTGCAAGGTGCATATTCATCAAACAAACAGACCTATGCGTTTCGGCCGTAGCCTTCTACTGGGTCATAGAGTATAGTGCACAGAGTATCAATTTAAAGGGATATCAGTACCCTTTCCCACCACCAATTAAAAACATCCATAATGTTAAAGGGGAAACAACCAATTTTTTCACATCCTTCTCAAAGTAAAGTATATCATTGCAGCGAGTTGTTACAGACATGAACGGAGAATCAAAAACACTCCTTGTGAAGTACACAGAGTATAAAAAACATGATTCACCGAGGTCATAAGTTTCAAGGTCTTGATACAGATGATTTTCGTGCTTGGTCTTATTCGGCAGTTATTTTTTCGAATAGCTATATGGCTCATAATGATTAAATCACAGGTTTTGGATGACAAATTTGGACAATATATTTTCAAAGAGGAAGGGACTGATGTTGGTCGCAACATACCAATTCTATTGTTACTCTAACAATTTCATTAAGATCTCGTATTGATGTTGTAATATACATACATATGAATATAAAGTGTAAAGTGTTTTTCATAACATATATTACCCCATAAAATACATAGATCAAAGAAATTGTAAAGAGCAAGTGCAAAGTGCAATTTATTATACATATATATATATATAAAAGTATGTGTATTTATTTATATGTGTGTGTGCATAAATATATATATATATATATATATATATATATATATATATATATATATATATATATATATATTACCTACTGGCAGTCGCCAGTAGGCAGTTATAGTCAGGACCTTGTTTCTATTCAAAAAGCGTTTTTTCTTTTGCCAATACCTTTGGCGCCGTTTGACGAATCTCTGTGAAATTGTCAAAACAAACTAATGGTTCGCTCAGGTCAGCTCCTATCTAGACAGTTTCGGGGTGATTCGTCAAGCGGGGGCCTAGAAAAAAGGGGGGTCCCAAAACGCGTTTTCTCCATATTAATTTCCATAGGAAAATTTAGACAAAGCTACAGCCCGAACTGCTGAACGGAATTACACCAAATTAGGCAAAAAGGTAGCTCTTGGTTCAGAAAGTGTACTTTTTTTTAAATGGTATTAATCCGTTCAGTAGTTCCTGAGAAATTCAAAAATAAAAAATATCAATATCTGGTGACCGAGGAGGATTCGTGAACCCTCCCGATCACGAGCTTCATTTTGATTGGCTGTCAACACTCCAAACCAAGAAGTGTTGACAACCATCTTGTGACTCAGTTAAACCGAGTCACAAGAAAAAAGGAAAGAAAAACATTAAAAAGCAAGAAAGGGGGCAGGGTAGAAACACCCTGACCCCTTAGGCCTGCTCCGGGGGTCCCACAGGGACCCCCAGGGCCTCAAAAAGCATTTTGTTTTTTAAATGGCAGGATTCACACTGGCTACGCGAATCCTGCAGAGAAAATAAATCAAAGCGTGGTGTCCTGCGCTTCGTTTTAATGAGCCCCCGGGTGGGCCAGGTCCCGGGGGCAATGTGCATAATATATGCGGGGGCCGAGGGGGCCCCCGCAGCCCCGGGGACCGCCACCTCCTGGGGGCTTACTTAATTATGCACAGGGAACACGGCCCCCCCGCAGCCCCGGTGACCGCCACCTCCCCGGGGCTTCATTCCTAAATAAAAAATTGCGTGGCGGGAGCTCCTGCCACCACCACACAGTCCCAGGGCCCGCCACCTCCCTGGGGCTTATTTTAAAATTATAGTGTGGGGGGCTCGAGCCCCCCACACTCCCCTGGGGACCACCACCTCCCCATGTCAGCAGCTCCCCTTGTCCAAAAGCAATGCCGGCTCCCACAGGAGGCGGGGAGCCGGCAGGGACCGTGGGGGTATTGGGGCTCCCCCCGTGGTCCCCATCGTAAGGGCAGGCCCTGGAGGATGGCGTCCCTGGGGCCAGAAGTGGCCCGGGAGGGGGGCCACTTGGCTTCCTCCCTGTTTAAAATATTTATTTTTAAAAAAAAAAGGCCGGGCCCTGGGGTATGGGGTCCCCAGGGCCAAAATCGGCCTCAGGAGGGGGGCCACACGGCCCCCCTCTAAAACTAATAAAAAAAGCAGGGCAGGTCTCGGGGGATGGGGTCCCCGAGGCCAACAAAAAATATATAAAAAAAAAAAAAAAACGAGGCCATGCCCCAGTGGATGGGGTCCCCAGGGCCAAAAAAGGCCCAGGGAAGGGGGGCCGCGCATAATAAAATAAAAATGTTTAAAAAATGAGGCACAGCACCGGGGCATTGGGTCCCTGGGGCCGAAAAAGGCCTCGGGAGGGGGGCCGCACAGCCCCCTTCCTTTTTTTTAAATGTTTTTTTTTAAATGGGTCAGGCCCTGGGGAATGGGGTCCCCAGGATCCACAAAATATTTAGAGAAGGGGGGCCACACAGCCACCCTTCTAATAAAAAATAAGCAGAAGCTGGCATCTAGCCGGAGGCCCCGCCCCCTCCCTGCACCACTATGCAAACCCGCCTCCTGGCGCGTTCTGGATTGGGGGAATAAGTCCCCATGAATCCTAAGGGTCCTTAGTGGCCAACTCGCCCACCAGGTACCTCCAGTAAGCCCCACACAGTGGGATTGCTGAGAGGTGGTCCGAGGCCACGCCCCTTTTTACACCACTCTGCAAACGAACCTCATAGCGCATTGCTGGTGGGGCGATGAGATCCTCTTGTGTCCTGAGGAACACAGGACTGAAGTGGATGTCATCCCTCAAGCAGCAGTGTGCCAGGTGGCCTGTTTGCAGAGTGGTGTAAGAAGGGGGCATGGCCTCGGACCACTATTAGCAATCCAGCTGTGTGGGGCTTACTGGAGGTAACAGGAGGGTAGTTGGCCCCCAAGGACCCTCAGGTGGCAAGGGGACTTCATCCCCCAACCAAGAGCATTCCAGAAAGCGTGTTTGCAGAGGGGTGGACAAAGGGGGCATGGCCTGTGTCCACCTCTCAGAAATCCCACTGTGTGGGGCTTACTGGAGGTAACAGATATGCTAGTTGGCCCCTAACCACACCCAGCAGTGAAGGGGACTTTAATCCCCATTGAAGAGCGCACCAGGGAGTGCGTTTGCAGACTGTTGGGCAAAGGGGGCTGGCCTGCTATGAGAACTTACCAATGATGCTGTGTGGGACTTACTGGAGGTAATAGGAGGGGTAGTTGGCCCCCAAGGTTGTCCAGGGGGCCAACTACCCCTCCTGTTACCTCCAGTAAGTCCCACACAGTGGGATTGCTAAGAGGTCTTCGGAGGCCATGCCCCCCTTTCTCCACCACTCTGCAAACGCGCCTCCTGGCACACTAAGGGTTGGGGGATGAAGTCCACTTTTCTCCTGGGATACATTGGGGGCCAAGAAGCCCTCCTGGTACCTCCTGTAAATCCTACGCAGCGGAATTCCTGAGCTGTGATCGGAGGCCCAGTCCCCTTTCTCCACCTCTCTGTAAATGCGACTACTAGTTAAAGAAGCATTTGCAATGTAATAGGTTTCGCATTTGCGAGAGTTAGACCTATTGGCGTTGTAAATTTAAAAGTGTTTTATTAATGTTTCTTGGAGTGCAGTGGATGTAGGTTGTGTGTAGTGGAATTATGTGGTATGTTGCGCAGTGAAATTATGTGGATAGAAAGTATGTGGTATTTAGTGTATAGGAATTATGTAGAGTGGTATTATGTGTTATGGAGAGTAATTGTGTGGTATGATAGTCTGTGTTGTGGAGTGGTAACCTCAGGTTTAGGCTTCCTCGTTTCCATAGAAGCTAAACTAGAAAACTCAATGAGACAAAAAAAAGAAGGAACCACTGAGAAGCACTTCTGGACCTAGTCAGAGGTATGAGCAGGGCCACTGGAATTATGCGACTGTTTGGCTGCACCTACTTTTGCACAATTATACATTTTCTGCATTTGCCACATAATCCATCATCTGCTGCATAATCTGGAGATTTGAACAAAAAAAACTTGTTTCTAGCTCAAACGGCTCAAACGTTACCAAAAATGCAGCTACAAGTGTTACAGCGTGGTGGAAGGCCCTTTGCAAACCTAGAATGGTCACCTGTTACTTATTGCTAAATGTGGGTATTAAATTGGTACTAATGCTGTGCAAACCACTCTTGCTTCTTTCTGCACCTCTCTTGCCTCTTTCTGCATTTCTGATGCTTCTTTCTGCACCTTTCTTTCTTTTTCTGCACTTCTTTTCCTCTTTCTGCTCATCTCTTCTACTTTCTGCACCTCTCTTGCCTCTTTCTGCACCTCTGTTGCCCCTTTCTGCACCTCACTTGCTTCTTTCTGTACCCCTCTTGCCTCTTTCTGCACTCTTCTTCCCTCTTTCTGCACCTCTCTTGCCTCTTTCTGCACCTCTGTTGCTTCTTTCTGCACTTCTGTTGCCTCTTTCTGTACCCCTCTTACCTCTTTCTGCACCTCTTTTGCATCTTTCTGCACTTCTCTTGCTTCTTTCTGCACCTCGGTTGCTTCTTTCTGTACCCCTCTTGCCTCTTTCTGCACCCTTCTTCCCTCTTTGTTCAACTCTCTTGACTCTTTCTACATCTCTCTTCCCTCTTTTTGCACCCCTCTTGCCTCTTTGTGCACCTCTGTTCCTTCTTTCTGAACTTATCTTGCCTCTTTCTGCACCCCTCTTGCCTCTTTCTGCACTTCTGTTGGTATTTTTGCACTGCTCTTGCTTCTTTCTGCACCTCTCTTGCAAATTTCTGCACCCCTTTTGCCTCTTTCTGCACCCCTCTTCCCACTTTCTGCACCTCTCTTGACTCTGTCTGCACCCCTGTTCCCTCTTTCGGCACCTCCTTTGCCTGTTTCTGCAACTTTCTTGCCTCTTTCTGCAGTACTATTGCCTCCTTCTGCACCTCTGTTGCTTCTTTCTGCACTTCTTTTGCCTCTTTCTGCAGCTCTCTTGCTTCTTTCTGCACCCCTGTTGTCTCTTTCTGCACTTGTCTTCCCTCTTTCTGCACCTCTCTTGCTTCTTTCTGCACTTCTCTTCCTTCTTTCTGCACCTCTCTTGCTTCTTTCTGCACCCTTCTTCCCTTTTTTGCATCCATCTTGCCTCTTTCTGCAGTTCTCTTGCCATTTGCTGCACCTCTCTTGCCTCTTTCTGCACCTCACTTGTCTTTTTATGCACTTCTCTTGCTTCTTTCTACACCTCTGTTGCTTCTTTCAGCAATTCTCTTGCCTCTTTCTGCACTTCTCTTGCTTGTTTCTGCACCTCTCTTGCATCTTTCTGCACCTCTGTTGCCTCTTTCTGCACCTCACTTGCTTCTTTCTGCACCCCTCTTGCCTCTTTCTGCACCCCTCTTCCCTCTTTCTGCACCTCTCTTGCCTCTTTCTGCACCTTTCCTGCCTGTTTCTGCACCTCTGTTGCCTCTTTCTGTACCTCTGTTGCTTTTTCTGCACTTCTATTGCCTTTTTCTGCACCCTTCGCGCTTCATTCAGTATCTCTATTGCTTCTTTCTGCACTTTTCTTCCTTCTTACTGCACCCCTTCTGCCTCTTTCTGTACCCCTCTTGCCTCTTAGTGCACCTCTCCTACCTCTTTCTGCATCCCTCTTGCCTCTTTTTGCACCTCTGTTGGTTCTTTCTGCACTGCTCTTGCTTCTTTCTGTACCTCTTTTGCAAATTCTGCATCCTTCTTGCCTCTTTCGGCACCCCACTTCCTTATTTCTCCACCACTCTTGCTTCATTCTGCACTTCTCTTGCTTCTTTTGCACTGCTCTTGCTTCTTTCTGCACCTCTCTTGCAAATTCCTATATCCCACTTACCTCTTTCTGCACCCCTGTTCCCTCTTTCTGTACCTTTCTTGCCTCTTTATGCACCTCTCTTGCCTCTTTCGACACCTCTGTTGCTTCTTTCTGCACTTCTCTTGCCTCTTTCTGCACCCCGCTTGCCTCTTTCAGCACCTCTGTTGCTTCTTACTGTACTTCTCCTACCTCTTACTGCACCCCTCTTGCCTCTTTTTGCACCTCTGTTGGTTCTTTCTGCACTGCTCTTGCTTCTTTCTGCACCTCTTTTGCAAATTTCTGCATCCCTCTTGCCTATTTCGGCACCCCTCTTCCCTATTTCTCCACCGCTCTTGCTTCTTTCTGCACTTCTCTTGCTTCTTTCTGCACTGCTCTTGCTTCTTTCTGCACCTCTCTTGCAAATTTCTATATCCCTCTTACCTCTTTCTGCACCCCTGTTCCCTCTTTCTGCACCCCTCTTGCCTCTTTCAGCACCTCTGTTGCTTCTTTCTGTACCTCTCTTGCTTCTTTCTGCACCCCTCTTGACTCTTTCTGTCCCCTTTTGTTTATTTCTGCACTTTTCTTGCCTTTTTCTGTACTTGTCTTTCCTCTTTCTGCACTGCTGTTGGCTCTTTCTGCACTGCTCTTGCCTCTTTCTGCACCTCTCTTGCCTTTTTCTACAGTTCTCTTGCCTCTTTATGCACCTCTTTTGCTTCTTTCGGTACTTTTCTTGCCTCTTTCCGTACCTCTCTTGCCTCTTTCTGCACCTCTGTTGGTTCTTTCTGCACTGCTCTTGCCTCCTTCTGCACCTCTGTTGCAAATTTCTGCATCCCTCTTGCCTCTTTCTGTACCTCTCTTCCCTCTTTCTGCACCTCTCTTGCCTCTGTCTACACACCTGTTCCCTCTTTCTGCACCCCTTTTTCCTGTTTCTGTAACTCTCTTACCTCTTTCTGCAGTTCTCTGGCCTCCTTCTGCACCTCACTTGCCTCTTTCTGCACTTCTCTTGCTTCTTTCTGCACCCTTCTTCCCTTTTTCTGCATATCTCTTGCCTCTTTCTGCACCTCTCTTGCCTCTTTCTACACATCTCTTGGTTCTTTCTGCACTGCTCTTGCCTCTTTCTGCACCCCTCTTGCCTCTTTCTGCACCTCTTTTGCTTCTTTCTGCACTTCTCTCTCCTCTTTCTGCACCCCTCCTGCCTCTTTCTGCACCTCTGTTGCTTCTTTCTGCACTTCTTTTGCCTCTTTCTGCACCTCTCTTTCTTCTTTCTGCACCCCTGTTGTCTCTTTCTGCACTCGCCTTCCCTCTTTCTGCACCTCTCTTGCTTCTTTCTGTACTTCTCTTGCTTCTTTCTACTCCTCTCTTGCTTCTTTCTGCACCCTTCTTCCCTTTTTTGCATCCCTCTTGCCTCTTTCTGCAGTTCTCTTGCCATTTTCTGTACCTCTCTTGCCTCTTTCTGCACCTCACGTGCCTTTCTGCACTTCTCTCTACACCTCTGTTGTTTCTTTCAGCAATTCTCTTGCCTCTTTCTACACTTCTCTTGCTTGTTTCTGCACCTCTCGCATCTTTCTGCACCTCGGTTGCATCTCACTGCACCTCACTTGCTTCTTTCTGCACCCCTCTTGCTGTACCCCTTTTCCCTCTTTCTGCACCTCTCTTGCCTCTTTCTGCACCCCTGTTCCATATTTCTGCACCTTTCCTGACTGTTTCTGCACCTCTCTTGCCTCTTTCTGTACCTCTGTTGCTTCCTTCTGCACTTCTCTTGCCTCTTTCTGCACCCCTATTGCCTCTTTCAGCACCTCTGTTGCTGCTTTCTGCACTTCCCTTGCTTCTTTCTGCACCCCACTTGCCTCTTTCTGTACCCCTTTTGGCTCTTTGTGCACCTCTCCTGCCTCTTTGTGCACCTCTCTTACCTTTTTCTGCAGTTCTCTTACCTCTTTCTGCACCTCTGTTGGTTCTTTCTGCACTGCTCTTGCTTCTTTCTGCACCTCTGTTGGAAATGTCTGCATCCCTCTTGCCTCTTTCTGTACCCCTCTTCCCTCTTTCTGCATCTCTCTTGCCTCTGTCTGCACACCTGTTCCCTCTTTCTGCACCCCTTTTGCCTGTTTCTGCTACTCTCTTGCCTCTTTCTGCAGTTCTCTTGCCTCCTTCTGCACCTCACTTGCCTCTTTATGCACTTCTCTTGCTTCTTTCTGCACCCTTCTTCCCTATTTCTGAACATCTATTGCCTCTTTCTGCACCTCAATTGCCTCTTTCTGCACATCTCTTGGTTTTTTCTGCACTGCTCTTGCCTCTTTCTGCATCCCTCTTGCCTCTTTCTGCACCTCTTTTGCTTCTTTCTGCACTTCTCTCTTATCTTTCTGCACCCCTCTTTCCTCTTTTTGCACCTCTGTTGCTTCTTTCTGCACTGCTCTTGCTTCTTTCTCCATCTCTCTTGCCTCTTTCAACACCTCTCTTCCCTCTTTCTGCAATTCTCTTGCCTCTGTCTGCACCCCTGTTCCCTCTTTCTGCACCTCTGTTGTCTGTTTCTGCAACTCTCTTTCCTCTTTGTGCAGTTCTCTTGCCTCCTTCTGCACCTCTGTTGCCTCTTTCTGCACCCCTCTTGCCTCTTTCTGCATCCCTCTTGCCTCTCTCTCTGCATCCCTGTTGCTTCATTCTGCACTTCTCATGTTTCTTTCTGCACCCCTCTTTCTGCACCCTTCTTTCCTTTTTGTTCATCTCTCTTGCCTCTTTCTGCACTTCTCTTTCCTCTTTCTGCACCCCTCTTGGATCTTTCTGCACCTCCGTTGGTTCTTTGTACACTTCTCTTGCTTTTTTCTGCACCCCTCTTGCCTCTTTCTGCACATCTGTTGCTTCTGTCTGCACTTCTCTTGCTTCTACCTTTTTGTGCACAAATTTAAAGAGTAGGCTGTTTGAAACACAGGTATTCAAGTATTTGTATGTTTATTTTTATGTAACGTGTCACTAGGTAAAAGCAGAGACACACATGCATACCTTCACAAACTGGGTCAGACTTACAACAGTGATATGTTTAGGATTGCTGTTTTATATTTGGTAGGCCTAACATTCTGAGCAGTCGATTAATATTGAACCTTCAAGAGAAAAGTGAGGGTTAAGACATTTTGGGAGACGGATTAGTGATTAGGCTACTTTGTATGAGTCTGTTGTAAGGTACAGTCAAAGTAGGCTTCTTTCTGCACCTCTGTTGGTTCTTTCTGCACATCTCTTGCTTCTTTTTGCACCTTTCTTCCTCTTTCTGGACTTCTGTTGCCTCTTTCTGCATTTCTCTTGCTTCTTTCTGCACCTTTCTTCCTCTTTCTGTACCTCTCTTGCCTCTTTCAGCACTTCTCTTGCTTCTTTCTGCACCTTTCGTCCTCTTTATGCACATGTCCTATGTTAAGAAGACACATCCAGGTAAGATTTTCAGGCTTTTATTGCTTAAGTTACAGAGCCACCAACTCCAGCTCCCAGCTTGTCAGTTCTCCTCCGGTAACCGTCTCCCACACGAGACGCAACCATGGAAACAGAACCACAATGCTTAACAGTTCTAAACAGCATTAAAGCATAACCATAACACATCCCCCTTACTGAAAACAGAAAGAAAGAAGGAAAAGAGAACAAGGAAAAAGAGAAAATAAGAAAAACAAGAGAGAGAAAATATGCATGGAAAGAAGAAAAGTCAAAGCAGACGAAAATACTACAAAGGGTTACTAAGTTACACAGTCATCACAACATTAACTAAATTCAATACATCTCATAGTCTTGATAACGTCTAGGAGGATGATGGGACCTTGGAGGAAGATCCCGTAAACGAGATCTCGGAAGCAAGACACTCCTAGGAATAATCGGACCAAGAAAACTGTCTGAACACGGAAACTTGTCTCCCTTAAATCTTACCAGGCGGGACATGCTCCATTTGGATCCATTATGAACAGTGACAACATTCTTGTAAACAGAAGTAATAGCAAAAGGGCCCATAAACTCTGTGATACCCTTCTTGTGCCACCGTGGTTTTTTAATAAGTACCCAATCCCCAACCTTCCATGTTGTGGCTTTAGTAGAATTTTTATAATCAAACCTTTCCTTGTATCTGTCTTGGTAACACTTAACTTTAGCACCCACCTCCTCCTTATCCAAAACAGGACCTTCAATCAGAGGCAACCACCCTGGATTGAGCTTGGATAGGGCAACCCTGCCCCTCAGTATCTGAAACAGAGATTTTTGTAGTACGGCATTGAGAGCAGTGCGATGTGCCCACCAAGTATCTCTCAAAACACCCTTGAGGGAAACCTTCCTATCAACAGCTCTTTGCACACACGCCTTCACCACCCTGTTCATGCGCTCCGCAAGTCCATTGGCTTGTGGGGCATAAAGGGCAGTTTTATGATGAGTGATGCCATAGTCTCTTAAAAAATCTTGCATCTCCTGCAATATAAATTGCACCCCATTATCAGTGACAAGGAATTTAGGTACACCCTCACATGCAAATTCGTCTTTAAGGAAGTCTATAACCACCCTGGTGTTGATGGAGCTTACACATCTGGTGGATACCCACTTAGAAGAGTAATCCACCAAGAGAATCACAAACCGCTCAGAAGGACCTAAAAGCTCGAAGGGACCCATAAGGTCTAAGCCAAGTTTAATCCAGGGTTCACGTGGGACCTCCACAGGTGACAAGGGGGCAGTATTAGTGACCTGGGATTTGTCACTAGAGGCACACTGGTAACACTCTTTAACAATTTGCTCGACATGACTATCCATCCTAGGCCACCAATACCTCTCACAAAGATGAGACTTCGTGAGATTCCTTCCCAAATGCCCCTCATGAGCGAGATTCACCAATTTAGGCCTCAAGGCATCGGGGGGTATCACTCTCTCACCACGCATAAGTTGGCCTTGGCATAAAGTTAGTTCATTTCTGATGGACCAGAAAGGTAACAAGTCGGAATCAAATTTCTTGCTGTCAGGCCACCCTCTTACCATGAAATCCATTACAATTGGAAGAAGTACATCTTCCAATAAGGCTTGATTCCATTCTAGTTCTTGAATGGCAGGTTCCTTGACCCAGTTAACACTGACAGACTCACAATCTTGAGTATCATTAAGACAGTCGATGGGGAGCCTAGATAAACAATCTGCCGCCTTATTGGCAGAACCTGGAAGATACTGTACCTGAAAATTGTAATCTTCCAATCCCTCACTCCAACGTTTCAGTCTGGGGGTGAGCCTTTCACTCTCTGCACACGAGAAAACTTGAACTAAAGGGCGATGATCAGATCTAACAGAAAAAGGGATGCCCCACAGATAAAATATAAAATGCTTAATAGCCCAGACAATGGCCAGAGCCTCCCTTTCAATGCATGAGTACTGTTGTTCCGGTTTCTTCAAAGCTCTTGAGGCAAATGCAACTACTTTTTCCTCACCATCATCGATTTGAGAAAGTACTGCCCCCAGGCCAGACAAGCTGGCATCCGTAGTTAGAAAGGTTTTCTTTTTAGTATCAAAGTGACCAAGTGTAGGCATCTTACCAATTGCCTGTTTGATGGAATCAAAAGCTAATGCACACTCAGGTGACCAAACAAAATGTACACCTTTTCTCAGAAGAGCCCTGATGGGCTCAGCAATGGAAGCAAAACTTTGCACAAATTTGGAGTAAAACTCAGCAAGGCCGAGGAAGGACCTAACTTGCTCTTTATCAGTGGGGGCAGGAGCATCTAGAATGCTCTTAGTCAAATCCAGTTTGGGACAAATGCCCTCCCCAGAGATAACGTGTCCCAAATATGTGACGGAAGACACTCCAATTTTACATTTCAGTCTATTTACAGTCAAACCTTTCTCAGTTAGCCTACATAGAACATTTCTCAGAATAGTGTCATGCTCCAAATCATCTTTCCCGTAGACTAAAATGTCATCCTGAAAGAACATGACCTTGGAAACATCGCCTAGAATCATCTTCATGATACGTTGGAAACAGGCAGCTGCAGAAGCTAGCCCAAATGGCATCCTGATAAAGCGGTAAGCCCCCAGTGGTGTCACAAAAGATGTTAAATGTCTAGATTCTGGATGGAGGGGTACCTGGTGGTAAGCAGAGGATAAATCTAGCACACTAAAAACCTTGGCACCGTTAAGCATATTAATTGACTCGAAGATATTAGGAAGGGGTTGACGATCAACCCAAATCCATTTGTTTAAACTCCTCAGGTCCACACACATCCTGATACTCTTCCCTCCATCCTTGGGGGCCAAAACCACTGGGGCCAACCATTCAGAGGATTCAATTTCCTCAATCACGCCCAACAATACCAGTCTTTTGAGTTCATCTCTGAGAGGTTCAAGCATCAAGTTGGGAACCCTCCTAACCTTGTGTACAACAGGCATTGCATTGTGCTTGAGTACTATACGGTGTTCAAAATTTGTGAGAAGGCCGAGGTTATCGGAAAAAACTTGGGGAAACTCTTCAAAGAATTTGCAGGAAGTTCCAGATTGATCAATCAACATGACCTGCTCGGATGGGTAACGAGCATTAGGGTTAAGAATTATCCCCAAGTCTCTCTGGTGTCTCCACCCGAGGAGATTGTTGCCTCGCTTAGCGACATATATTTTTCCAATGGTCTCTCTTCCCTTGAAATTGATCTTCTTGATGGAAAATCCTATCACATCTATGTGTGAACCCCCATAACTGACAGGGTTGATGTCAGGAGCAGAAAGCTGTTCTTGAGGAAAACTTTTGTCCCACAACTCATTGCCAAGCATTGTGAACGGTGATCCAGAGTCTGCTAGAACAACAATTAACTGTTCTCCAATCATTACTTCGCATTCTGGCATGCTGATAAGATCAGCATCAACCAAACCATCACCCCGTACACTCAGCATAACAGTTCTCGATGAGTCACAGGTTTCAACATTCTCTACAGTGCGTACTCTGCTACCAGATCTGCATACTCTGGCATAGTGACCCTTGATCCCACACTTGTGGCAAGTGGTATTTTTCGCATAACAGTTAGGGTAGTTGGAGGAGTGATTGGTGCTACCACATCTGTAGCATTTCATCCTTGAAACATCTGTAAAAGTGGAAGGTTTGGCTTTGATTCCACGCATACTTTTGGAAACAGAGTCAACAGAGTCTTGAGAAGTGTCCTTTAAAACCAACTCATGAATACTACTAGGAGTAGGAGCATTGTCTGTTATAATCTTATGGGTTTTCATCTCTTTAACCCAACCAGAAGTGTTTTCCATCCCCTCTACGATGGCTACAGCTTCCTTGAGAGATGGATTTTTAGACAAAAGTTTTTCTTGCACTCTAGGACTGTTGGTGCACCTGACCAATTGATCTCGTATCAACGAGTCAGTAAGATCGCCAAAATCACAAGTGCGTGCCAGTGTTTTTAAAGAAGCTATGTAGTTCCCAACCTTTTCGTTGGTTTCTTGCACTCTCATAAAAAATGTGTGTCTCTCTAGGACAACATTAATGCGTGGTCCAAAGTACATTTCTAACATCTTGATAGACATCTCGAACACATCAGAGGGTTCACCATCACCTTCACCAACAGGAATTACGTCAATTCTTTCATAAATATTGCGCCCTTCTATTCCGAGATTGTGAAGAAGTATTGCTTGCCTCCTGTGCGCTGAAAACTTCTCACCACCTATGGCTACCAAGTATGAATCAAATAACAGTTTCCACCTCTTCCATGGCAAGAGTGGTTCACCCTTTTCGCAAAGAAATGGAGGAGGTTGGTTCATTGAGGTAGTTGACATGGTGGTAGCGCTAACAAAATACAATAAGGAGGTAAAAACAAAACACAGGCACAGGAGAAACAGCACTGTAACAGTTGAGGGTGATGGAATAGATATTAGGAGAAAAAAAACAGTACCTGGAGGGTTTCCATAAAATAATCACTGCTTAACAGTGTGTGAATGTGCGCCACGCCATGCCAGTCTCCATTAAAATTGCACAGATCGAATATCATGGCAGTGTGTACAGTAACAACAGTGCTGTGTGCGAAGCACTAAATATAGGAGAAGAAAAGCAGTACCTGAAAATTGTTTGAATAGTGCGTCAATGTGCACAAGGGCATGCGGTGTCCAGTTTGCAAAAACTCGAGCTCCCTAACAGTTTGAGCTCCGTAACTGCGAGTGCCGGCATTGTCATGGGAACTAGAAAACAAATCCACTTCTAAAATGGCGGCACGCACGTAACGTAACGTGCGCGTCGCGTGGTTACGTCATTTAGCGCTGGCAAAGTTGTGCACGTCAGCGAGTGCACAAGAGGATCGTCGCGAGTCAAAAACGTTGAGGAGAAAGAAAAGGGTGGAAATTGCCTCAAATTCAGTGGGAAAGACGTAGAAAGTCAGGATAAGCTGGAGCAGGCATCGGAAGCAGAAAAACACCTCTTCTTCGCTTGTCACTCGATTCCGAATCGTCGTGGAGAAGAAGATAGCTCCGTGGGTCCTTGAAAATGGGGAGAGTTGGTGGCAGGCTTGTCCCCCGCAAGCGTCACTCGTCGCCAGTGTTAAGAAGACACATCCAGGTAAGATTTTCAGGCTTTTATTGCTTAAGTTACAGACCCACCAACTCCAGCTCCCAGCTTGTCAGTTCTCCTCCGGTAACCGTCTCCCACACGTTACGCAACCATGGAAACAGAACCACAATGCTTAACAGTTCTAAACAGCATTAAAGCATAACCATAACATCCTACCTATGTAGGCATAGTTAGAAATTAGCATTTAAAAACCTTAGAAATTCACTGAAAAAACCAGAGGTTTCAAGGAAGTTATAGTTAGGGATTAGCATTTAAAAAACCTTAGAAATTCACCGAAAAAACTACAGGTTTCAGGGACGTTATAGTGAGAAACTTTCATTTTAAAAAACCTCGAAATTCACTGAAAAAACTATAGGTTTCAGGGACGTTATAGTTAGAAATTTGCATTTAAAAAACCTTTGAAATTCACTGAAAAAAACATAGGTTTCAGGGACGTTATAGTTAGAAATTAGTATTTAAAAAACCTTTGAAATTCACTGAAAAAACCAAAAGTTTCAGGGATGTTATAGTTAGAAATTAGTATTTAAAAAACCATAGAAATTCACTGAAAAAACCTCAGGTTTCAGGGACGTTATAATTAGTTGGACATTTCACTTGTGCAAAACCAGAGAAATGTGGCCGTTATAGTTAGTTGAGCTAACTATAACTCGCACCCCCGCAATGCACTGCTGATGACGTCACATATTACATCACTCATGACATGGTCAGTTACATCACTGATGACATCACTGATGACATCTCAAATAACATCACTGTTGACATCACTGATGACATCATTCAGTGACTGTGTGTTTCTGAAAAGTTTAAATGTTTTATATATATATGTATATGCCAAGGTGTATTGAAGAATGAGTGGGTATATGAGTGTCTGAATGGATGATTTAATAGGTGCGTGACTGACTATATGTGATTAAAAGGGTCTTACTGAAACTCGTCATGTGGACCATGTCTGTTAAATAAATCTACTCTGTCACTCAACCTGGTGTCTGTGTGCGAGTCGTGATTCTTCACACTCTACTCATCTGGAAGGATTCTGATATATATATATATATATATGTATTACTGGCAACTCCGTTAACACGCTGGATTCCTTTCTTCCAATAACGGAGCACAGACCACAGAGTAATGCAGCAAGATGTTGTTTATTGCTCACCAACAACCTCTACAGCCATGACACGTTTCAGCCCTGCCTCGGGCCTTGATCACATATATATATGCCACAATCCTGAACCACCAACGTCACGGCGATACACAGGTACGGACCACAACGTGGGTTTTTCCAAAGTGCAGTGCTTTATTGCAGAAATTCTCAGCATCAATCAAATGTGTCGGCAAGTGCCCAGCATGACGCGTTTCAACCGCGTTACCACGGTCTTGATCACATGACATGCTGGACCTATTGCAACCCTTAAATAGTGACAAAAGTGAAAATGGTTCAACCACCCCCTTAAAAAAATCATAGAGCTAAAAGACATACTGGGCAGGCACTTAATTGAAACAGTCTTATACATATTAAAAGAAAGTCTCTCTGCCTCAAAGTTTCTCTAAAGCATTTTAAAATGGATGGAACATTTCAACAGAGTCATAATATTAGGCTAAAACCAACAAACAGTTATATTTTTTACACGTAAAACAATGTAAACAATACAAAACCCAGTGGTAATTGCGGTTCCATCCTGAAATAACTATGTAGCAGCATGATGGTAAGATGATCCAAAACCAAATATATAGAGCCTATACCAGTGCTAATGTATTGATTAATAGCTCATAAGAGAAGTGCTAAAAAGTGAAATACAAGTGCAAAAATAGTGCAAATCATCAAATATTGCCAACTATTGTCCACCATAGTTGGCAACCAGAAAATAGCAGCTAAGTCAGAGGCATGCCTATTTCATATGTAAATAAAGTGCAAGTGCACTGTAAACATACGACAAAGTGCAAAATCATAGCAAATTAAACCCAACTGAATAATACAGCTAGTATAATATATGTACAAATAAAGTGCAAGTGCAATATTGAAACATATTACTAGTGCAAATCAGTAGATGTCAATGCTGCTCATCATGGGAAATATGAACAGGATACAGTACATGAATTAGAAAGGGCCTAAAAAACAGTTGAAAACCCGTCTAAAACCAGGTAAAACCAAGTTAAAAACTGAGCTTAGAAAACTGAGATTCAAAAACCAGCCTAGACCAGAACAATACAGAACGCCATAGAGTGCCATAGAGTCGTAGTAACACCAGTCTATACAAAATTGTGCAGGTCTTCTCCTGTATTAAGGCCATTGGGCATCTTAGTATCTAATAACAGGATAAACTGGGATTCTAACTGACAGAGTTTCTTCTCTCTGTTACCACCTCTAATTGACTTGGGCACTGAACCTATTACAAAATAGCTCAAATCATTAAGATTGTTGTTGTGAACTAGTTTAAAATGACGAGCGACAGAATAACTTGGATCTGAATTAACTGCTGCACGGAGATGCTGGAGTATCCGATTAAACACCTGCAATTTAGTACTACCAACATATTGAAGATGGCATGTACATTCTAATATGTAGACTGCAAAATCAGTTCTACAAGTAAAATGTCCCCGGATCCTGGTGGGTTTGGACTCAAATGCAGTATTATAATAAGTAGTGTGTTTTTTCCAAATTTACAAGCTCGGCACGAGCTGCATTTAAAAAATCCTGTCCTTTTGGATAACCAGGTGCTGGAGGCACTAACCTCTGGGCTTGTTTTGACAAGTGCATCCCTCATAGAGGGTGCACGCTAAAGGTTCGTGAAGGAAGTTCTGGCAAAGTTTGAGACAAAGTTAAGTCTGTCAACACTATAGGCCAGTTCTTGTAAATAATCTTCCTTATTTGCTTCTTCTGGCAACTATAAGTGGTTATCAGTCTGAGTCAATAGGTTCAGATGAATTGCTAGAAGTCTCAGAATGGATAGAGATGGTATTAGTAGTGGTGTTCTGTAAACATACCTCTCTACTGTGGCTATTGGCCCTTAACATAGATGATTTCAAATCTTTGATTTTGTAGCCCTGAGCACTAAAACGTTGGAGAGCTTCTGACTGACAGAGTTTAAGATCAGCGTCAGAGCTACAAATTCTCCTTATTCTCAGAAACTCGCCATATGGAATGCTCCTGATCAGATGGTTAGGGTGGGAGCTACTGGCATGAAGTACAGAGTCTCCAGCTGTGCTCTTTCTGTGGAGCTTAGTATCTATTGTGTCACACTCAATGTATAACTCCACATCCAAGAATTGTACACATTTGTTGCTAATGTGGGCGGTGAAATTCAAATTCAACATATTATTGTTGATGGTTTCAACAAAGTGATTAGCAGATTCTATGGATCCTTTCCATATCACACAAACACCGTCTATAAATCTCCACCAATGGAGTACATGTACATCATATAGTGCCTTGTGGGTACTCCTGAGGACATGATCATCCCACCAGCCAACGTGTAAACACGCATAGCTGGGAGAGAAGCATGCCCCCATCACCACACCACGTAGCTGCTGATAGATCTCTTTGTTAAACATAAAATAGTTGTTTATAAGGCATGTGTCAATCATGTTTAGAATCATGGCATTGTGTTGATACAAATGAATACTGCGTTTAGCTAAGAAATACTTGACCGCTTCAAGACCATCTGAATGGTGACTGCTTGTATACAAAGAGCAAATGTCCATTACAATAAACAGACAATCCTCCTCCCATTTGACGGTTTGTAATTTGGAAAGGAAGTGGCCAGTGTCTCTAATAAAAGAAGGGAGATTTTCAACAAAGTCATGTAAAAAATAGTCAACATATTTAGACATGTGCTCTAAGGGACTTTTCTGAGCCGATATTATTGGTCTCCCTGGTACTAGTGTACTATTTTGTGGACTTTTGGAATGAAATACAGTACCTGTGTTATCGGATATTCACACTTTAAAAAGCAGTATTCATCCTTGCTTAAAAGGCCCATACGCTTCCATTGGGCGAGATCTTTGAACACAGTATCTTTGACTTGCCTGAGATCATTGAATGTAGAATTTCTATAGCAAGCAGCATCATTTAGGTGACGTGATGTCTCCTCCATGTAAAGGGCTTTTGGACACAACACTACGTTGCCCCCCTTGTCCGCCTTATTGATGATCACATTGCAGTTATCTTGTAGCTTGCGCATAAGGTTAGAATACTGCACATCCAAATGCCTTCTTTGCTTCTGTTTGCGCAAGACAGTTTTATTCAGTTTCTTTAGGTCCTCAATGACACAGTCACTGAATATGTCGATTGCGTCTTTAGGCATAATCGGAATAAAGGTAGAAGGCGGACGAAAGGGGCTGGTTGATGGACTGTTGCACCTGATACCAAGTTCTTGTAACTCCTCTTGTGTGGAGCTTATTACGTTGTCATCATTGTGGTCCAAAGAGTGCATCGACCTAAGTACACTGATGTCAGATACCTGAAGGGTGGAGCAAGACATGCCAGGTTATGTGATGAGGGAGGCAGCCTCTGTTGCTTTATTCAATTTGAAATGTTTGAGGAGCTTGAGTTTGCGAATGCATTTAAACACATCCACTCTGGATTGCACATATTTGAAACTGTTTATGGGGCAAAAAGAAAGTCCAAGTGTGAGCAGTTGTACTTCTGCTATTGTAAGCTCGATGTCTGAGAGATTGATGACAGTATTATCCGGATTTTTTATTGTTGAGACCACTTCTTGGCTCTCCCCCCTCTGCCTCTGTTGTTGCCTCCTGAGTTTGCGCCTCTGTTTCCTGCGTTTGTTTCTCTTTCGCCTGTTTTCTTCACAGGATTGCGTGGCCTCAATGTTTAGTGGCGGTCTTGTAATAAAAACCCAATTCTTCTCCTGGCGTGAAGTTTGTGGGCAGTTGTGCCTGCAAGCTGCTGTCCCTGCTGTCATCAGAATCACTGCAACTGCCGGCAGAACTGATATCAGTGCATGAAGATTCCAAGCCCGATTGAGCCGGTGCAACAGTAACAGAGGTTTTAGTAGCCAATGCTTGTCTTTTAACAGTGTCAAATTTCTTTGCGAAAGTGAAAACTCTGCCCGTGTCATAGTCCCTCTTATCACGGGCAAATTTAAATATTTTTCGTGCCTTTATTGTCTCTTCATGTTTGTTTAACCGTACATCAATCTCCTCACGGCCTTTTTTTTTTTAAAGTTTAAAATGCTTTATTTAGATAGTAAAACAAAGTAAAACATCATTACAAGGTCATATTGCACAAGAAAAAAAAAGAAAATTAGGGAAAAGTCAATATTAAAAGTACAAATGACCAAATTATATCCGTAACCCTTGAAAGGGAGAATGTATACTTAGAAGAAAAATGCATTTTTCACATTTTGAATGAGAAAGAGGGGGGAGGAAAGAGAAGAAGGAAAGAGGGGGAGAGAAAGAGAGGAGGGGGAAACTTCAAAGTTTAAACAATATTAGAGAAATTTTAAGTAACAACTAACTCTGTTTAAAGTGGTAAAGACAACAATGGTACTATAAAACTGAATAAAATCAGGGAGTAATTCTAGAGAGAAAAGAGGTTAATGGTAACCACAACAATTCTTTTTTGATTAATAGAGGTACTGAAGTGGCAAAGGCACGATCCAACCTGTGGTGATGACATAACAAGTTCCACCAGGCCTGGTATGACATTTTTGAAGTGTCTTTCCAGTTGGTGGTAATGATCTGAAAAGAAATAGCTAAGTACAAGTCTATAAATTTACCAACATTACTTTGCACATCCCAAAGGGGGGAAAGACTGCCCAAGAATACATGCACAATTTCAAAAGAAAAGTTTGTAGATAAAATTTCATTAAGCTTTAACCAAATGCGGGACCAAAAGGATTTAACTACAGGGCATTGGAAAAACATGTGAAGAAAATCACTATTCTCATAAGGACAGGACCAACATTTCTTGGAGTCTAACAACTTAAATTTGTACATATCAGAGGGAGTGAAATAAAGTCTGTTATAGAAGAAAAATAGAGTTTGTGTAGTGCTGGCTGAGCGAGAAGACGTATGTATTTTTGACCAAATAGAACCCCAAGTTTGAAAGGAGAAGTCTTGGGCCAAGTCTTTCTCCCATAAGAGTTCTAATTTAGATTTTGTTCTAACAACCATAGAACGGGATAAGAGTTTGTATATAACCGCTGCTTTAGAAGGGATAGAAAAGTCAGGTGGGGGAGAGGAGACCTGTTCAGGTATAATAGGGAGTTAGTCTGGGAAAGGAAATGAGTCAAAGAAGCCTTCAGTAAGGGATACTGAGGGGCATGTGTGGAAGTGGTGTCGAAAGATGAACAAATGTCAGAAAAGTCCCTAGGGGATCCGTCCTTCAGCAAATGATCTAAAGTGATAATACCTTTATCAATCCATTCCTTCCAGAATAGCGCTCTATTGTTGATCTTCAAAAATTTATTGTACCAAATAGGAGTATGTAAAAGTTGATCCTTGGAAGGAAAGTGAGTTCGAAACAGAAAAGATGCAAGGGCTTTGGAATGGGAAAAAATAGGTGTGGAAAAGCGCTTCGGAGGTTGAGATAAACGAAAAGCCGTAATAAATGTAAAAGGTGTGAATTGGGCTTGTTCTAACGAACTCCAAGCCGTTTTATGAGTAAGAGGAGAATCAGATAGAAAAGTCCAAATCTGTTTCAAGGTAAATGAGGTGTGGTAACATCTGAGGTTAGGAAAGTTGACTCCACCTAAGTCCTTGGGTTGTTGAAGACGAGAGAGTGAAATTCTGGCCTTACGATTGTTCCAAAGAAATTTGGTTAGGGAGCGATTAATCTTGTTAAAAAAGGAGAGCGGAAGAGAGCTCGGGAGCATTGAGAGATAAAAATTTATAATAGGAAGGAGCATCATTTTAATTATGGCCAGTCTACCCCACCAGGATAAGAAGAGAGGGGACCAGCTTTCAATAAGGATGGAAAGTTTTTTGAGTATTTCCGCGAGGTTAATTTTAATAGTTTCTTTGATGGTATTGGCGTATAAAATACCCAAACATTTGATGCTCTTGGGATTCCACTCAAAGCCAGAGCCATGAAACATATGAGAAAAGCAGAATTTGTTTAAGGGTAAAACTTCAGACTTGTCAATTTCAATCTATATCCAGAAACTATTGAATACTCTTGTAATAAAGAGAAGAGAGCAGGCAGGGAAGTAGACGGATTGGAGATATATAATAGAATGTCATCGGCGTAAGCAGTAAATTTAATATCATTATTTTTAAATTGGAGACCAGTATACTGTGGAGAACGTCTAATTTTCTCTAAAAAGGGTTCCAAAGCAAGAATGAATAGAAGTGGGGAAAGGGGACAACCCTGTCTAGTACCCCTAAGGAGTGGAAAATATTTAGATTGACAGCCATTGACCCAAATAGAAGTAGAAGGGGCAGAGTATAACAATTGAATATACTTGATAATAGAGGGGCTAAAGCCATGCCATCTCAACGCACCAAAAATAAAATCCCAGTTGACCCTATCGAATGCTTTCTCAGCATCTAATGTAATGGCAGCAACTGGTGAATCCATCTTGGAAGCAAGGTGAATGATATTAAGGAAGGTTCTAGAATTATCCGTGATAGATCTGCCTTTGACAAACCCTGATTGGTAAATATTAATGAGGTCAGGGATTACATTATTAAAGCGAATGGCTAATAATTTGGCAAATATTTTGCAGTCTGTATTTATAAGGAAATGGGCCTATAATTTTTGCAAAGAGAGGGGTCTTTATCTTTTTAGGGATAAGACACAACATAGCTTGAGTGAAAGATCCTCTTGACTCACCAGTAGTGAGAAAGTGATTAATCAATGTGAGTAATTGGGGGACTAAAAATTGTTTAAAGTGTAGAAAAATCTAACGGTAAAGCCATCCGGGCCAGGCGTTTTGTCCTTGGGTAATAAGTTCATAGCGTTAGAGATTTCACTTTCCAGGATGGGTGTGTCTAAGGATGTAAAATCTATGGAGTTATCAAAAGATTTAGGGATCGTTTGAAAGGAGTCAATTTGTTCAGGCAAATGGGCGGATTCTGGAGTATAAAGAGTAACATAGTATTGAGTAAAGCATTCAAGTATCTCCGCATCTGTAATGTGACGAATTCCGGAGCTATCTGTGATAGCAGCGATTTTAGATTTTTGCTTTTTGATTTTAAGATAGTTAGCTAAGGATTTGTCTGCTTTATTCCGTCCACCATACATTTTTGCATTAAATTTAAGAAGATTATTACAAGCAGAATCCCAAGAGTGTTTGTTGTATTGCAGTTTGGCTTTAATAAGAGATGACAAAACATCAGGGCAGTTGGAAGTGAAGTATTGATGATCGTGAGCTTTGATTTGTTTTAAAACAAGAGAGGACTCCATAAGGGCCTTTTTTTTCTTCCGAGAAACAAAGTCGATAATGAAGCCTCTGGCGGTGGCTTTGAAAGCATCCCAAATGTAATGAAATTGAGAATCAGAAGAAAGATTATTGTGAAAAAATTCCTGAATAAAAAGCTTGAATTGCTCAACGAATTGGGAATCCAGGAGTAAAGAATTGTTAAACGCCAGCGTCGGGATGGATGGGAAGGAGCGGGATAATCCATGTCTAGAATGATGGGGGCGTGATCTGAAATAAGAATGGAGCCAATTTCTGAATTATTCATAAATTGGAGAGCGTGTGTAGTAAGAAAAATGTAGTCTATACGGGAGTGGGATTTATGTGCAGAGGAAAAGAAGGAGAATTCTAATGTGTCGGGAAGAGAGATTCTCCATGAGTCAACAAGACCTGGCTTTGTGAAAGGTTTTCTGCATCTTATTGGGGATGTATTTAGTTTGAGATCGTCGGTCCAGGAAGGGATCCATAAGTTGATTACAATCGCCACCCACAATCAAATTATCTGCAACTTGGGAGGATAGTAGAGTGGAAAATTCATTCCAAAAAGTTAAGTCAATGCCATTCGGGCCATAAACATTACAAAAAGAAAATTGAGTATTGTTAACTTTAACATTTAAAAGCAACCATCTACCATTAGTATCATGAAGTTCATTTTGTAACTGAACATTTAAAGATTTATGAAACAAAATAATCACATCGTTCTTGTTGTTCACAGCAGGGGAGCAGGAAGCTATTCCTACCCACTGTTTACGCAGTGAGGATAGATCTTGTAGCTTAAGGTGTGTTTCTTGTAATAATGCTATATGACATTTCAATCTTGCGAGATGAGATAACACTCGCTGTTTTTTAACAGGATTTCGAATACCTTTAACATTCCATGAAATTACACGGAGCCCAGTTGTGAGAAGTTGGCCTGGCATATGCTGTCCACTAATTATAGTGGGCACCTTGCACCAGTCCAAATCGACTCTTATGGTAGGTAGGTTAAAGACAACCTTATTGAAAGCTATCCTAGTGGTAGCTGTGGAGAGCAGCCTTCAGGCTAAGTCTTGAAGGAATGTAAAGCAGCTTGTTTTACCAGTCTATAATCTCTTGAGTGACCAAATGAAAGAGCACCACACCAGGTATATATTCAAAATATATGTATTTATTACTAAACACACCCCTCTAGTCTCTTTATGAGGCTAGAGTTCGAAATACATAGGTTATAAGATCTTAAATCACAGTAATAGCACAAATACACGTTTGGGCCCTAGGGGCGTACCAAACCATATACCAATAAAGTGGTATGCGAACCACGACTGAACTAGACACTAGGCCTAGAGCCTCTAGAAGTGCTTGGACCACAAGGAACCACCCAAGGTAGTGACACAGGGGACCCACGGGAGACGCGTGCAGTGTAAATACACAACCGCGATACGCCGTTAACTTCTATGGAGAAAGTCGGGATCGGGAAAATAGAGGAAAGGGACACTTTAAAGAGGACTAGGACAAAACCCTTTGAGATCTAGGACTTTGAAGAGTCTCTACCCACGGGAGCACTGGAGTACTCGTGTTACCTCACCCAGGAAGCCGGGTGCATAGGTGCCTTTCGGGGTCGGGTTTCGTCGTCGGTTCTTATGGCGATCTGCTGCAAAGTGCTGCTGGCGACCAGGAGAAAAGTGTCCGGGTGGATCCAAGAGTGGATCGGAGTTCTGAAGAACCTGAAAGCAGAGGGGACAGAGTCTGGGTCACTAGCCAGTGACCAGGGAGGTGATGGACGGATGCCCACCGATGTCGAGTGCTTCAGGTGCGTTGACGGTCGTCTCGTTTCTGCAGCCACGAGGTCCAGGAGGCGTTGTCGGCAACCAGGAGCAGGATTCGGGCTGGTACACGATGTCTATCGAGTGCTGCGGTGTCGGCGACCAGATTGGACCCAACAAGCCTTGGCAACGGCAAGTCTCGATGTAGCTAAAGATCGTCGATGGTGCAGACCAGCAAGGTCTGGGGAACTCACCCAGCAAGGGTAAGTGAGGGCAGGCCTGGAGCAACCAGACTGCCAAGTAAAGAAAAGATTGGCCTTCGGTAAGGGCTACTAGCCAACGGGCTAGCGACCGCGAAGGAGCCTCGTGACGCCGCACGTGGAGCTGGCTTACAGGACACTCGTGGAGTGGGGGCCAGTGATCTTCGGTGCAGGTGGTGCTGGAGGCTAGGGCTACTCGGAGCCCAAAGCACGACTTCTTGGGAGACCCAGAAGATGGTGCACTTGCAAGTGTGCTCGGTGTCCAGGGGTCACGGTCTCACATTACCCACGATAGCCACGGGCCTCAGCTTTGCTGGGGACTCAGGGTAGCCTCGGGGAAGTCTGAGAATCCACCTCTGGTGATGCGATGACTTCGGCGTCCGACGGGAGCTTCAGTGATGCGAACCGGACAGATGCTTCTTTGGTGCCTGCCAAGCAGGGGAGTCACTCCTTGACCCCAAGGGAGATTCTTCAGTCCTCTAATCGTGAGTAGAGCGTCGAAGGTCCAGGATTCTGTGTCAGAGTTTCGTCCAGGTATAATCTAAAGTCCTAAGGACTGGGTTCCTACCTTTATTCCAAAAATAGGGGATGGACTACTCTGTGGCCCCACCTATGGGTGGGTCAGGGCAGAGGGGTGGCTACACCCCTTTCCCTTTCTCCAGTTCGCGCCAAAGCAGGGGCTGCAAGCCCCTGATCCGGTTTGAACTGGGGTATGCACAGGGACACCAAATGTGCCCCCAGTGCAGGACTTCAAAGCACCCAAAGTGCTCCCGCCCAGCCCCAATACACATTGTCCTGTCTGGGGATGTGGTCACACCTCCCTGGGACAGGAAACCTATTGTCCAGGCCTCCCCTGCCGGAGTTTCGTCCAGCAGCAGGAGGCCAGACTCGTGTCTGTGGCAGTAACATCCATTTTGTGATGCCAGGCTCTGGAAAGAAGTTACCGGACTCGTCAGAGTTAACATGTCTTTCCCTCTAGAAGGGTGGAATGCTACCCCCGCCGCCAGAATTGGCGGGGGGGTAGTATTCCAAGATGTTTGACACCAAACACGACATGTTTCGGTGCAGCCATTCCATAGTTAGCATTTTACCGCGAGGATATAATGCGTTTAAGAGTATATGGTCAGGCTGCACTACAAACAGCATCAGAGATGGTCTCCGAACGCTGCAGAGGGGCCCTGCTCATGCAGGGGCACCCTCTCACATAGAAACCATGCACTCTGCCTTTAGGATTGATAAGGCCTGCCTTAGGAGTGACTTATAGGTTTCTAGGTGTGTATGTATTTCGTGATATAGGTAACCTATATCACAGTAAAGAGTGCATGCACCACCTTACCCAGGCTGCAGTAGCAGACCTGTGGTGTCAGTTTGGATGGCCTTCCAGGGGTGGCATAATACATGCTGCAGCCCCTGGCAGGCCTCTGAGGTACCTATGCCCTTGGTACATAGTATACCATATACTAGGGACTTATAAGGGCACTCCAGATCCCAATCAGAGATGTGCCTAAGGCACATGGAATCCATTTTACAGAGAAAGCAGATAGACTGGGGCCCTGAATAGCAGGATCCCAGTCCAACTAAGTCATAAACCAGCAAAACACCATAAAAAAGTGGGGGCAACCATATAGTCAGATTCCACCTTCCTACATAACCCCCCAAACGAAAGGAGATAAGGCTAACCTTGGCCAGTTGAGCCTATATTGACTAAGTGGCCATATAAGGAAGCACCTGCACTAGCATGGTTGCCCCCTATGTTATGGTCCACTAAGCAATCCCTCACCCTAAGGGTATGAGAGGGTCTCCACCATGGGGAATCACTACCTCTGGTGTGCTTAGGTAAAGTACAAGGCTGGTGAGGTGTCTGAGTAGGGAAGTGAGGCCCTAGGAATGTTGGACTCAGTTTCCTCAGATCACTGGTCACCATGTATGCCTGTCTTTCCATGACTGAGTTGCACTTTGCTCTAAGGGTCAACCTTTGGCTGCCTACAGCTGGGGGTTGGGTCCCTTTGGATGGAACACTGGAGGGACATGGCAGGTTTGGAACCTTCTGGTCCCAGGTTTGCCCTTGCCTACCAGAGTCCTTCTGGGGAGGTCCCTACATAAAGGTATGGGGGATCCCTCAGTGTGTAGAGGAATTTTCACCTGGCTAGGGCTACTAGACTGGCTGCCCCTAATCTGCTGATGGGGGCTTCCTCTGGACAGGGGCCCGGGGGGTCCACTGACCTCCTGACCTCTGCAGCCCTGGGCTGACTGAGGCAGGGTAGAGAGGGGCAGGTTACCTGCTCCAGACTGGAGTACCACCGTGGAAGGGTCCTCTGCCATCAGGGGTGTGGCCAGGCCAGGCCTGACTACCTCTGTGGCAGTTCCTTCACTAGGGGTAGGGTCAGTTCCCTGAGGAGGCTGACCCTTACCTACTGTCTGGGGGAAGAAGACTTTTCTTCAACCCTTTTGCTCTCTTTTGGGGAGAGTGGGCCATTCTTTCAGGCTCCATCTCTCCAAAGTCTTGGGCTGGGGCTGTGGCCATCACAGCCCCACTAACCTTTGCAGGGACGCCCAACATCCTAAGATGGGTTTGGTGTTCAACTTCAGCCCAGGCTGAAATTTCCAAATCATTGCCCATCAGGCAATCTACAGGTAGGGTTGGGGACACTGCCACTCTTTTGGGCCTGTGACCCCCTCCCAGCTGAGATTGACTATGGCCATGGGGTGATCTGTTCTGACACCATCAATGTTGGTCACCTGGTATTTAAACTCAGGTAAAAGCTGGTGAGGGGGACTAGTTTCCCTGCCACCATGGTGACACTAGCCCCTGTGTCCCTAAATGCCACAGCTTTCTGACCATTAATCATTGGCTCCAGTCTGTACCTGCCCAATGCTATGGGACCCATGGTAAAGGTGGCAAATCCTATACCACCATCAGAGTCAGAGGAGTCTGTTGAGGGGTCCCTGTCTAAACTAGGGCCCACCTCTGTTCCTCTTGCAAAAGCACCCAACTTTTGGGTGCACTACTCCCAACTGGAGGATTACTACTGGTAGTACCAGGAGGGGTGGTAGTAGTTGTGGGAGGAACATTTTCTTTATTGCCAATCCTGGGGCAACTGGGATCAGTTTTCCAGTGCCCAGGCTTTTTACAGACATGGCAATATGGTTTCTTTTCAGGAGAGGAAGGAGTTTGGGACCCACCCCAGAAGAGGAATTTTGGGGCCCTGTAGAGGACTTATCCTTAGATTTATCCCCACCTTTCTCTTGGGACTTAGTAGAATCTTTCTTCTGGTCACCACCCTGATTTCTAGTTTTTACTCTGGTTCTGACCCATTTGTCTGCCTTCTTTCCCAATTCTTGGGGAGAGGTCAGATCAGAGTCCACCAGATACTGGTGCAAAAGCTGGTTTTGACAATTATTAAGGATCTGCTCCCTCATAATCAAATTGTACAATCCTAAAAAGTAATGCACTTTGTTGCCATGTATCCAACCTTCCAGAGCCTTTGTAGCACAATCTACAAAATCAACCCAGTCTTGAGTCTGAGCTTTTGGGTGTCTCTGAACTTCAACCTATACTGTTCAGTGGTTAGGCCAAACCCATCTATCAGAGCACTCTTCAAGACTGTGTAATTGTCAGCATCCTCTTCTCTTACAGTGAGGAGCTTGTCTCTACCTTTGTCTGCAAAGGAGAGCCACAAGATTGCTGCCCACTTCCTCTGGGGGACCTTCTGAACTTTACAGGCCCTCTCCAGTGCAGCTATCCATTTGTGGATGTCATCCCCACTCTGGTAGGGAGGGACAATCTTGTTTAGGTTTCTATGGTCATAAGACCTGTCCCTATCTCTAGGGATATTGCTGCCACCATGGGACTCTAGTCCCAACTTTCTTCTCTCTCTAAGGAGATCTAGGGATTCTCTATCTAAAGCCAATTGCTTCTTCCTGATCTCTAGTTGAGTTTCCTCATACTGGACCAGTCTCTTTCTTCTCTCATGAGAGGATTCCCTCCTGTGAGAAGAAACAGAGCTCCCTATTGAGGTGCCAGAGTGGTTAGACTCCTGAGAAGGAGACCTAGACTTTCTGAGCACACTCATAATCCTTCCTGGGGGACAAGGTGTGGTTCTCTAGATCCTCATCTTCATCTTCCCCAGAAGGGATTGGGTTTTCCAGGTCAGGGTCATTGTCACCCTCCTGGTCAGTTTCAGAGGGGGCTGGGGGTAGTAGTACCCTGGCCCCTTCCTCATCTGCTGGCCCACCCTCTGCTCCTACCCCTTCAGTCTCTGAGGACTTACTAAGATCATAAGCCACCAACAACTCCTGGAGGTGTTGGGTGGTGGGACTTTGGCCTGTCCTTAATTTCCTCACGTTACACAAAGCTCTCAGTTCCAAGAATGGGAGTGTGTCATACTTGGAGGGAAGCTCAATGGCTTCCTGCAGGGCATCTTTGGATCCTGCTTTTAAAGACATTACTAGTGTGGTGTGGTGTATGCACTACCTACTCTAGTGTGGCCTACTAAACTCTCTTGAGTTGTAGAAAGGGTTGTGCTATCCCTTAACACACAACTCTAAGTTCAGTAGAACTTACTGATATTCTAAGCTTAAATTATATGTACCTTAGGTACCTTTAGTGGTTTTCAGTTGATCAATTCAATTGAGATTATCTGGTAAACAATAGCAAGCTGGAATCCCACACGCTGCACACCAATGTGAGAAGTTGGCCTGGCATATGCTGTCCACTAATTGTAGTGGGCACCTTGCACCAGTCCAAATCGACTCTTATTGTAGGTAGGTTAAAGACAACCTTATTGAAAGCTATCCTAGTGGTAGCTATGGAGAGCAGCCTTCAGGCTAAGTCTTGAAGGAATGTAAAGCAGCTTGTTTTACCAGTCTATAATCTCTTGAGTGACCAAATGAAAGAGCACCACACCAGGTATATATTCAAAATATATGTATTTATTACTAAACACACCCCTCTAGTCTCTTTATGAGGCTAGAGTTCGAAATACATAGGTTATAAGTTATTTAAACACAGTAATAGCACAAATACACGTTTGGGCCCTAGGGGCGTACCAAACCATATACCAATAAAGTGGTATAAGAACCACGACTGAACTAGACACTAGGCCTAGAGCCTCTAGAAGTGCTTGGACCACAAGGAACCACCCAAGGTAGTGACACAGGGGACCCACGGGGGACGCGTGCAGTGTAAATACACAACCGCGATACGCCGTTTACTTCTATGGAGAAAGTCGCGGTCAGGAAATTAAAGGAAAGGGACACTTAAAAGAGGACTAGGACAAAACCCTTTGAGATCTAGGACTTTGAAGAGTCTCTACCCACGGGAGCACCGGAGTACTCGTGTTACCTCACCCAGGGAAACCGGGTGCAAGGGGTTCCCCGTTTTACTAGTTAAAATGGGGAACCCTTGCCACAGCAAGATTAGATATCCCTGGACTAAACTTTGAAACTGAATCCTGGACCTTCGACGCTCTACATCACGATTAGAGGACTGAAGAATCTCCCTTGGGGTCAAGGAGTGACTCCCTGCTTGGCAGGCACCAAAAACGATAACGACGGTCGCAAACTACGCCGCTCCCGCCGGAGTCCGAAGTCCCTGCAGCCCAAGAAGTGGATTTCCTGACTTCTCCAAGGCCATCGTGAGTCCCCAGCGAAGCTGAGGCAAGTGGACCCCACGAGTGACGAGGAACCGCGACCCCTGGGTACCGTGCACTATTATCGAGTGCAACCCCTTCACAACGTTCTACGAACCTGTGCTTTGGACCACATGTGGTCCCAACCTCCAGCAGGAATCCCTCCGAAGATCAGAGGCCTACACCGTCCTGAGTGACCGTGGGCCCCTGTTGAGTGATTCCGCCCGAGGTGTCTTCGCGATCCCTTGCCAGCCGGCTCGTGGGTCCCCAGAAGACTTTCTAAAGAAACCAAAGGGCTCATCTAGTTGCTCCAGGCCTGCCCTGACTTACCCTCGCTGGGTGAGTTCCCCAGACCTTGCTGGTCTGCACCATCGACGATCTTCAGCTACATCGAGACTTGCCGTTGCCAAGGCTTGTTGGGTCCAATCCGGTCGCCGACACCCCAGCACTCGACAGACATCGTGTGCCAGCCCGAATCCTGCTCCTGGTTGCCAACAACGCCTCCTGGACCTCGTGGCTGCAGAAACGAGACGACTGTCAACGCACCTGAAGCACTCGACATCGGTGGGCATCTGTCCATCGCCTTCCTGGTCACTGGCTAGTGACCCAGACTCTGTCCCCTCTGCTTTCAGGTTCTTCAGAACTCCGATCCACTCTTGGATCCACCCGGACACTTTTCTCCTGGTCGCCAGCAGCACTTTGCAGCAGATCGCCATAAGAAACGACGACGAAACCCGACCCCGAAAGGCACCTATGCACCCGGTTTCCCTGGGTGAGGTAACACGAGTACTCCGGTGCTCCCGTGGGTAGAGACTCTTCAAAGTCCTAGATCTCAAAGGGTTTTGTCCTAGTCCTCTTTTAAGTGTCCCTTTCCTTTAATTTCCTGACCGCGACTTTCTCCATAGAAGTAAACGGCGTATCGCGGTTGTGTATTTACACTGCACGCGTCCCCCGTGGGTCCCCTGTGTCACTACCTTGGGTGGTTCCTTGTGGTCCAAGCACTTCTAGAGGCTCTAGGCCTAGTGTCTAGTTCAGTCGTGGTTCTTATACCACTTTATTGGTATATGGTTTGGTACGCCCCTAGGGCCCAAACGTGTATTTGTGCTATTACTGTGTTTAAATAACTTATAACCTATGTACTTCGAACTCTAGCCTCATAAAGAGACTAGAGGGGTGTGTTTAGTAATAAATACATATATTTTGAATATATACCTGGTGTGGTGCTCTTTCATTTGGTCACTCAAGAGATTATAGACTGGTAAAACAAGCTGCTTTACATTCCTTCAAGACTTAGCCTGAAGGCTGCTCTCCATAGCTACCACTAGGATAGCTTTCAATAAGGTTGTCTTTAACCTACCTACAATAAGAGTCGATTTGGACTGGTGCAAGGTGCCCACTACAATTAGTGGACAGCATATGCCAGGCCAACTTCTCACACCAGTCATCAACAAAAACTAAATAGTGATAGGCATAAAGGTGAAAGAAAGTTAAGGACACAGAGGAAAAGAGAATATATACATGCGGAAGGCATGAAAGTTAAGAGATGACAGAGAAGAAAGAAAGTGGCATTAATCGTTTGACTTGGACTTAAAAGGAAGAGATTACCCAAACAATGAGGTACCATAGAAGGAAGATAACAAAATGGAAATATAGGAGAAAATAGAGCCAGAAGTCGAAGTAAGAAAGGAGGGAGAGAAGGAGGAGGAGGGAGAAAGAAGAAGAGAAAAAAGAGGGAGCATAGCAACCCACATAAAGCTAGCAAAGAAAGGATGACAAAAAGCCAGCAGGCTTTAATCATGGTAAACAAAACGAAAAGAACAATAATGTGGGAGAGGGGGGCAAGAACAGACAACCGTCACAAGAGACGAGGGAAGGGCACCGAGAAAGGAAAGGTTTACCATAAGAACAACAGGAGAAAAGTACAGAAATAAAGACAAAATGGCAAACATATGAAACAAAGTGGAAGGACACTTACCATATATTGAGGAAACTGCACAACGTGGTAAGTCATATGTAACAAGACATGGAGAGAATGGGGAAAGGAACACTTGCATCAGGAACATCACAAGGAAGACCTTAAATATAAGAAAGAAAACCAACAGAAAAACCTTTTTAAGGTTCTGCATCAAACATTGAGGAAACCAATCCAACGAGAGAAAACATGTATTACACAACATTGAGAAAACAAAATAAGAACACCTGCAACAGGAACATCAAGGGAAGAACAAAAATACAAACAAGAGAGCAACCAGAAAAGCATTTAAGGTTTGCTTAGTTCCATAGCTTCTCCCTTGTGAACATGAATGAACTTCCGCAGGTCAGCTGGATCATCGAAAGAGAAAGTTCTGTCTTTGTAAGTCACTTTGAAAAAGCAGGGATGTAGAAGACCATATCGAGCGTTCATGGATCTCAAAGAAGGTCTGAGGTCCAGAAATTCCTTGCGTCGACTGGCAGTTGGTTTAGAGACATCTTGGGAAAAAAGACTTTGTGGCCAGACCAGAGCATCTGCTTGTGTTGTTTGGCAGCGTTAAGAATAGCAATGAGGTCGGAATAAAGGAGGAAGTAGGCGATAATACCTCTAGGTCTGGACGGGGAAGAAGCGTTTTGAGAACCCAATCTATGCACTCTTTGGATATTGAAGTCCATGGACTTCGGAAGGCCGACTATCTGCAGAACTTGGGACTTCAAAAAGGAGATCATGTCTGAGCCCTCAGAACCCTCCGGAATTCCATAAATACGGAGGTTGTTGCGCCTATTGCAATTTTCTAAGTCTTCTGTGGTCTTCTTTAATTTAGTAACTTCTTTAGTGAGGGAATCGACTTTGGCAACAACATCCTGAGCATCACTTATTTTTTGTTCCACCTCCGAAAGTCTTGATTCAAGCCCAGACCATTTCTCTTCAATTCTCTGAAGGGTAGCAGTAGTGTCAGTCATGAAAGGTCTGATATGGCGTAGTTCTTCCATAATGTCCTCCAATGTCAGAGGGAGAGGCGATTTCGATGGAGAAGACGGATCTTTTTTGACGCGCTTGTTGGTGGAAGCAGAAGAGTCCTTACGACCTCCAGTACCAGACCCCGAGGCACCAGTCAACTTGTTTGAGTGTGGGGTATCCATGGGAGAACGTGTTGCACACAACAGCAAAAAGAATATGTAGCGACACTTGTTCAAAAAGATAGGGAGAGAGGATGAAGTGCCTCACAACAGATAAGTAAATAGGAGAGGTGAGCCCACCAAAATGCTTGAGGCGACCACGTAGCTGAATGTTGTTAAATAAATTATTTATGATCCGTGCTCTATAAGGCTTTTTGTTTGCTTTAAGTGTCCATAATCACACAAAATGGCTGCCGCAAAAAGAATAGACTCTAGGGAGAAATACCTGAACACAAACGCAGGACCAGTCTTAATAGATTCATAACAGCCAACTTAAGTATTCAGGCATCCAAAGGGGGCTGCATCAAGAAGAGAGACACTTATGCTTATAAGTCAGCGAGGTGAATGTCGTTTGAAGCTGAGCAACACATGGAAGTGAGATAAACCAGTTAACAAGCGGCTTACTTAAAGGTCTTCTGATGACATCAATACAAGCAGTGGCGTAAGAGAAGGCAACATGTGGAGGAGTTCAAAAAAGGAAAGGATGCGCAATACGCCTTTGCTGAAGTAAGCCGAAGAGAAAAGTAAAAATTCACAAAATGGCAGCCATGAAAACGGGCGCCGTCAAGAGAGGCAGACAGAGTTGAAAAAAGCACCTAAAAGACCATACATTGGTCTAAAGACTTGCATCCACGTGCCCTGTATCTTCCGGCACAAGAAGCGGAGCCTGGAAGTCGGAACTGCATCGGAACTCGGTGCCACAAAGCGCCTTACGAAGCGGCAATCCGGATCCACCGCCGCCGCGCGCCTCAAAGACACGGTGTTTTTTAAGGTCCAGTCTGCAACTGTTCTGCCTGCTTCCGTGCAAGGGAATGGATGAAGCTCAGCGATGAACTGCTTCTCTCTGTGTTCCACCCTTGCAGTTCGGTGGACTGGCACATGGGTAATTGCTGGTTTGCACCTGACAAGTTGGTTGGCACTTATTGACGATTCAAAATGGCGGCCGTAAAAACGGGCGCCGTGAGGAGATACAAGCAGAGTTGAGAAAAGCACCTGAAAGACCGTACATCGGTCTAAAAACTTGCCTCAGCGTGCCCATTATCTTCCAACACAAGAAGCGGTGCTTAGAAGTCGGAACCGCATCTTGGGAGTGTCTCTCCCTGCGCCGATCGGAGCTCGGTGCCGCAGAGCGCCTCACGAAGCGACCATCTTGGTCCGCCGCCGCGCGCCTCCTCACGGCCTTTTTTAATTAGGTCTTTTTGCTCATGTGCATCCAGTAGTTGATTGACCTTATCGATTTCCTTTAAAATGTCAACCCTGTCTATTTCCGCATATTTTATAAGAATAGACACCATATTCATAGAAGCTTCCAAATTGTTTGTGGCCCACTCCTTCAATATGAGTGGGTTAGGGTTCTCAAATGATGGCGGGCGCTATCATCACCATTGATACTCGCGGGATCCTGCCCACTTCTTTATACTTCTCCAGGGATTTTTTCTCCCACCATTTCGTAAGCTCCGTACGTAATAATTTTTCCAAATTTTTGAGCAGCTACTTGACATCGTTATTGCTCTTGGAGTTTTTATTTTGCCCTCTTAGCACTTCATCAACTTCTGGTAAGTTGAGGAAAAGGGCATCTGCCACGGCCTCTCGGTCCTGCAGCGCGTCTGCTGAAGAGGTCATTTTTGGATGCTCTGCAATATATGGTAATGCACAACAGTGCCCGCAGAAACTGCTTGTCGAGCACTCGATTTGAACACCACAATCCCTACCACCCGCAAAATGTCTCTGTCGGACTGCTGAACCGGCTTACCACTAGGGAACTCGACTAGCTCTTAGGCGTCCTCCGACTCCTCGGGCGCCACCGAAGCTCCGTAGGGAAACACGGTTCACTGCTCCATCAACTCCAGACTGCGGGGGGCTGACTCGGACATTACTCCTTCTGGGTTAGACATCAATAGCATCCGCGATGTCGACTGCACACCGGTCAGCCACAGGTTGAAGGGAGGGTCCGTATTGACGAAGACAGCCGTACTTGGTATATGTATATATCCAAGGGCAGAAAAAAGTTACTGAAGCCCAATTCTATGAACACCAGCATGTATTCCATATCAAACTGGCAGCATTTCCTTACGCGATTCAACTGTACCATCAGCTTTGCTCACTGGTAAATCCAATATTCAGCAAGTGTTCCGATTTTATAATCACAACCTCACATGACTTGCATGAAAGCCTGCATTTCCCAGAATGCACTTATAATAAAACACTGCAATTTACTTTATATTCCTCTTGATAGCATCTGACACAGTCTTAGATGGAGTTACTAAGTGCACAATAATCCATAATCAAATAGCCACGTGTGATTTTCAGGTAAGTTTTCAGTGCATTTCAACTTGCTCAAAATTGTCTGCTGCCAATCGCAAATCCATGCTTTTTTTTAAAACAAACATCTTGAGTCCAGAATCGGCAAGAGGAGACACAGGAAGCTGTGCAGATGCATGTTTATTAGACAAATCAATCCGTAGTGGGCAAGGAAGTTATAAACCCATGCGAAATAAAATTAAACAAAATGATTGCCGTATTTGTAATGCCAATAAAAGTATTGTGATATAGGTTCTTCATGTGCTATTACTGCTGTACCAAGTGGTTATACATGTGAGATCGGTACTTGTGCTTGAGATAAACGTATAAAAATCTATTCATTTCTTCCTGGGATCTTAGTACATCACAAAAACATTGTAACTATAAAGATTACGGTGGCTCGGCACTTAATGCTATTCAGATCCTGGAGGGATGTATCGTTAATTAGTTGTAAGTTGACTTTCTGTCCTAGTTTTAAGTGACATTTACCCACAGCATCCCCACAGCAGATGATCTTTAATTCTAATGAATATTTCCCTCAATCTCCCCATTTAAGTTTCATGCCTCTGACATTCACAAGCATTGTTGTGGCGGAGTGAATGCATCACACGCTGTGTCATCTGTGCATAAAATGCGATCTCCATGACCCCTCGTCCCTCCCCCGAACAACAGACAGGCTATTAATTGTCCCGATCCGCTTTCAATAGGCCCCGGGAGAGTTCTCGTCCTCACTCCAGGAAGGGTTATTGGCTGTTAGTGTTAATGTACTATTGATGAGGAGCCGGTGGAAGCGGGCTCTAAGTGGCAAGAGCCTTGCAAGAGCGCCTGGTCACGTGATCCCTGCTTGAGCTTCCTCTCTTTTTAGAAACCTTTGCTGTGTCTGCTTCCCTCACCAGACTAACTGCAAGACAGCGAACACGTTGTACATAGGGCTTACTACCCCTGACGAGGCATTGACATCTTAATGTCATTATTTGTATTATGTTAGTGGGCTAGAACTTGCTAAGTTCGAAACGACTATACTTCGCACAGTTCAAATGTATTTTCAGTCCGAATGTTTCCATTCGGCACTTTATGACAGGTTTGTGTTTAGTTTTCTAGTAAAAAGAGAAGACACAACGAAAAAAAAATTCTCTGCAAAATTAGGATGGCTTTACTTGACGTGGCAAAGCACCTGTAATCTCACACTCCTCTGAAAAAAACAAAAAGTTGTGTTGCAGTTACGTTTTTGCCAGACGTTTTCTGAACCTGGTGGAATATGGCGTGAACTCTTGCATCACTCACATTATTCAACTCTGTTAAAGTAAAAAGGAAATTTAAATAGTGATTGAATTGGCTATTTAAGGGGTCTCCAACCTTTTCTGTACTGAGAGCTACTTATGTTCAATGAAACGCACTGAGAGCTACTAATATTATTAGTGTTGTACAATTTCTATTTTCTTATATGAATATAAATTCGACCAAGAAAAAAGCTTGCTAATTTAATAAGCTGGGCCGCACACAGGTGAGCTACTCGGAAGTAGCTGGATTAGAGGTACCTTGTCTCACAGGCGTTCCTTACTATATTTACCCACTAAGTGAAAGTTTTAGGTGAACTCAATGCATTTTCCCTACCATTGTTTTCACATCATTCTCTCTATAGCACACTACCTGTGTTTCTGTGCACTGCTCACTTTCAAGAGGGTCTGCAAGTAGCGCAATTTCCCTTAATGTATGCCTCTTCAAATTTCTCTGCTGCCATGCCTGTACTTAATGCAGTCTGTGCTGCCTGTCTTTAATATCGACTATGACATCAGCCTGTAATGCACAGCTTTTACACCTGTCAAGCACATACTCTACCACCTACGTTGATACACAGACTTTGCTACCTGTCTTTAATAGAGACCGTGCCTCCTATCGTTGCTGCACACTGTGGGTCGTTTGTAGACTCATGCACTTATATTAGTAGGATTAGTGTCTGCACCTTGTTTTTAGACATCCGGGTGATACCCTGTATTGACTGTGGCAAAACTGAAGGGCCTGGCCAAGTATTCCTGAATTTGTATGATGATATATCACTCCTCTCCTGCTCTTGAGTCTGGACAAATCAGGTGTGCAGACACATGATTCTAGATGCAGAACGTGAGCAGGCCGCCACTTCGGATGTACATTAATATAAGGGAGGTATGCTTGTCTGGCAGGCAGGGGATGTCTGATATCGTCATGCTGCTCTTTTCGAGTTCTGAGAACACAGACATCCTTACAATAGGTCATCTTCTTTATGTAGTGATGTCCTTTGGAGGAGGCTTTGAAAACTGACCCAAAGAAGTGGGGACCCCTGCGATCTCCATTGGGCTAAATTTAAAATATGGGGGTGTTCTTGGATATAAACTGTTGAACTGTGGAACAATTCGATAAAGCATCCCAGAGGAGTTGATTACAGGTGAAGACACTGATGAAGACACTGAAAAGGACAGTACCAAATCCTATGTCCTCTTCTAGGGTAACAGTCATGAAAGTATTGATAATGTCTTGCACTGATTAAATGAGCACCTTTTACCTTGTCCTCACAGCTAACACTGCCAAGAGTCATACAAGTACAGAAAGGAATGCCGTGCCTTTTGACTGCTCACCAAAGTAGGGAAGTATTAGTCCAGCAACGACTCGACTCCATTAGTTTTCAACACTTCACACAGTGTGATTAAATCTTTGTGCACATTGTTAACCCTGTGTGGTATGCTTCCTTAGCATGGGAGTGCATTGGAATGTGGAATTAATGTGTGTGAGAGTTCCAGAGTTGTTTATGCTTAGTCTATAGAATGTTAAGGTGAACAGTTTCTGCTGGAGCCTTGAAGGAGCTTGTGCTAACGCTGTGGATGGAGTCTGTAAAGGGAATACATACCTCTTTCACCAAGGGTTTGTGTTCCACGCGTTTATTGAACATTTCATTTTTGGTGATGAGGATGGGGTGGTGGATTAGGTGCTTACAAGTTGGTGCAGACCTCAACATAAGTGGATTTGGATTGTAACTTCAATGTCTTTTTTAAAAAAGGAAAGCTGGTCTTCATTTTTGTTGGTGAGACTTATAGATGGTCATAAAGTCATACAATATTGGTTTGGCGTGAATGTTTGGAAATTCTTCATCACCCTGCTGACTTGGGCTTAAGAATATTTTTGCTCTGTTCAGTAGCATTGTGCCTACTTCGTGTTTTGGATGGGCTGTATATTGTGGAAAATGGTACTACGGGAAGAAAACATGGCACATGGCTTGTACGGCAAGTATTTACATCAGTTGATATTGTGAACTGTCCATGGTGCCATTACGGTAATTACATGCATGCAGGTATCGGTTGTCTCACCTTGCTTTTAAAAATAAAAAATAAAAGGATGCTCGCTCCTTCTGCATTTTACAAACACTGCCCTGTCCGCATGCTAGTGTTGTGACGACATCGAAGGCTCTGTTCTCTTCACGGGCATTCAGAGGCATTGGTGTTTGCATCAGCACAGTCTCTTGCTCTGGTTATGTCGACCTCAGTCACTCGCAGGAGCGAGCAACTTCATCAAGTACATGCTGAGCAACGCGTACGTGACGCCATTTTGAATTGGTTTGCTGTGAGAGAAAGCGTGTGTTATCTCGCGTCAAATAACCAGTCCACGCTGTCGGTGAAGCGTAAAAGGCCATTTATTAGGACAGGCTGTAAACATAACTTTAAACCATAACAAATACCTAACAATAACCCCAACCATAATTCCCCCCCCACTTCTTCGTCTCACTCGCTCCATTCTTTCCCCTTGCACCCCATCTCTCTTCACATTCCACAACAACCCATTTCCGTTCTCCATCCATTTCTTCATTTGTCTCCTGACATCCTCTTTTGCATCACCTGCCATCGCACTCCTGCATCCCGCACCCCCATCCATCACTCTTCCCCCCCCGAGAGGTGGGTGGGTCCGTCCAGGACTCCCCCCACCCCTCCAAAGTTCCACCAACCAGGGAACCCCCTTTGGGCGGTTACCTGCCCCACCCTGCCGTGCACCTTTCGCCCTCACACCCTTCGACACCAAATGGACTCATTCCAGAGCTTGCTGATCGTGTCCCTCATTTCCATCATGTAATAGGCATTACCCATCCTCGAAAGGTGCACCCCGTCGTCCCTGAATAGCAGCGGCTCCTCCAGCCGAAGCCCAGTGTGTGCAATCACTTTAATGTCTCTTTGTTTGCAAAACACCCTCATCGCCCTGTTCAACTTTCTCCGGGCCTTTTCCACTGCTGCTGGTTTTACCGCTCCCCTCCAAACTTTACGTGGCACAAATTCGGTCCACACCAGGCAGGTTCCTGCCATCCGTTGTTTCATAACGTCCAGGTCCCTTTGCATCTGTTGCATGATTGCCAGGCCTGACAACCACACCATATCATTTTCCCCCAAGTGCAAAACCAGCAGGTCCGGACATCCGTTTTGCGACACCATCTTCGTTAACCAGGGCAAGAAAGCCCCCCAGCGCATTCCTCGTTTTCCCCACCATTGTACCTCATGATGGCTGCTCCGCAGCCCCAGGTTACGGCCGTAAACCTGACGATCTGCATACTGCGCTGCCCAATGCACGAAAGAGTGCCCGGCTATCCAGGTGACCGTCTTGGTCCCCAGGCCCCTCACGCAACTTACGGCAAGAAAAAGGGGTGTTAGCATCCATCCTGGCACCACCGAAACCCCCATACCCCCCCTTTGCAGAGACCCCTGGCGCCCGCCCATCATCACTTCCGCACGTAGCGCTCGCAGCACCGGGACCTCCATCTCCCTATCTGTCTAATCTGGTCCCATGACCACCCCAAACGCGCCGCTGCCGTGGCAGCCCCAATCCGAAAAGAGTGCGTCCAAAATCCCTTCGGGTCCCTTCCCATCCGCTTCAACGCCATACGCATAACAGCCAGCAATTGCGCCGCCGTCAGCCTATCGCCGGATGCATGTTGAAATATTTCACCCGTCCTGCTGGCCCCATTCTGGGAAAAACCCTCCCACTCCCTTACTGGGCACACCCCCGGCACCCACTCTCATTCAACCATATCCACTTCCCCCGCCCCACCTGATCTGTCTTCGAGTGGCCCAACCAAATCCCCAGACGACCCCCATCCAATCTCACATCGTCATACCTCCTCCCTTCCCGACCTTTCGTCCCCAATAACTCCGACACCCTGAACGCTCCAAAAAACATCCACACCATGCTCAAGCGGAACAAAGCCACCTCATTGGAATCGTAGCAGCAACCGGGCAACATACCCAATAAACCTTGTAGCACCTCAAACGTTATAGCTTCCCGGGGCCCCCCCGTAGCCCCCTCCCATCTCTCCATGTCCTATCCCCTCAGCATTCTGCTGATAATCTCATCTTTCGCCGGGTCAAAACCCCAAAACAGTTTACAATAAAAGGAGATTCCCGCCAATTTCCCTGCGATCGTCATATGTGACAACCCCTTCTCGGTACAGTGCAAAACAAAATGGATCACTCCCTGTTCCATCTCTTGAACGGACAATCGCCCACTCTCAGTGGTCCAGCCCATAAAGACCCCGAACTCAGTCCACGCCAATCTGTAACTGCGACGTGTCGTCTCCGCTATCGATTTTTCCACTAGGCTGCAGACTCTCATTCCCCTCAGGCCCAGATGCCGTCCGGCAGCTGCGTCTTGAGGACCTCCGCTCCAGGTGCCATGCGGCGAAACCTGCTCCACTGCGAACGAGACAAAGCATCCGCGATGTCATTACTCGCTCCCGGCACATGCTTCGCCCGAAAAACCACATTCAACTGCAGACACTGTAGCATGAAATACCTCAGCAACCTCAACACCCTCAAGTCCCTCGCTCTCTGCCTGTTGACCAGCTCAACCACTGTCATGTTGTCCACATGGAACAACACGGAACGGTTCTTGAATTCCGAGCCCCACACCGCTAGTGCCACCAGCAATGGAAAGAACTCGAGAAACGCAATGCTCCTCCCTTGCTTTAACCAATGAGCCGGCCAGCGTTCCGCGCACCACCTCCCGTCCCAGAAAACACCAAAACCTGCCACCCCCGCTGCATCTGAAAAAATCTGCACCTGCCACACTGTTCTGTCATCCACGAAATCCAGTGAAACCCCATTGAAATCAGCCAGGAAAGTCTGCCATACTCTCAGGTCTGCTCGCACTCCCAATGAAATTCGCACCCTGTGGTGCGGGAGCACACGCCCCAGACATGGCCATGCCCAGGCGCCTGCAGAAGGTCCTCCCCGCTCTCACCACCCTGCAAGCAAAATTTAACAGCCCCAAGAGTCTTTGGACCGTCCTCAGGTCAATCTTTTTCTCTCCCATCACTCCCCATAAGCAGGCCTGTATGTCCCCCACTTTCTCAGCCGGCAACCGGGCTATCCACTGGACTGAGTCCACCTCAATGCCCAAGAATGTCAGTTGACAGCTGGGCCCAGCTGTTTTCTCCGGTGCCAATGGGACCCCAAAGTGCCGGGCCATCTCCTGAAACTGTGTCAAAGCCCGCCCGCATGCCCCCAACCCTCCCTGTCCGATGAAAAGGAAGTCGTCCAGGTAATGCAACACCCCCTTATGTCCACTGCTCCTTTGAAATGCTCATTGCAGGAAGGTGCTGAACATCTCAAATAGGGCGCAGGAAATCGCACAGCCCATGGGTAGGACTTTGTCCACAAAAATGGCCCCCTCAAACTGCATCCCCAGCAACGGGAAATCCGCCAGGTGTATGGGCAGCAAATGGAAAGCCGACTTCACGTCACATTTAGCCAGCTCCGCTCCCTGCCCACACCTCTGTACAAGGCGGATCGCGTCGTCCACTGAAGCATACAGTACCCGCGAGTCTTCCTCGGCAATGAAGTCGTTCACGGACCTCCCCTCTGGCCATGACAGATGGTGTATCATCCTGTACTCGCCCGGCTCCTTCTTGGGAACCACTCCTAACGGAGAAATAATCAAGTCTGCGACAGGCCAGTCGTCAAACGGGCCCGCTGTCCTACCTTCCTCAACCTCCTTTCTTAGTTTTGCTGACACCACCTCCGGCAGTTCCTTGGCCAATTTCAAATTGTCCGCCCATCTCCTTTCCCTCGGTCCTTGATACCCCACCCGGAAGCCCTCTGTAAATCCCCAGTGCATCTTCAACGCTGCCTCCCTGTCTGGATATACCGAGAGCCACGGGTCCATGGCCTCAATTCGAACCGGAGTAGGCGCCCTTTGGTCCAGCCTGCCCTTGTCCCTTCGTGGCTCGCCACTGTTCTGATGGTGTAGCCAAGGTAAAGCATTGGGTGAGGGCATGTATCCCACCACATTTAGAGCACTCGTGCTTGAACTTACACGGATACCTCGAGCAGTATCCTTTGTTGTAGTTCCAACATGCACCTGTGTTGTTCCCGCCTGTCTTCTGTTGCCCGCCCCCTGCAGGACCTGCACTGGTCTGTCCACCACCCGCCCCAGACTGAGCGGGACGCATCGGAAATGTCCGATATGTCACTGGCAACCCACTCGCCGTGTGTGTCGCCGCCACCAACTGTGTGGACGACATCCACTGCACCCACAGTTCCTGGTCCACCTCCCCCCAGGGTTTGTCCGGGTTCGTGCCAATTCTGGCCCGAAACTCCTCGTCATAGCTGAGCCACGTGAACCCCCCCGAAGTGCATCTGTGCCTTCCTAATGATGTCCATGTATTTCAACAGCGCTATGGCCCTGTCCTGATGCTTTTCGCAATAAATGCTAGCATAAATCAAGAAGGCTGATGTCCAATTGTCCATGGTCACCGGCACCCGGGGTCTACGGGTCAGTTCCCATTCCTCCTCCTTGGAACCCTCCTTTGCCTGGATCTCCCTATGGAGCAGTTTAAAGACGTCCACGTATTCGTGTCGCCAGATTCTGGCCTTTATTCTATCCGACAGATGAGACCCCAGCGGCATTGCCAACCCCATGTACGGCAGTTTCTTCTGGTGCCGTTCCCCCCCTTTGTCCTCTTTCTCATCTTCTTTTTCCGTCTGGACGCTGGCCACAGCCTTCTTACCCTCACCCTTGTCCGTCTCCACTGACGGCCCCCCCACCCCTTGTGCCGAACCCTTTGGTTCCCTCACTGACCCCTCCCCCCACACCCACCGACCGGCAGGTCTTCTTCCTACCCCGTCGTGGCCCGTCGTCCCAAGCATCCCACCACGTGCCCTCACCTGACAAGGTGGTCTGCGCTTCCTCCTCCGTCCGTTTGTTGCCGCTCCTCTTCACGGTGTCCGTCCTGGACTGCGTTCTGGCCACCGCCGGTGCCTGGAAAATACTAGAACATTTCTTCGTTGTCGCCCCCCCACAGGCATCCTGGCCGGCCTTTCGTCCTCCTCACGCAACTCGCCTTCTTCAAGCTCATCACTGTCCTCCCCGTAATCAAGCACCAACTCAGCATCCGTGTCCTCAGGCACCCACGCCAACTCCTGCACCACTCTTTTCAGACCTTTTCCAGTCTTGGTACGCACCACTCCCCCTTCCCCTGCCCCCGGCGCCGTTGCCCGCTCCCTCGGTGGAGGGAAAGCCGCCGCGGACCCCCCTGCTGCTTCTGCCCGGCGTCTCGGGGCCGTTTTGTGCCCAACCGGCCCTCCCCGTCTGCTGGCCGCCGCCAGCTGATCCCTCCCCTCCCAGGCTGCTCCAACCTGAGAGGGTCCCAGCGCCAGCGGGTCTCGAGGCCGTCCTGGCCGTCCCTGCCCCCGTCTGGGGGGAACTATTCTCGACCTCCCACACCCACTTGCCCCCTTTTGGGGCCTCTTGACCCAACTTTTCTGCCCATGCCTCCTCCTCTGACGTGGGAGTGGGGGGCCCCTCCGCCCCATCCATCTCCCCCCTGAACTCCCGGGCCACGCACAACTCCGCCCACTTAGCCTCCGTGTCCTGGATAATGTGCCTCTGATCCCGGATTTTCTCTTCCAGGGACATGAACTCCCACCTCCTCCACCCGGCCGGTGTGGGCTGCCCCCCGTCCAACCCCCTGCCCTCCTGCTCTGAGCCTGAGCGGGCATACCCACCCCCCCGGGTGGCCTCCCCCCGCCCCTGCTGTCCCCCCCTCCCCTGTGAAAGGTCAAGCGGGGCCTCCCACCCAGGAGCCCCCCCTCAGTGTGCAGGCCCCCCATTCCTGAATGAAAAAGGTCCTGTGACCCCACATCCCCCCCACCGCACCTGCCCCCAGGGGGCCCCCACTTGCTCTCAGGCCTGGCCCCCCCTCCCTCCCTGCTGCCTCAAATTGGCCCGTCTGTGCCTCGCCGAGGCCTCCTGCCCCACCCGGTAAGGCCTGCTGCAGTCCCCCCGGCCGACCCGCCAAATCACCCCCGTTTATGCCCCCCCCAACAGGATCCTCTACAAGGCGTGCGGGCAGGCTCTTCCTCCTGCTCCCGCGCTTCCCATCGGCTTTTCCCGGGCCCCTCCCCCTCACGGCCACGTGCGACACCCGCGGTGGTGGCTCTTCCAGGCATGCCCCCACCACCGCTGCCACGCCGGCCGACGCGGACCGGGGGGTCCGCGTCATCCCCACCCACGCCTCATCCAGGACTCCAGGGCGTAATAAATCCTCCCGCCCCGCCCTGCCGAGAACGTGCAGGGCCTCCCGCACGGCCTCTGCCTCCGCTCCTGCCATTGTGTCGAACTGCTCCCAACAGCACCTAGCGCCGACCGGCACCAGTGCCCGACCCCAAACCACCGATCCCAGCCAAAACGCCCCGCGCAGCCTGGCTGCAAAAATTATCCCCACTCCTGCCTGCAAACTCCCTCACCTCAAATTTCTTTAACCCTCCCGCTGGCGCTAGGAAGCAGGAAGAGGAAGTCGATTCCCTTTCCTGCTCCCTTATACCCCCCTTTTCTCCCTCCCCTTCCCCTCCAGCCTGTCCTTCAGGTGCGAATCCCCCTGGGAAAGACTAGACTGCGTCTCGCTCTCCCCGGGGGCCGTCATTCTACTTTTACTGCTATTAGGGAAGAACAGAGACACACAGGGAAGGGAAGTTTCTGTGAGCTGTCGGGACTTTTATTGCTTGCTAACCGTGACAGGCACACCCTTTTTCCTCCTCGGATTCTTTGAAAAAGGTGGGAAATCACAGCGATAGGCTTGCTTTGCTTTATGACTGAAATTTGCCTATCGGTTTTAAACTTTAGTACATTTCGGTGATAGGCACACCTACTTCAGATTAAGCCTGCCTGTTACAGTGGTACTTCTCTTGACATTATTATTGGTGACAGGCACACCATTGGACGTTCTTTTAGGCATACTACTGGATAGAAAATTGTTGTATTTATTTTTTTGGTAATTATGTTTGTTTGATTATTTTTCAGTTCTGTTTACAAGTTTGTTGCGATCTTTACACTTATGTCCGCCCACGGACACTGTATTGTTCAATCCTCCCTGTCACCAGCTGTCAGTTCTAGAATGTTGACAGACGACAGCTGGTGACTGACGGGGCTGCTGTTTCCCCACAGCTCCGCACCTCAGCGGAGCCCGTGTTGGTGTTTCTTCAACAAAGAAGTTCTTCACTCCAATTATTGTACAATGCTTTATTCGGTACCATTTTTGGCGATGATCACCAACACATGAACCCACGATTTTCCGACCGACGCAAAAATCTTAGCCTGAAGAGATGCAGATTCACGTCTAGAATTTCATTGCAAACTGTTTCGCTTCTCCGCAAACAGCTAACGGACACTCAGCGCTTCATCAGAGTGTCTCCTTGCCTCTGATTCAACCTCTACAGCAGGTCAGTCAGCGCTCTGCACCACTCCCTTTCTGCATTGGGTTCGCTTGGCAGTCCTCACTGTTTGCACATCCTGCCATCTCTTCAATAGTGTTATCCATGTACTCCCACGTGCACTCCTAATGTGGTTTAAGTCCACCCTCCTAATCACCAGCTTTCCTGTTCTTGACACCCGGGACCCCTCCCTGTCACCCACTGGACTCTACACCCAGTTTACTGGTGTTATTCGTGGAAAACAAATTAGAAGAGGCACTGTGACTGCTGTCGTGCGTCACCAGCTTTTATTTCCTTCGCCTATCTGTGTCTAAGCCCCCACACTTAGGCTGCTTCAGTGAAACGTTTTTCTGTCAGAGTTGGAGTGACAGTTCAACCGCCGTGCAACTGATTTCCACCAACTGCCAGCTGCTCGCTCGAGCGCACACGTCATCACCCAGCTGGGTCATTGTACTACTTTGCCTAGCAGCTACTCACGCTTGCTTATGTCATGGGCAGCCATCTTTAGTCTCCTCAGGTCAGCGTTTCAGCTCTTCTCTGCTACGCGTTACGCAGCCTGCGTGATGCCATTTTTTTTTTCTCTTATTCACTTGAGCTGCCTCTTATCGGAATCGCCTCACACGGAATGGACATAGCAGCAATTATCAATCGGCAGAAGAGCATTTCTGAATCCTACACTACGGCAAAAGGTACTCACACCTGTACTCGCTCACCTTCATGAGCACTACAGTCCTGCTTTGCACACCTTCCAGCCGCCTTGTGAGTTGTTTACCCGCTCACAAATGCAATTGTACCAATCTCACTTTTGTGCTCGTACACGCTGATGGGCACAGCAATAACTGTTTCAAACTAGCAAATTCCTTCATACATATCGTCGCTCCTACTGCACTACTGCTTAACTAATTTTGGGCACTGTTTCTGGTTGTTAAAGGTTCATTGCCTTCTTCTCGTCACCCTCTTTTTTTTTTGGTTACCCCTATCTCCCATCATTGCACAGCCCTTCCATTCGGGGCTCGTTCTCTTCCTACCCTATCATGGCATCAGGGTATTTGTGGAACCTCTCTTCTCCACAGACATTCCTACCTGCAGGGGGTGAGCCAGTACTCAAATGGGAGGAGTGGAGGGAGTATTTCAAAAACTATATCTCCACGTTCAATGATGATGAAGACTTTGCAGCTGAAAAAAAATACAAAATGTTATTGCATTGTTTGGGTGCTGGAGGTATCAAAGTATATTATAGCATAAATAAGAAAGTCAGAGGCGAGGGGGAAGGTGATATATTTGCTAATGCTATAGATGACCTAAATGCTTACTACAAGCTCACTGTCTGTGTTGGTGTGGATAGATACAAGTTTTTCCACAGGAAACAGGACAAGGAGGAGTCAATTGATGATTATGTATATGCACTGAAAAATCTAGCCATAAATTGTCGTTTTGGGAATTTACACAACAAATTCATCAGGGACCAGATTGTCATGCAGGGTTCTAACACTAACATCCAAGACAGTATGTGGGCCAAAGGTGAATCCCCCCTGCAAACCATCATAGACATTGCCAGGAGGGCTGAACTCACTGGCCGCTGCGACAAAGCTGTTCTCTCTGAGTCCAAAGAAAAGAAAGAGGATGGCACTGTGTCCAGGGTGGTTGAATCCAAATCTGTGTCCAAACAGTGCAAGAAAAATAGCGGTTACAAACCTGCTATCAGCAGAATGCAAAGCAGCAACAAGAGATGTTGCTACAGGTGTAGTAGCTCATCCCATATGGCTGACGATAAGAAGTGTCCTGCTAGAAATGTCAAATGCTCCTTTTGTGGTACCATAGAGCACTTTCAAAAAGTTTGCCATAGAAAATCTGCAGGCTCAGTTAAACTGGTCGAGGTTGATGAGGACTTAACCCTTAACACATCTGACAATGATGAGGTGAACATGTTTGTCCTAAGCATTGAAGACAGTTGCGTCTTACAAATTATTGATTCCCACTACACCAAAACCAAGAAGCCTCTATGCGACATGACCATTGGGGGGGGTTGATATATGCATAGTTGCAGACTCTGGGTCCCCCTACACTATTGTCAACAGCAAGGTCTGGGAGGAAAATTTTTCGCCACATCTAGGGAAACAGTTGGAAAGGGCAGACATCACCATCAAAACATTCAGAGGGGATCCCATAGAGGTATGTGGTTTTAGAAAACTCAGTTTCGCTTTCAAGGGGAGAGTGTCCTCAGGTAAATTATACGTAGCATCGGTGGGACCCTCCGTCTTGGGATGGATGGACCAAGCCAGCCTGGGAATTATACTTGATCCCAGTAAGTATGATCCGGTCTTGGTCATACAAAATGATGAGGAATACAGCAAGGGACTATTAAACAGGTTTCCCAAAGTCTTCTCTGGTAAGATAGATGCCTTAAAAGGGTACAAGCACAGAATACGTGGTAAGGCAAATGCCACCCCAGTTATGCACAAAGTAAGAAATGTACCCTTTGCAGTAAACGATGAGGTGAAGACCCAGCTGGATAAGCTTCTTCATGATGGTATCATTGAGCGCGTAGAAGCCTCTGAGTGGGTGGCCCCCTTGGTCGTGGTCAAACGGCCCAACGGAAACCCGAGGCTGTGCATAGACTTACGCAACCTCAATGATAACATTGTGATTGAGCAATTCCCCCTCCCGAGAATTAACGAGCTGTTGGCAAGAACCAAAGGAGTAAAATGGTTTTCCACCATTGACCTAAAATCCGCTTACCACCAGGCTCCCCTGCATCACTATAGCAAGAACCTTGCCACATTCATAACCCCATTTGGATGTTATCAGTTCACCAGAGTACCATTCGGACTGGCATCTGCTGCCGCTATGTTTCAGAGATTGATGCACCACATCTTCATGGGTGTCACAGACATTTTAATGTTCCAGGATGACATTCTTGTGATGGGGAGAACAAGGGAGGAGCATGACATGAAGGTGAACCAGGTCCTCGAGATTCTTGATGCCAAAGGTTTAACGGCTGAGCATAACAAATGCAAATTTGCTTGCACGAAAGTGAACTACCTTAGACATGAGATTACAGGGGATGGCATCAAACCAAAGAAAGAACTGCTAGATGCCATACTAGATTCTCCTGCACTGTGCAACAAGGAAGAATTGCGTTCCTTTCTTGGACTGGTCGAATTTTACGCAAAATTTATTAAGAATTTCCCATGTAAAACTTATGAACTAAGGCAATTGCTCAAGCTTAAAAACAAGTTTGTGTGGAATGATACATGTCAAGAAGCATTCTCTACCTTAAAGAATGAAATGTGTTCTGCTTTACCTTTGCAAGGCTTTGACCCCATGTTAGAGAACATCATCACGACCGATGCTAGTTGCAAGGGTTTGGGTGCTGTGCTTACCCAAAGTGACTCTAAAGGGGCAGAGTGTACGATTGCTTTTGCTTCCCGCTCTTGGACACCTACGGAAGAAAAATACTCCGTCATAGAGCGGGAGGCACTTGCATGCGTCTGGGGGCTTGAGCATTTCCAACAGTTTGTCTGGGGAAATAAAGTTACCCTACACAACGACCACAAACCGCTCACTAAAGTGTTCACTACGAGAGGCCTGTATGCTGCTTCCCCCAGGTTGGCACAGCTATCTGTTTGCCTATTCGATTTCAACTATGTGGTCCAGTACGTACCTGGAGTTAAAAATGTGGTAGCTGACTTCCTTAGCTGCATGCCTGTGGGTGCTTCTGTTCACGATGACCATGATGATGTGGAAGAGTTATGCATTGCAAATATACATGAAGAGTTACACGGAGTTTCATTGGATGAATGGATGCTAGAGCAAGCCAAAGACTCTGTGGTATGCGAGGTGAGGAATATGCTGTCCAAGGGTTAGTCCAGTAAAGGTAACATTTCAGATGCAATACGTCCTTTTTGGGAAGTCAAACATGAATTGTCGCAAGAAAATGGGTTACTGTTGAGAGGTGGTAGAGTTGTCCCACCCATCAATCTTAGAAAGAAAATACTCGAGATTGGCCACGAAGGACATTTGGGCACTGGGAAGACAAAGAGCAGAGTCAAAAACTGGTACTGGTGGCCGGGCATTAGCTTAGCTGTTGAACGTGTAGTCAGAGACTGCACCATATGCCTCATTTCAGACAAAAGCCAAGTCACTTTCAGACCTCCCCTACATCCCATCACATGTCCCACTATGCCTTGGGAAAAAATTGGGGTGGACATTATGGGTCCCATTCTTGAACAGGGTGAGCAAGTATACACAATGGTCCTCATTGACCATTTCTCCAAGTGGCCAGAGATAAAGTTTGTCAACAAGCCAGGTTTTCGTTGCGCCTGAGCAAGTAGCAGCAGCAGGCGTGCAGAGCGGCGGTAGCAGCAGCGGCAGCAGGAGGCTTCCCGGAGGTTTCCCGGCCGGTGAGCCTGCAACTTCATTAAATTTTACCATGACTTTGCCTCGACTGGCAACTGGCAATTGGTAATTAGCAGCCGCGGCTGGAGCCTCCCGGTCTTCCCGATTTTTCCGGGCTCCTGAGCTGCAGCGAGGGCCGCGGCAGGATCTCCCCGGATCTCCCCGGTCTCCCTGGTCTCCCACCCCACAGTGGACTGAGGTGAGCAACGGGGGTGATTAACGGCAGACGGGGAAGCTCTGCACTTCCTCCCGGCCCGCACCCTTGGAGAGAGGTGCTGTGATACCTCCCTGCACCGGGGGGTGGCAGCTGGCAGCTGGTGTCGGCGCCGGTGGTTACCAGTGAGAACGGACAGGCAGAACAGAGAGGGAGCTGGAGCTTGAGCTTGAGCTTGAGCCTCATGTATGAGCCTCGCTCGCTCACATCTGTTCATATCTGTCCACAAACCACCTACACGGACCCTCCTGCTGTGTTCAGCAAGGAGCCACCAAACAGCCCGGGAGCCGCCCAACAGCCCAGGAGCCGCCCAGCTGGCCAGCTACTCAGGAGCCGCGCAAAACAGGAGTGAGTGTTTCCGCAGGGCAGCGACAGGAGCAGTGAGTCTCCCCCGGAGCTGCGAGTCTCCCCCCGGAGCCGCGTGAGTCAGCTTGCCGTGAGGGGTTGCTGCAGCGTGAGTGCCTCTCTGCGGCAGTACCGCGAAAGTCTCCCCAGGTGCCACGGGAGTCGCCCAACAGTCCGGGAGCCGCGGGAACCACCCGGCAGGCAGGATTGTGAATGTCCCTGCAGCGGCAGGAGCCGCGTGAGTTCTCGTGTAGCGGCTGGAGCTGCATGAGTCTACCCAGCAGCAGCGGTAGCCGCGGGTTTGGCCTGACAGCGGTAGAAACCGCGAGAGTGCCCTCCAACGTCTCCCCACAGCGGTGGGAGCAGTGATAACCTCCCTAGCAGCAGTGTCTTCAAAGCCGAATTGAATAACTGTCTTGCCCAAATAGCCATTGTTTCGCCAGAACCAAAGAAGGGGATCAACTAATTGTTTGCTCTCTGCACGATCCTTTGGGTGATCTCTCCAGGTGCATAGAATTTTAAATAGCCCAAGCAGCTCGGCTAGTGGGGGCGTGTGAGGGTCACCCCTTATCCCTTAGACTACACCCCCAACCCACTGTTAGACCTCCGGCAGATCAGCAGAACTAGTTGAACCTCGTTCGAGTAATTTGCTTCAAAAGAGAGTGGATTTATCAGGGGTCGAGTCAAACAACTAAGGATTATGAGATCAGGAAAAATTCGACAGACACCGCTGAGAAAACCCAAAAGAGAGTGCTAACAACAGATTTAAACACCACCTCAAACACAAAGAGAAGGAAAGAAAATGTAATACCACAAAAGGAGAAGTTGGTTTCGGTATTGACACCGAAACGTGCATTCTTTAATTTTGGGGGTAATAACGACAAACAGAGTTTTCACTTTTTAAAGGATCCAATGGCTGCAATCTACGCCTCAGATGGGGCCCAAGGTTTGCCAAGTCCAATCACTCCAAAAAAACAGGGCGAAAGAAGTCTCCAGTCGCCGGGATGCCCAAGTTCCAAGGTCAAACTAATACAACCAAGTTTCCCAAGAGAAAGTTCCCCGCACATAAGGAAGGCTAGCCACGAAGTAAATAAATGTGAGGAGGACTTAAGAAAGGCAAGCCAAGAAGCCAACAAAAGTGAGGCGGTTAGAGATGAGGCTCCCTCAAATAGAGGGTTGATATCTACAATAGCACAGGTGCATTTGCCCAAGGCCTTGTTTGACCAAAATAAAGAAGGGAAATGTGGAGAATATCAAAATAAAAAAGGAACCCTAGGTGAAGCTAGAGTCCAAGATAAAGAAAAAGTACAATCCGATGAATGGATTAGTTCTTTCTCTTTGTCAAACGACGCAGACCTCATCCAAGTCCTGGATTTGAATACACAACCTAAAGAGGATGCCTATATCCAAGATCTAGGAAAGAGTCTAGCCTTTGGCATACCTCCGGATCGGCAAGTTAGGGAGAAAGGGGGGATAGCCTCCACTCCAATAAAAAATCTAACAAGCACGGACCAGCAGGCGGGGAAAAACATCACGCTAAATACTAGCCCTATGGGTAGACAAACATCCCGGTCACCCCCAATTACAATCTCTTCAGTTAGTGGGATTGATTTAATTTCAGGGTTTCTGACGCAATCTACCCATTCAGTAAAATGGAGTGAAACTCTTTTAAGATCCTTACAGCGAGCCATAGACGCATTAAATTTTCAATCAGATAAACTTGATGTCCAGGTAGATCTAATGAACTTGATCGCGACACACATCGCAGGTATTAATACCAAATTGGACATGTTAACAGTATTGATTACTAAGGAAAATCAAAGTAAGGTTCCAGGTAGCGGACGCTTACCAAATCTAAATTGTGGATGCAGCCAGATAATAGATAAATTAGCATCCCTACCAGAAATATTAACAGAAATCCTACATGTCATTAAACCAACGGAAAACAAGGAAAATAAGGAACACTTTGTAATGACTGAAATAAAAGATGGGATAAACGACAGAGCAGGTGCCGAAGTAACGATATGCAACTCTCAATATGATGGCAGTATTAAAAACAATGAAATTAAGGAATCAAACGGAATCGGGGAAACGCAAACCGCCCAGCAATCAACTTCCATACTTAGGGGCCAATTCCGATCTCGGTCGGAGGCGCACCCAATAGCATTCGGTCGGGAAAAAAGCCATGCGAAAGCCTGTTTCCCGACCGATCCGTACAGCACACCGAACGAGTAAGTACGATGCACACAACAGCAAAGAATCCGGCCGAGCCGTACTCACCCAAACCAGGTCCTGTTCCCCGACCGAGGCGAATCCGGAAACGCCGAATCGAGTCGCACGGAAGGAAAAATGCAGCTCCGTCCGGCCGAACGACTACGATGCGCTTTCCGTACGCGCCGAACCCGTCGCTACGCACGGCACGTCAAAGCATCCGGGAGAGGCGCACATAAGCTCCGATTCGCGCCACAACACGATCCACGGCTCCGAGACGAACACGCCAGCGACGAGGACGAGGCGAAGCGACGAGGACGACGCGAAGCGACGAGGACGACGCGAAGCAACGAGAAGGACGAACGACACGAACCAACCATGAATCCCTTCGTCCCGATCATACCAATATTCTACATTTACTACCGGAACAGGCACGGACGCGTACGGCGCAGAAGGTAAGCCAGACACCAACCACAAAACACATACAACACGTACACGACACATCACACACACACAGAGGGATGCAGAATATACTTACACCAGCAACAGCAGCACCATAGGGGCGGGATGCCCATCACCAATGCCACAAATGCACACAGGGGCCTGAATGCGCACCACCACCCCTACCCAGGGGGGGCAGGATGCCTACCACCACCCTGAGCCAGGGGGGCTGGATGCCCACCACTACTACCACCCTCACCCAGTGGGGGCTGGATGCCTACCACTACTACCACCCTCACCCAGGGGGGGCTGGATGCCTACCACCACCCTTAGCCAGGGGGGGCTGGATGCCTACCACTACTACCACCCTCAGCCAGGGGGGGCTGGATGCCTTCCACCACCCTTAGCTAGGGGGGGCTGGATGCCTACCACTACTACCACCCTCACCCAGGGGGGGCTGGATGCCTACCACCACCCTTAGCCAGGGGGGGCTGGATGCTGCCTACCACTACTACCACCCTTAGCCAGGGGGGGCTGGATGCCTACCACTACTACCACCCTCACCCAGGGGGGGCTGGATGCCTATCACTACTACCACCCTCACCCAGGGGGGCTGGATGCCTACCACCACTACCACCCTCACCCAGGGGGGCTGGATGCCTACCACTACTACCACCCTCACCCAGGGGGCTGGATGCCTACCACTACTACCACCCTCACCCAGGGGGGCTGGATGCCTACCACTACTACCACCCTCACCCAGGGGGGCTGGATGCCTACCACCACCCTTAGCCAGGGGGGCTGGATGCCTACCACTACTACCACCCTCACCCAGGGGGGCTGGATGCCTACTACTACTACCACCCTCACCCAGGGGGCTGGATGCCTACCACCACTACCACCCTCACCCAGGGGGCTGGATGCCTACCACCACCCTTAGCCAGGGGGGCTGGATGCCTACCACTACTACCACCCTCACCCAGGGGGGCTGGATGCCTACCACTACTACCACCCTCACCCAGGGGGCTGGATGCCTACCACCACCCTTAGCCAGGGGGCTGGATGCCTACCACTACTACCACCCTCACCCAGGGGGGCTGGATGCCCACCACTACTACCACCCTCACCCAGGGGGCTGGATGCCTACCACCACTACCACCCTCACCCAGGGGGGCTGGATGCCTACCACCACCCTTAGCCAGGGGGCTGGATGCCTACCACTACTACCACCCTTAGCCAGGGGGCTGGATGCCTACCACTACTACCACCCTCACCCAGGGGGCTGGATGCCTACCACCACTACCACCCTCACCCAGGGGGGCTGGATGCCTACCACTACTACCACCCTCACCCAGGGGGGCTGGATGCCTACCACTACTACCACCCTCACCCAGGGGGCTGGATGCCTACCACCACCCTTAGCCAGGGGGCTGGATGCCTACCACTACTACCACCCTCAGCCAGGGGGGCTGGATGCCTACCACTACTACCACCCTCACCCAGGGGGCTGGATGCCTATCACTACTACCACCCTCACCCAGGGGGGCTGGATGCCTACCACCACTACCACCCTCACCCAGGGGGGCTGGATGCCTACCACTACTACCACCCTCACCCAGGGGGGCTGGATGCCTACCACTACTACCACCCTCACCCAGGGGGCTGGATGCCTACCACTACTACCACCCTCACCCAGGGGGGCTGGATGCCTACCACCACCCTTAGCCAGGGGGGCTGGATGCCTACCACTACTACCACCCTCACCCAGGGGGCTGGATGCCTACTACTACTACCACCCTCACCCAGGGGGCTGGATGCCTACCACCACTACCACCCTCACCCAGGGGGCTGGATGCCTACCACCACCCTTAGCCAGGGGGGCTGGATGCCTACCACTACTACCACCCTCACCCAGGGGGCTGGATGCCTACCACTACTACCACCCTCACCCAGGGGGGCTGGATGCCTACCACCACCCTTAGCCAGGGGGGCTGGATGCCTACCACTACTACCACCCTCACCCAGGGGGGCTGGATGCCCACCACTACTACCACCCTCACCCAGGGGGCTGGATGCCTACCACCACTACCACCCTCACCCAGGGGGCTGGATGCCTACCACCACCCTTAGCCAGGGGGCTGGATGCCTACCACTACTACCACCCTTAGCCAGGGGGCTGGATGCCTACCACTACTACCACCCTCACCCAGGGGGGCTGGATGCCTACCACCACTACCACCCTCACCCAGGGGGCTGGATGCCTACCACTACTACCACCCTCACCCAGGGGGGCTGGATGCCTACCACTACTACCACCCTCACCCAGGGGGGCTGGATGCCTACCACCACCCTTAGCCAGGGGGCTGGATGCCTACCACTACTACCACCCTCAGCCAGGGGGGCTGGATGCCTACCACTACTACCACCCTCACCCAGGGGGGCTGGATGCCTACCACTACTACCACCCTCACCCAGGGGGCTGGATGCCTACCACCACACTTAGCCAGGGGGGCTGGATGCCTACCACTACTACCACCCTCAGCCAGGGGGGCTGGATGCCTACCACCACCCTTAGCCAGGGGGGCTGGATGCCTACCACCACCCTTAGCCAGGGGGGCTGGATGCCTACCACTACTACCACCCTCACCCAGGGGGGCTGGATGCCTACCACTACTACCACCCTCACCCAGGGGGCTGGATGCCTACCACTACTACCACCCTCACCCAGGGGGGCTGGATGCCTACCACCACCCTTAGCCAGGGGGCTGGATGCCTACCACTACTACCACCCTCACCCAGGGGGCTGGATGCCTACCACCACTACCACCCTCACCCAGGGGGGCTGGATGCCTACCACCACTACCACCCTCACCCAGGTGGGGCTGGATGCCTACCACTACTACCACCCTCACCCAGGGGGGCTGGATGCCTACCACCACTACCACCCTCACCCAGGGGGGCTGGATGCCTACCACTACTACCACCCTCACCCAGGGGGGCTGGATGCCTACCACTACTACCACCCTTAGCCAGGGGGGCTGGATGCCTACCACTACTACCACCCCCACTCATAGGATGGACAATGCATGACACAACCAGCACACCACAACCTAGGGAATGCAAGAAGAAGACATCCCCCAACACCATGACAAGCGTGTGTAGACTGTGTCAAATGCCTACAACACCGAACATGACTTTGAACATACAATGTGACCCCCTAGCACATGTGCCACACATATATGTGTGTGGCACCCACAATGCAAGCAGGCCATGACCATTGTGGCAATGGGGTCCAAACCCCCATCATCACAGTTACCAAAATGTAAGTGTGGGGTCCATAGCTGAAGCACATTTTGAACATTGTGGCAATGGGGTCTAAACCCCCATCATCACAGTGACCAAAAGGTAAGTGTGGGGTCCATAGCTGAAGCACATTTTGAACATTGTGGCAATGGGGTCCAAACCCCCATCATCACAGTGACCAAAATGTAAGTGTGGGGTCCATAGCTGAAGCACATTTTGAACATTGTGGCAATGGGGTCTAAACCCCCATCATCACAGTGACCAAAAGGTAAGTGTGGGGTCCATAGCTGAAGCACATTTTGAACATTGTGGCAATGGGGTCCAAACCCCCATCATCACAGTGACCAAAATGTAAGTGTGGGGTCCATAGCTGAAGCACACTTTGAACATTGTGGCAATGGGGTCCAAACCCCCATCATCACAGTGACCAAAATGTAAGTGTGGGGTCCATAGCTGAAGCACATTTTGAACATTGTGGCAATGGGGTCTAAACCCCCATCATCACAGTGACCAAAAGGTAAGTGTGGGGTCCATAGCTGAAGCACATTTTGAACATTGTGGCAATGGGGTCCAAACCCCCATCATCACAGTGACCAAAATGTAAGTGTGGGGTCCATAGCTGAAGCACACTTTGAACATTGTGGCAATGGGGTCCAAACCCCCATCATCACAGTGACCAAAATGTAAGTGTGGGGTCCATAGCTGAAGCACATTTTGAACATTGTGGCAATGGGGTCTAAACCCCCATCATCACAGTGACCAAAAGGTAAGTGTGGGGTCCATAGCTGAAGCACATTTTGAACACTGTGGCAATGGGGTCCAAACCCCCATCATCACAGTGACCAAAATGTAAGTGTGGGGTCCATAGCTGAAGCACACTTTGAACATTGTGGCAATGGGGTCCAAACCCCCATCATCACAGTGACCAAAATGTAAGTGTGGGGTCCATAGCTGAAGCACATTTCGAACATTGTGGCAATGGGGTCCAAACCCCCATCATCACAGTGACCAAAAGGTAAGTGTTGACAAAGAAAGAGGTGCAACTGCCAAACTGCATGGATGATTCCTGGTCACAGAACAACAAACACATCAGTGGCAAAGTAGTGTATGTGTCCCATTGCAACATAAATTGGGGGAGCCAAATACTGCAGTGCAAATAAGACATACCTTTGGCCATGTGCAGACAAACAACACCCATGGGGGCTGACACCGTCAACAATCATCAATGACACAATGACAGAAGTGACCATCAGAATGCAGACCCACATATTTGCACCAATGTGCACACACATGCAGATACCCTGTGGAGACTGCAGATGTGAGGTGAACAGATACCATACCATGGCAGCAATGGGACACACAAACCATGATCATTGTGCTGACCGATGACCTAGGAGTCCCAGGGACAGCAGGGGAAACCCACCAAACTACATACAGCCAATGGCACACCCAAGATATGCCAATGCAGTGGTGCAGATGCACAAACACAAACAGGCAGACCCACACTGCACATCATACACAACAGGTGAGGGGGGTGCCAGTGTCCCCAGGCAACCACACAACACATGAGGAGACCTGAATACCAATCATACAGATGTGCATACAGTGCCACACAAAGGTAACTCATGGATCCAAATCCCCTATGTGGGCAAGCAGGCATTGTCAGATGAGAGGGAGCACAAATCACACATGTCACACAGGCACGTAGGGACAGCAACTGACACAGCAAGACACAGACACACCACAGCACCACCCCTAGGGCCCCCACAATGTGGTGACCCTGGGCTGCATTACAATCCCACTGTGATGACAAAGCTAAATGTGGTTCACACTGTGAACCACAGTCATGTGTCCTGAGCAACTAACTACCATCACACCTACACAAGCACAAATCAAACAGCTTGGCCAGTAAGCCAAGGCCAACATGGAGGCAGGGGCCTAGCCGGGCAACAATTCTCATCTGCACACACTCAACACCACACCCCTCGACCTCCAACAATGTGCAGCAGTGAAGCACACATGCACTGGTGACATTGCACATGCACCCATGACTATTCCAGGGTGGTGGGTGGGAACCAAGGTGCAGAAACACATCACACATGGACACTCAACAAGACTCCTGAATGTCTGACACACTGCACACTACGCTGTACATGGACATGACGGCAATACCACACCAACCAATGGGATCCCAGCCACAGTCACACACCAATGAAGAAGCCAAGGTCACCCACAAAGAACACACATAGACAACAACCAACATTGCAGCCCGGACCCTGAGGAGTGCCAGCAGTCACACACACAACGTGTCACAATCACTGAAAGATAACACAAACTGGAAATCACATGACAGGGGCAAACAACAAGTGCCAAGGGAAACCTGACTGTGACCCATCTGCGTCTGCACACAAACTCAGCCCTGACAGCAAACACACCTATGGGTGACACCCTGATGACCAGTAATGTGCCATGCACCCACATCACAGAGAACCCAGGGCGAAGACTTTGGGGGAACATAGGTCAACTCAGCTAGCATCACAAACAGGTACAACACTAGGGATCACAGCATGCACAGCTAAACGGAAGTGAACACACAGACATGCACATACAACACACACCTTGGGTGCAGGCAATGTCACAGGAGTACACACTGCCATGAGGGGACTCCACTCCTGTGTGAGGAAAGCTGTGCCATATGTTGGCTCAGTAGGGCCCCATCATGTCAGCTGAGCACTTGGTCACACAATCAACAATTAGCACCAAATGAGGGCTCCCGTAACATCAGCCTGGTCATGGAAGTGCCAACGGAATCATCAGCACAGATCCAACACACTTGTATAGCAATATCACCATCACTGCAGCAAGGGCATGGTTAGCATCATCAACATCATGTACATCAGAAGCAAAAGCACTAGAGAACAGAAAGTTGCTTTATTCAGCATATGTGGCATTAAAAGTAGAAGTCCAGTAGAAAATAAACAAAGGCCAATGGCCAGTCCATCAACAAAGTCACAAGTGGGTGACAGTGGCAGATGCCACCCTACACATGCCTGCACAAAACCAGGGACAATCCACTAGGAGGGGCAACTGGGGGGTAGGCCAGGCACCGCAGGGACAGGATCAGGGCTCACCAGGAGGAAGCAGGGAAGGGGTGGTGGGTGCTGGAGAGCCACTGACAACTGCAGTGGAGGTGTCTGACATGGTGTGTGCCGGCACAACTGGGGGCATGGCTCAGATGTTGTGGGTGCCGGCACGACTGCAGTGGACCCTGCAGATGGAGTGGACAGGTCCGCCACTGCAGTGCCTAAGTCAGACAGGGTGGTAGTGGACTCCACTGCAGTGCCTACCACCAGGGGAGGAGAATGGGGAACAGGCAAGGTGGGCTGGACAGAGGGGAGGACACCCTCACCACATCAGTGGCACAGACAAGCGCAGCGGGGGTGTGGTGCCGGGAGAGCAAGTGGCAGGGGGAGAAGGCCGGATCCTCTTGGGGATGGTATATCTGTGGGTGGGGGAACCTGGGGCAGGGTGTGGTGGGGGCACCTGTGGAGTGGGGGCCTGAGGGATGGAGGAAGGAGACCTGGTGCTTGAGCTGCAGGGCGGCGGCGGGGTCTTGCTCTTACCACTCCGGGGGGACTTGCGGGTGGGGCCCTCAGTCTGTCTGCACCTGGGGGAGGGTGTCCGGGGGCGAGGGGCACTCTGCTCCGTGTGGGGGGGCTTCCTCTTCCCCCTGGATGCTGGAGCAGCTGGATCGGAGGGGAAGAGGCCGAGGTCACTGAGGAAGAGGCACTGGGTCTTTGGGGTTGCAGGTGAGGCAAGGGAGGGTGTTTTGGAGGGAGAGGCAACTGAGGACTGCGCAGTGCCCGTGGCTGCGTGTGTGTGTACCAGGGCCCCATCCCCTGTGAGTCTGGTTTCAGTCCTCTGACTGTGCGTGCGTGTGCGTTTTGTTTGTGGCGTGTGTGTCTGTGTGCTGGACATGTGTGTGCTGGTGTGTGCCTGTGCCGGTGTGTGTGTGCTTGGGACGGGTAAGGTGCTGGGGAGTGTGGATGGAGCAGAGGCAGGAGGGGTGAGGGACTGTCTGAGGAGGGACACTGCTGCCGTCAGGGAGGAGTCCATGGACCTATTGCCCCTCTGTAGGTCAGACATGCCCGATGAGATGCCCTCCATGAACGACACCAGCTGAGTCAACAGAGCGGTGTGCGCATGGAGGACACTCAGCATGGCTGTCTGCCCTACATGGAGCTGGCGAAGGAGGTACACAGACTCCTCACTCAGGGCAGCAGGGGACACAGGGGCAGGGGTGCGGTGCCTGGCCCAAAGGAGACACGCTCCCGAACATGGGAGCCTCCACGGACCTGGGGAATGGGAGCCGATGGGAGGGCGGTGGTGGTGCTGGTGGTGGCGGGGACAGCAACACTAGCTGGGGTGTGGTGGCTGCTGACACCCGCCTCCATAAGGGAGTCATCCTCCGAGTTGCTCTGGTCCTCAGCTGAGGTGGATGGTGCTGAGGACTCCTCGATGTGGCTCCCCTCGCCCTCAGTGCCACTGGGTCCCTCCGACCACTCCACGGCTGCTGACCCAGTCTGGCTCTCTGGCTCCTCCTGGTCCGTGGAGCTGTCCCCTTCTGTGGCCGTGGATGTATCTGCAAACAATGGGGAAACAGACAGACATCAGTCACCTGCACCAAACGCACACACCACTGTGAGCACAGCACATTACAGAGCAAGCCCTGGCATCATTAGTTGTACATTGCTAAAAGTGCCCTAACTGAACAGGAGAAGCCAATTGTCAGTCTGATGCCAAGCACGGCACTCACATCCCACATGGCCTTGCACCCATCTGTCTGGTGTCTGTTGGATTGCAACACCCCAGTGTGGACACATGCACCAAGTACACAGTAGTTGGACAGTGCAGAGGACACGGTGTGGCATGTGGACATGCACACATCACAGCTCTTGCCACTGAGTCAGTACAGGTTTCCGGATGAAAGGGATGCCCAGAGTCAAATAGGAAATGCATGTGATGCATACCAGCGACAGACACCATGATGCACCCATGTCCTGATAGCCATCGCCACAATGGTGTGCATGTAGCACATGTCACTCCCCTGCAGGACCACCAATAAGTTGACACATGCCATGGCAGAGGCATGACTGCTAAGTCATACATCACTGTCTCAGTGATGTATGACTTGGCAGCCAGACAACAACACTATGCACTGTGTCACAATAGTAGGTCATGGGGAATGCAAGTCCTGGAGCTGCACAAGTGCACATGTACATCCCCCACACAACACATCATCTTAACCCTCATCTGTCCAGGTCATACCTATTGGACATATGGGAGACCTGTGACACTACCCTCTGAACCTGAGCCCCTCACAATCTGCTGTGAATGGGGAACAGCTGCCTGAACTTCACATTCGCATACCCCAGTCTGCACGGGCAGCTGATCAAACACCTATGTGACACACAAGTATCGTCTCCTATGGTCACATACCAGGGGCATGCTGAGCCCCTACCAAGAAACACCCCAGCAGTCCTGGCAACTAATCCACAGCACACTGACACAGAGGCAGACACCTGAGGGGTCAAATCACTGCGCACAATGTGTCAGCTGATACACGGGAGTGGGAGTACAGAGTGCATTGCATGGCCTGGAGTAGGCATGACTGTCCTGCTCCACATGAATGAGGGATGAGCCCTGGACAGTGGATAGCTGGCTATGTATGTGTGACACACGTAATCTGCACACTCCTGGGGCCCAAACATTGTTCCCACCCGCTGCATGGGCGTGTGCCACATACCCCAGGCACATGTGGTGGCTCAGCTCAGCAAGTCGACCGCATATCAAAGCAACACGCAGATTACATGTCCGAACATAGGCGTTGTGTGAACAATGGACCCACCCATGATGCTCACAACAGAGTTAGGGAAACAGATGCTGTCCCCCACCTTTAGTGAAGCAAACTGCAAGGACACAGTCCCAAGTGACACAATTCCCTGAATGTAAGGGCCACACCTGGGTATCAGATGAGCAGTGGGCAGTGCACAATAGAGGGACATGGCTCCTGGACAACATGACTGCTGCACTGTGGCAGTTGAACCAGGCCAGAGGAGGGCACAAAGCATGTAATACAGAGTTCACAGTGCAGTCTTTGACTCACCCCTCCTTGCTGCTGTCTGGCCTTCAGCTGCCCATCCAGGTCTGGAAACACCACCGCCAGGATCTGGAGCATGTGGGGGGTCAGGGTCCGTGTTCCGCCCCTCCTGCGAGGAGGCGACAGCTTCAGCTGGACCCGTGCAATCCTCCGGGTCCAGCCCCGAAGGTCCTGCCACCTCTTCTGGCAGTTGCGGATCCGGCGCTTGTAGACCCCCACGGACCGGACGGCCCGGACGTTGTCCTTCCAGATCTCCTGCTTCCGATGGGCATTAACCTGTCAGGATGACAAAGTGAAAAGGCCATTACTACACATGCAACATATCCGTGCATGACACAGTTGTATATACATGTCTCAATCACAGGGGTACATGATGTACACAGGCAGTGCAAAGCTGCCCATGGACAGTTTGCCAGACGTCACTACATGGTATCATTGCATGGGAAGTAAAACCTTGTTCAAATGCACTGTCACTGGACCATACCTGTCCAGTGCATGTCACTACACACTATGGGGGTGACAACTACTCAGTGAGCCTGCTAGCCAGTGGCGTGCAGACTTTCAGCCTTGCTAGTCAGACAATATGCACATTCAGAAAGGCAGTGCACAGAACTCTCACCTGCTCCCCTGGTGTCCCATACAGCTTGCTGTACTGTGGAAGTAGGCTGTCCAGCAGGGCCTGGTTCTCCTCAAGGCTGAAGGCTGGGGCTCTCTCCACAGTACGTGCCATTGCAGGGTCCAGAGGGGCAGAGACAGCAGCAGTGCAGTGGCAGATGTCGTCCTGGAGCATGTAGTGCAGGCAAGTGAGCTCTCAGGGGAACAGCCAGCAATATATATGTGCTGGAGAGGCAGATACTGTCCCTTGTGTCCAAAGTGATAGGTCCAAGTCGTTTGCATCTTCTGAATCTGGCCAATCCATGGAATAGCAGCACCAAAACACGCCCACAGCATCCTTCAAATCTTCAACTTCATGACATACATGATTTTGCAACATTGTTGTGGGTGACCAACTGATTTTCCAGCAACCGACTCGTTCGAAATTCGAAAACGCGTCCGTTGCCAGGCAAGCCCATTGTCAATGGGTGCGCACCGATCGGTCCATTGCGGTACAACACGTACAGGGGTACAACGCGTACCCGCACACATTGAATGCAATGGGCCGGCCAGGGGCACCGATCGGTCCATTGCGGTACAACGCGTACAGGGGTACAACGCGTACCCGCACACATTGAATGCAATGGGCCGGCCGGGGGCACCGATTGGTCCATTGCAGTTCAACGCGTACAGGGGTACAACGCGTACCCGCACACATTGAATGCAATGGGCCGGCCGGGGGCACCGATCGGTCCATTGCAGTTCAACGCGTACAGGGGTACAACGCGTACCCGCACACATTGAATGCAATGGGCCGGCCGGGTGCACCGACCGGTCCATTGCAGTACAACGCGTACAGGGGTACAACACGTACAGGGGTACAACGCGTACCCGCACACATTGAATGCAATGGGCCGGCCGGGGGCACCGACCGGTCCATTGCAGTACAACGCGTACAGGGGTACAACACGTACAGGGGTACAACACGTACCCGCACACATTGAATGCAATGGGCCGGCCGGGGGCACCGATCGGTCCATTGCTGTTCAACGCATCACTGTACATGTGACTGGCATATGTCAGCATGCCTGTCTCAGATGGACATATGCCAGCCACAGATCGCTCCCAGGGAGTGAGGGGCACACCTACATCACGACAGCCTGTCCAAACTTTATCATAAGGCATGTAAGGCTGCATTTCCTATTGTGTGTATGTTGGTGTACATGTTGTCCTGTGGGTGTCACCTGTGGGCAGCCACCCCCAGGCTGTGCACGTGTTAATGGGGACAGGATCCTGGGTGTTACGTGTACATGACCACTGTGATGTGCAACTGTTCATATCTGTGCATGTGCCATGGTCACATTTCACGGTGGTGTATGTGTATGTCATGTCACATACCCCGTGAGTCCCATGTGGGATGGTATGTTTGAGCCAGGGTGTCCCAGTGGCACAATAGTGATGGTCCTCCACAGTCTTTGTGCATGTAGTGTTTACAATGTCTCTGATTTCATGTGCACAATGGGAGACAGTCTCCACATCCAGGTTGTGTGTGCATGGACTTTGATGTTGTGCGTGTGTGTGTCACAGACGTCCATGTCTGTCCTGCCGTGGCAAGTGGGACCACTACCTGTGGGGGTCATGGTTGTTTTGCTGTGGTGTATACATGATACTCCATGTAATGCCAGTGTCCATGTGGCAATACAGGGTCCCTGGGAATGTACCTGTCGTTGAGCTGTGGTGCCTGGGGCACATCTGTCCTCACATGTCACTGTGGGGGTGATTGTGACACGGCAGCAGGAGATGGGAACTGTGACACGGCCTCATGATATCCAATGGGCCAACCTGGGACTAATTGATGCCACCTGTTGGACCGTGTTGACAGATGTTGGCCATGTATGTACCATACATGTCCTTACGGAACTGCACACTTCATGTAGTTGTGCCTCATAATGATGTATGTTGGGATATTGAGTGTGTTCAATGCCGCATATGTGGGGTGACTGACAATCTTGCTTACTTCTCCTCTGCACTGCAGGGCTCCTGCTGTCCATCGACCATTCCCAGACCTGGCAACGATGGTGGAACGGGACAGCATCCGACGGTACCGCTTCACCAGGCAGCTGATTGAGGATTTGGCAGTGCAGTTGGCCCCACATTTGCAGCCTGGCCGGCCGTATCCTACAGCGCTGACCCCCAAGGTGAAGGTGATGGCAGCCCTACACTTCTTTGCCACCGGTACCTTCCAACATACTGTGGCGACTGCAGGTGGGATGTCACAGACCATGTTGAGCCGTGTGATCCGCGATGTTTTGGCGGCAATGTTGCTATTCCTGAACCGGTACATCTATTTCCCTAGACTGCGACGACTCACTGACGTGAAGAGTGACTTTTATGCCCTGGGGAGGATGCCGCATGTCATTGGCTCCATTGATGGGACACATGTGGCTTTGGTACCACCACAGGCCCAGGAGCAGGCCTACAGGAACCGCAAGCACTGCCACTCGGTCAATGCACTGGTGGTGTGTCTTGCAGACATGACCATCACACACGTGTGTGCCCGTTTCCCTGGTTCAGCACACAATGCCTTTGTGATGAGGAGTAGTCGCATCCCCAGGATGATGGCACAGATGCAGAACCAGCGTGCCTGGCTTGTCGGTGTGTACTGACTTTGTGCCATTGTGTGTGATCTGATCTGTAGTATTCCGCCCACTTTTCCAAGTCAGCTAATGTGCACTTGTCTGTCCGTAGGTGACTCGGGATACCCCAACATGCCGTGGTTGCTGACACCCCTCAGGAACCCTGTGACACCAGCCCAGATGCGCTACAATGAGGCACATGGTCGGACCATTAGAGTGATTGAGCGGACATTTGGTCTCCTGAAGAGCCGCTTCCGCTGCCTGGACAAGACCGGAAGGTCCCTCCCATATGCCCCTGCGAAAATGTGCAAGATTATCATCGTCTGCTGCATGCTCCACAACCTGGCAGTGCGGAAGGAGTTGCCTCTCATCCAGGATGACAATGACCAACATCCGCCACCTGTGGAGGATCCTGGCCTGGACCACGATGCCAGTGACGATGATGATGATGATGGTGATGTCCGCACACAGCTCATCACCAACTTCTTTAGCTGAATGTGAGTATCCTGAGGTGTCATGTCAATGATGTGAGTTGGCATGATGTGTAGGTGGTGCTCTGGTGCTGTTGGAGTGTGTCCATGGGCTACTTGACTGGATGTGTGTTGCGATGTGTGCTTACAGGTGGGCTGTACTCCCCAACAGTGTTGACATGCTAACTTGGTTCTGGGTGGGTATCTTGTAACATGTATTGTGCATGAGTTTTGCTGTTCTGTCCTGTACTCCATTGCTTTTGACTGTGTGTCATTTCTGTCCTTCACAGGGTACTTTCAGATTCGTTTGGTCAACTGTGTCCACCGACGACGTGATTGCACTTCCAGGCTGGTAGCTGTTGTGTCCCTACAGGTGATGTGCGCCACACCCATGGACTTCCTTCCGTCTACAGTTGTTGACTGTGTGCCCGCTGCCAGGTGGGATTACCTTGCATCTGTAGTGGTTACGACATGTTGCAACTGTGTAATAAACCTGTGCTTCACTTTGTGATGTGCGTTGTCTGTGGTCACACATTTGACTGCCATTTGCTTACTGCATCTGTGGACTACTTGACTACAACTGGGAATGGGTGTGGTGTCTGTGCATTGCACCGTCTTCCCTGGCAACATCAGTGTAGGCAATGAGTCAGATGGCATAGGTGTGTATGTGTTGTGTAGCCCTGGTGGTGTGTCTCCCTCATATGTGTCACGTTGCCTTTACTCACATGCCTGTGTTGTCCTTGCTGTTGCAGTTCGCATACACAGTGTAATTTTGCAGTTCATCATCCCCATAACAGCACCCATGTTGGAATCACAACAGAGGCAAGTATGGTGTTTTAGTGTGTTTATTGTGATACATTTGTGTGAATAGTGCATAGGATGGGTAGTGCTGTACATAAATCTTGCAATCCGAAGTTCCTAGGTGAATTGAAAGTCCTGGTAGATAGAATCCCCAGTATCGGGGCCACAGTTGTCTGACACATTGGTCCAACTTGTACTCCCCATGCAATGTGTGGGAGTAGTGTTGCCGTCAACAGGGTGGACAGTCTGTGCACAAAGGTGAACATCCAGAACAGGTTCAGGCTTCCTGGGAGTTGCGCTTGGCCATCGGCCTCTCACTTGCCCCTCCTCGGACGACCCCTCTTCTTGGGGGGCCCTCAAGTACAGGCTGCTGCGGTGCAGGGGACTCTCCGCCAGAGTCATCCTCCCTCCCTGTGGCAGTTGCAGTTTGTTCGGCACCAGATGTTGTTGGCACACAGGGAGGTGTGGACTGGTTGCTGTTCATCTGGCGGAGGCATTGTAAAATGTCCCTGTGCACCGCCGTCATCTCATGCAGTGCATCCCACTTGGACTCCACGCGGGACATGTGTGAGTCCACGCGGGACATGTGTGACTCCACGTGGGACATGTGGGAGTCCAAGCGGGCATGATGGGCAGCCTGCTGCTGTTTCATGTCTCTGAGGAGCCCCACTACCTGGCTGAGGTCTCCGGTGCTGGACTGGTACGCATCAGCTATGCGTACCAGTTGTGGGTCATCATGCACACCAGCAACCTCTGCAAGCAGCGACCTCTGTCTCCCACCCCTCCCACCACCCCTGCTGACATGTGCAGTGTGTGCAGTGGCACGCACAGATGACCCTGGTCCACCTTGGGGGTTGGTGGTGGTGGTGGTGGTGGTGTCCATGGCCCCAGGTTGGTCCAGGGTCCCTGTGCTGGTGTTGCTCCTTGTTCTGTCCATGTCGGCAGGGATGGTATTTGTGGTGACAGTCGTTGGAGGGGTGGGTGCAGGGGGTGCAGCTGGTGGTCCTGCTGGTGCTGCAGCTGGTGGTCCTGCTGGTGCTGCATGTAGACTTGCACCGGATGTGCCAGGTTGGTCTTCATCGTCCGAGGAGGACAGAGGCTGTACGACGCCAGTGAGCTCCGCATCCTCTTGAGCCTGGGACTGGGACTCCTCAGCGTCTGCTGCTGTGTCCCCATCATCACCTGTTTTTGGGAGACACACACAATGTATGTTATGTTTCTGCAGGCATCAATGGTTGACACACATGACAGTTGTGACTGTGCCTCTGGGTGCGGGCCTGTACATTGCATTGTCCTAAGTCGTCACAGTCACGGGTTGATATTGGTGTGGCACATTGTCCTGCATTATTTGGGCATTTCTATGTATTTTTTGGGGTGTGAACATGGTCTGCATTGGTTGTGTTTGGTTGACAGCCGGCCCTCCTTCCCACCCACCCAGCCAGTCAGTTATCCCACCATGGAACGTGCTTGCATTGCAGGGAGTGGAAGTTGTCTCTCAGGATGTCAGTCAGTGGTGTCCTGCTGTTTGTTGGTGCACAGTTTCCAGCAGGGCCTTGTGCTCCCCACAGCAGTAGCCAGTGTCAGCCATCTTGTGAGTCCTTCTCCACTCCCTGTGATGTGAGCATGGTTCAGGGTGGTGTTGATGGGCCAGTTGTGAGGCTGAGCAATGTCTGTGACTACCACTCCCATCATGCTATTGCCTCCACCCCCTTCCCAGCATGCCCATGCTTCCTTCCTTTTGACTCTGCTTCCCTGTGGGGTGGGCTGGCTGTGCTGACAGGATGGCTGGGAGTGTTGTCCTGGCAGTTGTTTGGCTAAAAGTCCCAAGAGTGTCCCTGTGCTTCACACAACATAACCCAGGGTGGTGGTTCTTTGTGGGATCTTGTGTTAGGATGGGGGGCATTGCATTCTACCAGGTGGGTTCTGTGGAGTTTGTGTTGGGGGTGTGTGAGGGGAGGTGCTTGTGACTATGGTCAGTGCTGCAAGTCCTCCTTCCCACCCACCCAGCCAGCCAGTTATCCCACCATGGAACGTGCTTGCATTGCAGGGAGTGGAAGTTGTCTCTCAGGATGTCAGTCAGTGGTGTCCTGCTGTTTGTTGGTGCACAGTTGCCAGCAGGGCCTTGTGCTCCCCACAGCAGTAGCCAGTGTCAGCCATCTTGTGAGTCCTTCTCCACTCCCTGTGATGTGAGCATAGTTCAGGGTGGTGTTGATGGGACAGTTGTGGGGGTGACCAAGATCAGTGACTACGACTCCCATCATGCTATTGCCTCCACCCCCTTCCCAGCATGCCCATGCTTCCTTCCTTTGACTCTGCTTCCCTGTGGGGTGGGCTGGCTGTGCTGACAGGATGGCTGGGAGTGTTGTCCTGGCAGTTGTTTGGTTAAAAGTCCCAAGAGTGTCCCTGTGCTTCACACAACATAACCCAGGGTGGTGGTTCTTTGTGGGATCTTGTGTTAGGATGGGGGCATTGCATTCTACCAGGTGGGTTCTGTGGAGTTTGTGTTGGGGGGTGTGTGAGGGGAGGTGCTTGTGACTATGGTCAGTGCTGCAAGTCCTCCTTCCCACCCAGCCAGCCAGATATCCCACCATGGAACGTGCTTGCATTGCAGGGAGTGGAAGTTGTCTCTCAGGATGTCAGTCAGTGGTGTCCTGCTGTTTGTTGGTGCACAGTTGCCAGCAGGGCCTTGTGCTCCCCACAGCAGTAGCCAGTGTCAGCCATCTTGTGAGTCCTTCTCCACTCCCTGTGATGTGAGCATGGTTCAGGGTGGTGTTGATGGGACAGTTGTGGGGGTGAGCTATGTCTGTGACTACGACTCCCATCATGCTATTGCCTCCACCCCACTTCCCAGCATTCCCATACTTACTTGCTTTTGTGGGGAGTTCAGTGTGTGTGGGTGTGAGAGCAATGGCAAGATGGCTGACAGTGGTGTCCTGCTGTTGGTTGGTGTGCAGTACCCAGCATGCCCTTGTGCTCCCCACGACACAGCAACAGTGTCAGACATCTTTGATGGGCCTTTCCACTCTCTGTGGGATGTGCATGTGTGAGTGTGAGCTTGCTGGGCCATGTGGTGGGGGATGTAGAGCTGTGACTACGACTCCCATCATGCTATTGCCTCCACCCCCTTCCCAGCATGCCCATGCTTCCTTCCTTTTGACTCTGCTTCCCTGTGGGGTGGGCTGGCTGTGCTGACAGGATGGCTGGGAGTGTTGTCCTGGCAGTTGTTTGGCTAAAAGTCCCAAGAGTGTCCCTGTGCTTCACACAACATAACCCAGGGTGGTGGTTCTTTGTGGGATCTTGTGTTAGGATGGGGGCATTGCATTCTACCAGGTGGGTTCTGTGGAGTTTGTGTTGGGGGGTGTGTGAGGGGAGGTGCTTGTGACTATGGTCAGTGCTGCAAGTCCTCCTTCCCACCCAGCCAGCCAGATATCCCACCATGGAACGTGCTTGCATTGCAGGGAGTGGAAGTTGTCTCTCAGGATGTCAGTCAGTGGTGTCCTGCTGTTTGTTGGTGCACAGTTGCCAGCAGGGCCTTGTGCTCCCCACAGCAGTAGCCAGTGTCAGCCATCTTGTGAGTCCTTCTCCACTCCCTGTGATGTGAGCATGGTTCAGGGTGGTGTTGATGGGACAGTTGTGGGGGTGACCAATATCAGTGACTACGACTCCCATCATGCTATTGCCTCCACCCCCCTTCCCAGCATGCCCATGCTTCCTTCCTTTTGACTCTGCTTCCCTGTGGGGTGGGCTGGCTGTGCTGACAGGATGGCTGGGAGTGTTGTCCTGGCAGTTGTTTGGCTAAAAGTCCCAAGAGTGGCCCTGTGCTTCACACAACATAACCCAGGGTGGTGGTTCTTTGTGGGATCTTGTGTTAGGATGGGGGGCATTTCATTCTACCTGGTGGGTTCTGTGGAGTTTGTGTTGGGGGGTGTGTGAGGGGAGGTGCTTGTGACTATGGTTAGTGCTGCAAGTCCTCCTTCCCACCTACCCAGCCAGCCAGTTATCCCACCATGGAACGTGCTTGCATTGCAGGGAGTGGAAGTTGTCTCTCAGGATGTCAGTCAGTGGTGTCCTGCTGTTTGTTGGTGCACAGTTGCCAGCAGGGCCTTGTGCTCCCCACAGCAGTAGCCAGTGTCAGCCATCTTGTGAGTCCTTCTCCACTCCCTGTGATGTGAGCATGGTTCAGGGTGGTGTTGATGGGACAGTTGTGGGGGTGACCAAGATCAGTGACTACGACTCCCATCATGCTATTGCCTCCACCCCCTTCCCAGCATGCCCATGCTTCCTTCCTTTTGATTCTGCTTCCCTGTGGGGTGGGCTGGCTGTGCTGACAGGATGGCTGGGAGTGTTGTCCTGGCAGTTGTTTGGCTAAAAGTCCCAAGAGTGGCCCTGTGCTTCACACAACATAACCCAGGGTGGTGGTTCTTTGTGGGATCTTGTGTTAGGATGGGGGCATTGCATTCTACCAGGTGGGTTCTGTGGAGTTTGTGTTGGGGGTGTGTGAGGGGAGGTGCTTGTGACTATGGTTAGTGCTGCAAGTCCTCCTTCCCACCCAGCCAGCCAGATATCCCACCATGGAACGTGCTTGCATTGCAGGGAGTGGAAGTTGTCTCTCAGGATGTCAGTCAGTGGTGTCCTGCTGTTTGTTGGTGCACAGTTGCCAGCAGGGCCTTGTGCTCCCCACAGCAGTTGCCAGTGTCAGCCATCTTGTGAGTCCTTCTCCACTCCCTGTGATGTGCGCATGGTTCATGGTGGTGTTGATGGGACAGTTGTGGGGGGCAATATGTGTGACTGCGACTCCCATGATGCTATTGGCTACACTGACTTGGCCAGCATACACAGAATTCCTTCCTTTGAGTGGTCTTCACTGTGTGTTGGTGTTGTTGTGGTGGCTACATGTCTGGATGTGTTTGTTAGTTCTATTTGTGCCACTGCCTAGCTGTAGTTGTAGTTGTGTTTGTACATGTGATGGCACAGTTGGATGTGACTTTTTTGATGGCATGTGTTGTGTTTATCTGACTGACATACACATTTTGGGATGATTCTGTTCTGGTTGCTGTGTAATTGCTATGAGTGCATGGTTTGACTCTCCCCTTGACAGTGATGTGTGTGTGTTTTGTGGCAGTATATTGTGTACATTTGTTGTGTACTCACCAGGCTCTGGGATGTCCTCTAGTCCATATACGCTCACTGGCGGAAGGATGGCCCGCACCTTCTCCTCCCAGGGCCTGAGGTATATTGGCTTGGCAGGAGGGCCACTGCCGGTGTGTTGGCTGTTGATGTAGTCTTTTTGAGCAGGTCCCGTACCCTCCTGCGCACGTCATACCACCTGTTCTGGATGTCGCTCTTTGTGCGCCGACATGGTGATTGTGCGTTCACCCTGTTGATGATCCTCTCCCACATCTTGGTTTTCTGGGAGATGGGGTCTGTTGGACCAGTGTGCCAAACAGCTGTGGCTCTACCCTGAGGATCTCGTCTACCATGACTTCCAATTCACAATCTAGGAACTTGGGATTCTTCTTGGGGGGCATGGTGATGGGTGGTGATGGTGAGTGATGTGTGTGTTGGTGTGCAGGTGAGGGTGTGTGAGTGTGTGTTTTGCTGGGTGTATGTGAGGTAGGTATTTGTTGGTGTGCTGATGGTGTGTGGCTTGTGTGAGGGATGAGCTGTGGGTGTGTGGTTGCTTTCTCTTGGGTGCTGGCAGTGGAATGTCATTTGCAAAGGCTCATGGTTGTGATTTGTGTCCTTTATATGGGTGGAGTTGTGGGTGTGTCTTTGTTCTCTGTCCCCACCCCCCAGTATTTATTGGCTTGGTAATTGCTTGTTTGGCCTTTTTTTGGGTGATTTTTCCTTTGTACTGTCTGTGTATGTTGGAAACGTTCTTGTGACCGAGTCGGACCCTGCATTTGTCTCGTACGGTCTTCTCCGTTTCGTTCACGCTGTGTATGTGCAGTTTTCTATGCTGCGTACGCGTCGGTCGCGGTGTTTTGTGTTGCTTCGGCTCGGTTTTGTATGCGTGTCGGTCGTACGGCTTGGCCTCCGTCCGACTCGCTCGTGGTTTTCGCGCCTTGCATCGTACTTTGCGGTTTGGAGTTCGCGTGTACGTTTCGGTCGGATTTGTTCCGGGTGCGTGTTGGTCGGTTGGATTTGCGTGTTTTTCCGACCGGATTGCTGTTTTCCGTGCGGCTCGGTCGGTCGACTTGGGTTCGGTACGTGTCGGTCGGATTTTGCACGCCTTGCATCGTACTTGGCGTGTCGGGCGCCACAGGTACGTGTCGGTCGGTATTATTTCCGGATCCGAGTCGGTCGGTGCTTTTTCCGGCCCGAATCGGAATCGACCCCTCAGTCTATCAAATGGTGTATTAACAAAAAGACAACGAAAAAGAGCTCGTAAGGCCAGGCACAATGTGAGTAAGAAAACTGGCCAAGAAAAGAAACAAATGTATCCAATATTTTCACAATTACTTAGCCATAAAACTAACCAGCAAAGTAACAAAATCCTAACTGGGGACTCATGTGGTTCTAGGTTACATTTGCAAGATTCAATTGTAAGTTTTAACAAATCTTTTCAAAGTGATTCACCCTCATGTGTACAAAAAAACAAAGTACACTTAAGTGAAGGTTCCAAACAAATAAAATGTGACAAAGAGTGCATAACAACTGCAAAAAAGCAGGATTCCATTATTAATTCCAAAACTTTTGTTCGAGATAATACATTGGATCGCAAACAAGAAAAAATCAAAGATCTTCCAAATGAAGGATACAAACAAATAAAAAAGGATAAGGAGCATATTATAATCTCGAAAACACGGCTTGGTCAAAACAACGTAACCAATAGACAAGAGGGCGAAAATAGAACTTCACTAAATTTACAAATTACATCTCGAAATAGTGAAGGAAATCCCAACGAATACAGTGTGGCAAGTTCTCGAACCAAAATACAAGAAGATCAGAATAAAACAAAACAGGACACGAGGCAATTTATAAAAAAATCGCCGGGTAATTTAAGTGAAAATATGGAAGAGGAAAATTGGAACCAATTAAAAATCTTTTCAGATAACCAGGGATGGGTCTGTAAATTCCCAACAGTAACATCTAATTTACAAGATCCGTAAGAATGGAAGTAAGTTTTAAAGTAGATAACACTCCAAGTATAATAATAAGTGATGAAAGAGTGAATTTATTAAAACAAGAAAGGGTCGTTGTTGACAACGTTGTGCAAAATGGAAACAAGGTCTACGATCCACAGACGGAACAAAACAGTATACATCTAATGGGAATTCGACAAAGTGAACCGGCTGAGTCATCTAACAAACTGATCTTTGAGCCAGAATACCTAACAAAGGGCAGATTGGACTCTTTGAACAGGGGAAACTTAATGAGACTGTTTAAAGAGATACCAAAGCTGCGTAATCTCACATCAGCAAATCTTTTGACAGTAGAGTTTCTGCAAATGGAAAAAAGATCAGATATAGAGGCGACTCATAAAACCTGGTCCTCAAATGAATTAACAGCTTTGATATTCTCAGCAAGAGCAAACTTAGAAGTATGGGGTATATCAGTATCCTATCCAAAAAAAACAAAATATCCGTACCCACTTTTATCTGACATAGTGACCCCAAATATATCAGGAAACGAGATACGTCCAACAACTTGCCTAAGGGGGGCTAGAAGCACCACTCCTAAATACACAGACTCTTCAAGTAAGACACTGGAGATAACAAACCAGAACCGAACACGTTTAAATCAACAGTTAGAAGAAGTTCACGATTGGTCGTGGGTGCCCCAATTCCTGAGCCGACAATGACCCTGATGTATTTAACGGTCCTCATAGGATACAGCTAACAGAGTTATACCCAGGTATGCCCAAGGATGATAAAATTAGAATTTGTTCATGGAATATTCATAGGTTCAGAGAAATGGGCCAAGACCCAGAGACTCAAGCTTTTTTACAAAGTTTCGACATTATCTTGTTACAAGAAACGTGGAACCTGATATCAAAACCTATTATCGGATACGTAGAATGTCATGTTATGGCAGAAAAAATGTATAAATACGGGCACTCAAGGGGTGGGCTGTCAACTTATGTTACAGAAAAATTAGTTTGGCAAATGGAAGAACTTGACACGGGTGAAAATTGGCTACAGGTTGTGAAACTGGAGAGCAACAACCTTGCAAATATAAAGCCTTGGCAGCTACTGATTTTAAACATATATATCCACCCCAACAAAAAATGGAAAAAAGAAAAACTGGTATGCCTGATAAATTTGATAAAGGTTCTGCAAATTAGCCATCAAAATTGTGAGATGATAATCACAGGCGACTTCAACTCTAATATAATAGGGAGCAAGATAAACAAGAGAATGTGTCAAAAGGAGTTGGAGATTAACGAACTGAAAAATGACCTGGACACCTTGGGACTATATATTCTGAATGGAAAAACAAAGGGAGATCAACCGGCTGGGATCACATTTTTAAGTGGGAAAAAACAATCAATTATTGACTATACTATGGTCAGCAAAGAACTTTACCACATAGTTGTCCCGTTCTATATACAATCTCACCCGGAAAGTGACCACCTGCCGCAAGTTTTGACTATCAACGTAAAGCTGTTTCAGAAAAAGAAAATAACAGCCCTAACAGAAATGCCGGTAATATATAATCTGAAGAAACTAAAATGGCGCGGAACGAACATTACACAAATAATGGATGCTGTTCATAAATATATAAATGATAGTGGGTCGCAGTGTACCCTATCGTTAGTAGACGTTTGGGAAAAATTAGGACATTTTGTTTTAAATAAATTTCCAGTACTCCCGGGATGTCAAGGTACACCATGGTTCAACATACAGCTTCGCAACCTGAAAAGGGAAATTACAAGGGAAGCGAGAAAACAGCTATTGCTGCAAGATCGGGAAAAACTGTAATGAACAACAAAATCACAGACATGAGGAAGTCATACAAGGAGAGGTGTAGAGTGGCAAAAAAGGAACACATGGAAAAGCTCTGGGAGAAATTATTTTGGGCCAGCAAACTGCCTAACAGTTGTGAATTTTGGGGCATAATAAACAAGTTAACAAAGGGAACAGGAATGTTTCAAAATGCAGGTATAAGCGAGAAAACATGGGAACAACACATACAAAACGTATACAACAATACAAACAATGAAAAGACAATGAGTTCGGAAACTGGGATGGATGCTCTGCAGGAGGAAAAGCATAGAAAAATTGTCATCAGCCCCTTTCCCAGGAAAAAGCACAACTTGAAGAAATCTCACTCCTCCACGACAAAGTACAATTTGAAGACAAGTCACAGGAATCAAATTATAATGGCTCAAATACTCTAACTAATAACACTCAATTAAAAGAAGTAATAAAAAAACTGAAAATGGAGGGAGCAGCAGGGCCAAATGGTCTTCCAAATGCAATCTTTAAACACAAACCGGATTTTTGGGCAAATTATCTTACGCCGCTCTTTAATCAGCTGTACTCTCAAAATAAGATCATTAACTCTTGGAGAGGGAGCATATTTCACCCCATATACAAGAATGGTAATCGTAACAAGCCTTGAAATTACAGGCTTATAGCCCTGACGGACGTTGATGCAAAACTTTATGCTTCCTGTATATTATTACAATTACAAGAATGGATGGAGGAGAAAGGTATAATTCCCAAATATCAAACTGGTTTTAGGCAAGGAATGGGCACAAGTACGAATTTGGCAGCATTAGCAATCCTTACGGAAAAAGCAATTTTCAAGAGATCAGGTCTATTTGCATGTTATATTGATTTAAAATCGGCCTTCGACAGAGTCCCGCGTGATCGACTTTGGATAAAATTGAAAGGATGGGGAGTACCACAACAATTAATTAACTCCATAGTAGCCCTCCACAGCGAAACCTGGGCCCGGGTGAAGCTGGGAGATGGCAGTATAGTATCATCTAAGATTGATATAAATAATGGTCTGAAACAGGGGTGTGTCTTGGCCCCAAGCCTTTTTAATCTGTACCTCGCTGACCTGCACATCCATTTGTTAAAAATAAATGGCCATCCTCCGAAATTGGCAGAAGACCACATACAGTATCTGCAATATGCAGATGACATAGTGGTCTTGAGTCAAACCCCAATTGGCCTACAAAGAGTCATTGACCATCTGATTAATTATTTTGATCGTCAAGGGCTGGAGATAAACAAGAAAAAAACAAAGGTGGTGCGATTAGCGGGCCCATGGCCCAAAAAATGTAGGTGGTTTGCAAAGGGCAAACAAATAGAGGAAGTTGGCACTTATAAGTATTTGGGCATCAATTTAGGGCGATGCATGTCCTTTACTGATCAAAAATGCACAATAAGAGCAAAGGCCCAAACTCTAATCTTTGCATACAAACAGCTGCAATCGAAACTGAGTTGCCCTTCATACAGCCATCTTTTAAAAACAATGGCAGCACAATTACTTCCAGCGCTGGCATATGGATTAGAAATATGGCATGGCCGGGAATTTGGAATTTTAAACGAGCTACAGACAAAAGTGTATAAAGCTGTTTTTAACCTTCCCAAAGCAGTGTCACCAGCACAGATCGGCCTGGAATTTGGGCTCCAAAACCAGAAATTCCAGAAACAATCTGTTTTTGTGAAACTATGCTGGAAACTTCGCTCCTCGGAACCCGGCACCATCAACAATCTATGCTGGACAGAAATAAAGGCCCAGTTTGATCAAAAAACATCATATTCATGGGGCGAACATCTAAGATCAGCTCTGGTGGATCTAGACATCCAAGAGGCATGGGACAGTAAAATGGAGAGGGTGGCGTTCAATAGAGTGTGTAATGGCGCTGCAAAGAAATTATCTTTTTTAGAAAACAAAAATACAGTGGCAAAACGGCGACACTCTTGGACTGTGATAAATTCTTATGTAAAACTCAAACCGCAAGATTATCTAGCAGCACACTTCAGATTGTCATTAAAAAAGAAGTATATGCTGTATCGGTTTGGAGTCCATGAAACTAAGGATTTGCGACCAACATGGAAAAGGAAACATCAAAACACAAATTGTCGACTATGTGGATATCACAACGAATCTCTATGCCATGTGATGTGTGTCTGTCCTACAGTCAACGAAGCTAGAAGGACGCTTTTAAAACCAATTTTAAGAGAACTCAACATTCGTACTTGTAGGCAGACTATAACCCGCTGGGCGGGGGGGACATCAAACATCTTAATTTGTCGAGGGGCAAAGTTTTTAACTCTGATTGACTCACTTTTAAGAAAAGCGGACATTGAACCTGCAAATATGGTTGCAAATGTGTTGGAAAATTCTGTATATACCCAGATATAATGATGTACTTTTTTTGTGAAACTGTTTTAACTTGTATTTTAATAATTTTTAGTATCACGCTTTACGGTTGTAAAAAACCAAATAAAGAATTTTTCTACCGTTATAGGTCCCATTCTTGAACAGGGTGAGCAAGTATACACGATGGTCCTCATTGACCATTTCTCCAAGTGGCCAGAGATAAAGTTTGTCAACATGCCAGATGCCCCTAGTGTCGTCAGTTTCCTTGATGACATGTTCACCCGTGAAGGCTTACCCAAACTCATTATTAGCAATAATGGGGCCCCATTTACCTCTGATGTGTTCAAAACTTACCTGGACAGAAAAATGATAATCCATAAAACCACCTCAGTTTACCATCCCGCGGGCAACGGTGCCGTTGAACCCTTTAACTGAGTCATCAAGGGTATCATCCAATTGGCCAACAATAACAAGCGGGTGTGGAGACAGGAGGTCCTTAAAACCCTCTGGGCTTATCGCATCACACCGTGCAGCAGTACTGGCCACAGCCCCTTTGAACTAATGAGAGGTAGAACTCCTTTGTCGAAGGACAATGTAGGGTGGTTGATGGCTGCTAAAAGAGTTCATTGGTCGGCTGACCAAGTGAGGTCCAAGTTGGTGGACGCACAATCCAGTTGCAAGAACCAGTACGACAAGAAACATGGGTGCAGACCTGTCACACTTAACACTGGGGACATGGTCAGAGTTAAGAGGAGTGGTCACACTAGCAAGGGGACAAACAAGTTCTCGCAACCTTTATCTGTACGTAAGGTGTTTTGCAACTCTGCTCTACTTAGTGATGGAAAAGTCTGGCATTTCTCAGCACTCTCCTTATGCAAACAAATCCCGGTGGATCTTACTAGCTCTGATCTAGACAGTCCCTCCCGGGAAGACAATTCCAACACTGGATCGTGCAACCCCTCCCAGGGTAGAGCACTTAGGGGTTTGTCAGATGAGGAAGCTGACTTCGAGTCCTATCCCACTGATAGCGATGTACATGCCTCATCCTCACTACCCATCTCTACTCCGATGCAGGGTACCCCTGGTCCCAGAACCACGAGTAGAGTTGCAAGAAGGTTGGTGCCTCCATTGAAACTCTCAGATTATGTTTGTGAATAATATATTGTTTTCATGCCACTACTACTCTATTCTCATGCAATGTTATTATTTGCCCTTGATCTCTCTCTCTCTCTCTCTCGCTCTCTCTCTGTCTCTCTCTATCACTCTCTTCATCCCTCTCTGATCCCTCATCTCCTATGGGGGGAAGATGTGTTGCGATCTTTACACTTACGTCCGCCCATGGACACCGTATTGTTCAATGCTCCCTGTCACCAGCTGTCAGTTCTAGAATGTTGACAGACGACAGCTGGTGACTGACGGGGCGGCTGTTTCCCCACAGCTCCGCACCTCAGCGGAGCCCGTGTTGGTGTTTCTTCAATAAAGAAGTTCTTCACTCCAATTATTGTACATTGCTTTATTTGGTACAGTTTTATAGGTCATTGTCACTTGTTTCTGATTCCTTTTAACTGTTCATAGAAGCAAGTGTGAATTAAGTGTTCAAGTTACCAATTGTTGGGATTTTAGTTATAATGCAACTGTTGGGTTAGAACGGTGTTCTCGTGGTTCACTGCGTGGAACCTGAAATGTGGTGTGGGAGCGGGGATTCGTGGTTTGGTAGTTATGCCCTGATGTGGAGAAGAATAAAGCAAGTTACCTGACTCCACTGCCTCTAACTTCTTTACAGTGGCGACGATCCGAGCGAGGCAGTCTGAGATTGGACATGTGCAGTATCGGAGCACCGGCGTCCTCGTCGGCATCCTCATTGGTGGATCCGGTCCCCACCCAGCCCTCCTGGTGATAGAGGCCGAGGTGTGGGAGCCAAGGGTATCTCCAGTGGCAGTTCCGGCCCCTGCCCAGCCCTTGTGAAGTTAGTAGCTGTTGCAGAGGGGCCAAGAATCAGCGTGCAGCCTGCAGTTTTTCACCCATTAGTCGGGGCATTGCGCACGTCATCGAACTGCACTGCGCATGCCCGAGCACAAGCTCCATCTCCCTTAGAAAATTGACGCACCGCACACTGACGTGGTGGCCATCTTGGGTGAGTAAAAATCACCCGTTTTCATTCTTGCCTGCATTTCATCGGTGACAGGCACACCTTTGAAGTATTCAAGGAATTTGCCTACAATCGTATGTGAATTACACCATACTACTCTAACTTGGAAAAGATTAGAAAGCATATACACAAGGAACATAGAAAATAAATATAGAACTTGTCTGCAATTGTGTGTGATTTCACAACAACCAGGGCATATTAATTAGTTACCCACCTACCAAATTTCTCATGGAGAGAATTGTTGCACCTGTACCCTTTTTGCAAGCTCCTGGCACTCCACCTTTGAACTGGCAGCAATGTAAGGAAACCTTTGAGGCTTACTTGGAGGCAATTGATGGTGATACCTTCACCTCTAAAAAGAAAAAAGCCCTTCTTGTTTATAATTTGGGCACTGAAGGTCGCAACATTTTGAAAACTTTGCCACTAGAAATTGTAAGTGTATTTACGTCCGGTGGTGAAAACGGCGATTCTTCAACAGCGATTGACGAGTATGCCTCCATCATTAGTACCCTTGACAAGCGTTTTAATCCTAAGAAAAACACAGTTCTTGAACGCCACAAGTTTCTTCAACGTTCCCAGCATCCAGGCGAATCTATTGACGACTTTGTTGCCAGCCTCAGAATGCTGGCTTCCACATGCAACTTTAGAGAGTTCAGAGATTAAATTATCAGGGACCAATTAATAGAAAGAACTAATAATAGGAAGGTTCAAGAGAACATTTTGTCAACTGATGACCCAGATTTAGAATCTGCGCTAAAGCTAGCAAGAAGTATTGAACATTCACAAGTCTGTATGAAAGAATTGAATGAAGGTACCAAATCTACGGAGGTTAGACACTTGAACAACAAACCCTGCTCCAGACAAGTTGTCAAAGGAACCAACTCAAGTTCTTCGCATAGTGGCAATGACAAATTATCTAAAGCCAAGAGTGAAAAGACAGAAAAGTACGAGAACTCATGTTTCCGCTGTGGTAGCAGGTCCCATATGGGGAATGCCAGATTCTGCTCGGCATTATCTCAAACATGCTTAAAGTGTGGGAGTAAAGGCCATTTTGCACGTATGTGCAGAGCTAGCGTTAATCAGCGATCTGCTCTTTCACAGTCAGTCAAGAACAAGGAAGGTTTCTGCGATTCTAACGAAGAAGACTGTGAGATTCTAATGTTGTCCTCAACAAACCTGGTGGAGAGTGCGGTGGTAGAAATATCGCCCATGGTCGGTTTATGCAAGAGAATGCCTCCATCTTGCACAATCTCAGTAAACGAGAGAAGCAAAAACTTTTTAGAGGATTCTGGTTCTCCCTTCACGTTGTTAAACGAAAAGGACTTTAGCGAACTCAAGAAAATTGTTGTGCATGAGTCTCGTATTAAAATGTTTGCTTACGGGGGCAAGAGGGTGGAGGTTGTAGGGAGATTTGATGCTAATTTGCAATTTGATGGCAAACATGCTTTGGGACCTGTGTACAATGTCAAGGATGGTGCGAATTTGTTGGGGTGGGATGAACAGGGTGAGTTAGGAATTATCTTAGACCCCAATCACCCTGGCATGGTACTGTCAAAACAGAATCTGGACTATGTGTTGAGTGGTCACCCGTTGATCAATTCACAGAATTCTTGCATAGTTAATCACATGGGAACTGAAGAATGGGTCGAACATTACCCTTACATTTTTTGTGAACGCTTGGGAAAATTCAAGGGTTTTCAACACTGCATAATATTGAAACACAATGCAAAAGCTGTAGCTCCCAAGGTGCGCAGGGTACCACTAAGCTTACAGGGTGAATTAAAAATGGAGCTTGACAAACTGTGTTCTGCAGGAATCATAGAACCCATTGAAGGTTCAGAGTGGTTGGCACCCATAGTCCTGGCGCGCAAGGCAGACAAGTCGATGAGACTTTTTGTGGATCTCAGGGACCTGAATTCCAATATCTGGGTTGATCGCCAAACGTTGCCCAACATAAATGAGATGCTATCAACTTTGGGCAACGCCAGATACTTTACCTCTCTAGATATATATCTTCAGCGTACCACCAGGTCGAATTAAGTAGAGATTCCAGGCACCTGACATCATTTGTTATGCCTGAAGGGGCATTTCGGTACATCCGAATGCCATTCGGGTTGGCGTCAGCATCCGCTGTATTTCAGCGGTTGATGAATAAACTTTTCAAGGACATCAAAGGTGTCATGTTCTTCCAAGACGACATCCTAATTTTTGATAAATCTATGGGAGAGCATGACAGCAGGGTGAGGACAGTCCTAGACATCATCAAGGGGAGTGGGTTGACTCTTAGAAAAGAAAAATGTAAGTTTGCTCAAGAGGGTGTTGATTATTTGCGTCATCACGTATCTGGGAAGGGAGTCGAGCCCAAGGTAAAAAATACTTGATGCCATTCAGTGTGCACCTAAACCCAAAAATAAGGACCAGCTCCATTCATTTCTCAGGCTGGTAGAGTATTACTCTAAATTTGTTAAGAATTTTTCTGACAAAACAAGTGGGTCACGTTGTCTCCTGTAGAAAAACAGGAAGTATATGTGGGATGACGATTGTGACAAGGAATTTGAATCCATCAAAATGGAAATTTTTAATGCTGGACCACTCAAAATGTTTGATATTAATGACTCATGTATTATAACCACTGACGCTAGCAATGTGGGTGTGGGTGCAGTACTTATGCAGGTAAGAGCTGATGGGAAGGAAGAGACTATTGCACTCGCATCCAGGACATTACGAGGTGCAGAATCATCTTGCTCCACAATAGAGAAAGAATCTTTGGCTATGTGGTGAGGTGTCCAGTACTTCGAAAAGTTTGTGTGGGGAAAAGAATTTATTTTGAGAACAGACCACAAACCTTTGTTGGATTTGTTTACCACCAAAGGTGGGGGCAGAGCAACTCCGCGCATCGCCAAATGGCAGTATAGACTATAAGGATATCAGTATAAGTTGGAGCATGTGCCTGGTGCTAAAAATTATGTTGCTGATTGTCTCTCGAGGTTGCCTTTGGATGGCAATGATGTAGATCAAGAGGATGCCGAGGAGCTAGAAATTGTATGTGTGGTGAGCTTTATCAGTGACACCACGAATTGTACGTTGTCTGAGCAAGAATGGTTATATGCTGTATCTAGTGATGAAACTCCAGAAATTGATGAAGTGTGTGGTGAATGGTTGGCCTCCAGTTAGGAATACCCCTGAAGCTTTAGGTTCTTTCAGTAGAGTAGAAACAGAGCTGTCTATTTTGGGGGGCATTCTGCGCAGGAGTGGGCAATTAGTTGTCCCCGAGTGTCTTCAGGAGAGAGTTCTGGTGTTAGCTCATGTAGGGCATCTTGGAATCTGGGCCATGAAAAGAAGGATAAGGGAAGAATTATGGTGTCCTGGTGTCGACATAGCGTACAAATATTACGTTAGGAATTGTTGTACGTGTGTCCTTAGTGTCAAGTCACAGGTGACTTGTCCATCTCCAGTCAACCCCATTGTGGCAAAAAACGCAACATGGAGTAAGGTGGCGTTTGATGTAGCTGGTCCTTTTGGTGTCGGGGACAGTAGATCTAAGTACGCATTAGTCTTGATAGATTATATGTAAAAGTGGCCAGAGGTAGGATTTGTGGACAGCGTGAACTCAGATGTCATCAATAAATTTTTCAAGGAGATATTTTCTAGGGAAGGTTTTCCTGAGGAATTGATAACCGACAATGGAACCCAATTCACATCTAGAGAAATGAAGAACTTTCTTGTTAATTCTGGCATTAAGCACATTTTAACTTCTCTTTATCACCCTCACAGCAACGGTCTTGTTGAAAGGGTAAACCGTTGCATCAAAGACCAATTGCAACTTGCACTCAATAATGGGTTACATCGGAAAGAGGCAATGAATGACATGTTGTGGGCCATGAGAACTACCCCCCATATAAGTACAGGAATGTCCCCTTTTACCTTGTTAAGGGGCAGGATTGCTGGCTCCAAACTCAATAAAGAATGGATGGAAAGGAAAACGATTGATGCAGCAAGGTTGGCTAAGGTAGCGGATGTGAGAGCTGCGGTGCAGGCGAAGTATGTTTCCATGGGTGGAAGTCATCGGGTTCTGTCGGTCCAGGTGGGTGATTGGGTGAGAGTTAAAAGACCGGGTTTTGTTCGCAAAGGTTGGTCACATTATACTGCACCCATATGTGTTAAGAAAGTGGGGAAGCATGTCGTGCAACTTGAGAATGGGAAAACATGGAACAAGTGTTTCAATTCTGTTGTACCCAAATCAAAGGTGGAATATGTTGGGAGGAAGATGGGTGTGCATGTTGACCCTGCTCAGTATAATGTTGATTTTCTCAGGCCAAGAGACTCGTGGCATATCTTTTTAGACCTACTCTGACCAGGGGAAGCTCTGTTTCGGGTACTCCTGTTAGAGCATCCGTCAGAGCCAGGTCACGTCCTGCAAAGTTTAGCGATTATAAAATGTTTTGATTCACCTTTCATTGTTTCAACCCTTGGTTAATTTTCCCGTTCCTCCTTGTCTTCTTCTCACATTCCTTAGATCATATTTTTCACCTGTTTATTTTCTTGTCATCATAACATGCATTTTGTTATGTAATCCTTGTTTCTTTGTGTATTTTGTCAGTAGGAAGGGGGATGTGTTGGGTTAGAACAATGTTCTTGTGGTTCCCTGCATGGAACCTGGAATGCGGTGTGGGAGCAGGGATTCGTGGTTTGGCAGTTATGCCCTGACGCGGAGAAGAATAAAGCAAGTTACCTGACTCCACTGCCTCTACCTTCTTTACAGCAACATATTATTCCACCTCCATTTTTCTACTATCTCCAGGTGAACCTTTGATTAAATGGGAAAAGTGGAAAAATCAATTTTCTAGGTATGCTAGCGTGTGTGGAACTAATTTGACTGCAGAAAGAAAAGCCTTGTTGTTATTATATTGCTTAGGGCCAGAAGGTCAAGAAGTTTATGATTATTTACCTAATCTGACTGAAGAAGAGAGTGTTGGTTTACATGAGTAAGAGGTTTGTTTAAAAAAAATAGATTCTCAATTTTTTCAGAAAGTGTAATCACTTTTGGAACGTTTTCACTTTGGTAAGCCCCATGCAAAACAGAGGGGAGTCAGTTGAAGATTATATTACTTCATTGAGAAAGCTTGCGTCAACGTGTAAGTTTGGTTTGACTATTGATGAACGTCTGCAAGATCAATTTATGCCTGGATGTAGCAATGACAAAGTATGTGAAGTATTGTGGTACAGAGATGAGCCATCTTTATCCAAGATGATTAATTTGGCCAAAAGGCTTGAGCACAGTTTAGCATGTGTGGAGGTTCTTAAGAAGAATGTTTCTGAAAACACTTCTAGTGGCACTGTGTCTGTGTTTGAAAGGAAGGATATGTGGGGCATGAATATCAAGGGCCAAAATGAGAAGGGTATGAGGAGTCAAAACAAGCTTAAGCAATTCTCTGGAAAAAGTTTTAGATGTGGTGTCTTTGGGCATTTGGCCAATGATAAAAAATGTCCAGGGTGGAAGGTTACCTGCAAGCTGGGTTTGCGAAAGGGACATTTCAGTAAATGTTGTCGAAGGAAAAACAGCAAACGCAAGGTCAATGAGGTGTTGCACAATGAGGATGAATGTGAAGAAATAATTTTGCAAGTTTCCAACAAAGGTGCTGATGGTCCTCATGATTTTGTCATAGTAGAAGGAAAGTCAGTGAAGATGCTTTTTTATTCAGGAGCAAAATTAACTTATTTCTAATGATGTTTTTGTAGATGGAATAAAGAGAAAGGTGCAGTTGTGTAAGCCTGACGTGAGACCTACAGGTTACGGCGGTGATTCTATTAGATTAGTAGGTTATTTTCAAGGTATAGTAGAGTACTTAGGGAGGATGGATGTGGGAACAATATATGTTGTTGCCAAGGGTGATGTGATGGAGAGTTGATTTCACCAACATGATTTGGGTGTGATTCTAGATCCTAACTCAGATCCCCCCATTAAGTTGAATGATGATGTGAATGTCAATATGGTTGAGCTCAGTAAGGAAGTCAATAATCAGCCTTGTACATTTGTGGAGGAATTCACCAATAGCCGTGGGTGTTTGAAAGGCTATATGCATGAGATAAAGATTAGAGAAGTTTCCACTCCTCTGGTATGTACAGTGCAGAAGGTTTCTTTTGAAGTTAGGGAAGTTGTGATTGGGGAATTAGAGAAGCTGGAAAGATCTGGGGTTATTGAGAAAGTTGAGGGAACAGATTTTCTTAGTCCGGTGGTTGTTGCAAGAAAATGGAATGGAGAAATTCATGTGCATGTGGACCTTAGGAGTCCTAACAAGGCGGTTGTAGTAGATAGGTTTCCTATACTGGCAATAAATAAGTTAATGTGTATGCTGGGGAATGCCAAATGGTTTTGTTGGAAATAGCCCTTTTTGCAGGGTTATCCCAAACTTTTTGCTTCTTCCTCCTATTTTTTCCTGACCTGTGTTTGTTGGCTATAGGACTCTGGGCACTTTACCACTGCTATCAGTGCTAAAGTGCATATGCTCACTGTGATTGTGATTGGTTATCCATGATTTGCATATTTGTTTTACCAGTAGGTCCCTAGTAAAGTGCACTGAGTGTGCCAGGGCTGGTAAATCAAATGCTACTAGTGGGCCTGCAGCACTGATTGTGCCACCCACATGAGTAGCCCTGAAAAGATGTCTCAGGCCTGCCACTGTGGTGCCTGTGTGCAGTTTGTTAACTGCCATGTCGACTTGGCAAGTGCACCCAATTGCCAGGCCCTAACTTTCCCTTTTCTTACATATAGGGCTCCCCTATTGTAGGCCCAAGGTACCCCCCTGGGCAGGGTGCAGTGTATGTGAAAGGTAGAACATGTACTGGTGTGTGTAACATGTCCTGATAGTGAAATACTGCCAATTTCATTTTTCACTATTGAAAGGCTATCTTGCCCCTTAGGACAGAATGGGGAATGCTTTGTAACATTTTACAAGCATATCTTCCCATAGGGATAAGATGGAAAAATGGAGTTTGGTATCCCTAAACTCAGGATTTAATAACACATCTTTTTGTAAGGATGGTTTTTAAATTGTGTGTTTGAGAATACCACTTTTAGAAAGTAGCTATTTTCTTGTTTAACCATCCTGTGTGCCTCTTCCTGTTTGTGGATTGACTGTCTGGCTTTGGAGTGCCAGGGGCTGGGGAGGTGCAGTGGTTCCAGGAGTCTGGATGAGTCAGCACTAGGCTGAATAGGCCTGATCTGCATTTGGAGTGGTGGGAGGAGTAGCACCTGTTCCTGAATATGGCTGTGCCTGCCTTCCACAATGCTGGCTCCGCCCCCCCTGTGGTGTGTTGTTGCGGAGATTCTGCACATATACAGAACTATGCGCAGGAAAACAGGACCTCGGTGTATAGTGGTGTACCAACCATCCACCTTAGTGCCCAAAATCCCAATCCGACTAGCTATAGTGTCTCATTCGTTCTCCGTACTACAGCGAAGCTACCAATGATTAGACATCCCAGAACACGGACTCTTTCAGGAATCGCGGGAGCAAGAACTCTCTTTCATTACTCACTCACACTTGTCCACAACGTGCGTATTAAGAGACACTGTATAGTTTAAAATGTTTTATTTCAACTATCGTGCTCTAAGACACAGTACACGTGCCAGTACTAGCAGCATAATGAATAATGACAAAACAGTAAGCATTGTTACAATTCCATAGAATACAAACGGGGACAGCATTTTATAAAGACAGTGGATAAAGGACTAAAATGCCTTGCCACCCTCCCCGTGCTAGTAACTAGTTTATTATAAAAATAGAAGACCTCTGGGCTTTGTCAGGGGGACCCCCATACCTCAAGAACTAGATGCAAGGTTTACATCATCGGACAAGCACAGCTCTTCTTCCTGGAAAGGGTTTTCTCCAAGTGCCACCAACAGGGAGATCATAATATTAAAAGCACACAAATTTCTCCAGTGCAGCTGTATTTCATGTTATGTCTAAGTGCGAGGGGCTGACCAGAACAGCAACAACAAGGGACGTTGTTTTTCGACCTTGTACATTGTGTGCAGACAAAAACCACAGAGAACATGAGAAAAGGTGAAAGGCAGAAAGGCAGACAGTTCTAATGTGAACGGTCACAAGCAGAGTCTGGAAAAACAAAGTCACAGAGTAACGTGTGCAAAGGAGGCATCATGGCAGCTAGGCCTAAGCTAACTTAGCAATGTCGACAATGAGGCCACAATCCACACTACACCCTTCCCTGGTCAGTCCGTAGGTCAAGACATAAGACGAAAACAGAGTTCAAATAGATGGAGCAGAATGTAAACATCTATTGGTGGGAAATGTCCTTTTGAAGCAAGGGAAGACAAAAAAAGAGGGAAAAAAACCAACAAAAAAACGGTGGAAAACATTCTAGATAGGGCCAGAAAATAGGTCACTCAAAGAGAATAAAAACAGTCCAGCTAATCAGTTTATTGAGAGTCAACAAAACTAATCCATGAGAGTGTATGCGCAAAAGACCGCAACACCTTCCAAGAAGACATCATTGTCATCGTCTGAAAAAAGAGATGCCATCCAGTTCAACAAATCAAAACTGCATTCATGCTCCTCACAATAGGGAGCAGCGATCAGCATTGCGGGACAACTTGCGTGATACTCAATATAACTTCGTTGTAGGAGATTCTGAGCAGCTGCCCAGATATCCCATTGCGCCAAGACCCCAAGTGCAGCCGCACACGCCATTAATCCAGCACCATAACATTCCCGTTCATGGGCCACTAAGGGGCCCATCAACTGGTCGAAATCCGGGTCCGAACAAGACGTATTGGAGAGGCAAATATCCAAGGACCAAGAGAACGGACATCGTAGGCAGGACATCACAGGTTGCAAGCAAGTGAAATAACCAAAGCGATAAGAAAGTCCATAAGACACACTGAGTGTCGCCAGCGGCAGGATGCTGAAGCTGTTAATCATGCGTTCACGGAGCATCCGCAGTCGCCCTGGGTTGTGTATGCCCACAGGAGGTGCAGCCATTGTGCAACAGACAAAGTAAAAGCAATATTCCAGCAGCTAAGGCTAGGATCAATGGGAAGCCACCAAAGACGCTGGAAAAAATAGAATGAATAAAAGCCAGAATTACACCAAATATAGTCTGAAAGGAGGTCAAAAGGCCAGAGCCCACAACTTTAAAAAAGTGTACAAGACCTTCGGTATTAGAAGCATTGAATATACGGTGAATCAGTTCACCGAAATGTTGGGGGAGGTTTGTGTTCAAAAGGGCCTGTATCTCACTGTGGGTGCTGGCCACCTGGAGGACGAAGGTCTCCCGTGCGGAAGTGAGCATAACCTCCTGGTTTAATAATAGCGCCTTTATTCTGCTCAATTTATTGAAATCTGCCTTCAAAGTCGGTATGTAAGGCCAAATGGAACTATCTAACTTTCCACGCGGGGGTGAAAAAAGCACATTTTTACAGCACACTATGCATTGCGAAACTGTTACAATGTAGAGTATGCCTGCCTGCATCCCACAGCAGTCTTGATTATTTAAAAGGAGATAGCTACCATTAGCAAGCATAGTGAAAGTAGGTGATATAACAGGAACAGTAATGCCCTTTAAAACACAAGCAAGATTCGGGGCAGAAACATTACAAGCCCCGTGCAATTTAATGATTTTACAAACCAGGGAATGACCCACTGTAGAATCGCAAGTCTCCCCTGTGAGGAATACCTCTTTGTCATCCCTAAGGCATCTGTATGTGAAAGGTAGGGACCAAAGTTTGTGCAAAAAGGCACTACCCAAAGGCTCAAAACGGCCAACCGGATAATGTTTCATGCATGAACTGAATTCAAATAAAGAAAAAGGCAAGGTGATAACCCCGTGTACCAGCCACACTGCAGAGTCGGTGTCCGCCACAGAGAATGGTAAAGGATCTATTTTTTCGATATGTAGAAGAGTGTATGTTGCATCTTTCATGGACATGAACTGCTGTTTCTCAGTTAAATTAAACGGCAAGAACAAGGCAGATGTGTTTAAAAAATGCCATGGAACCTTCCCCATTTTCAGTGTTTGCAAAGTCCATGCAAACTGCATTACTGAACGCAATTGATTCTGACCATGATATAACACAGACACGTCATCTTGTACAATATCAACAACAGATGAAACAATATTCTCTAATGTGTAAATGCGGGAAGACAGGGTGTTAATACTATTGTCGACAACAGCAAGCACTTTTTCTAGATTTGCTTGATCTATTTCCCGTAAACGGGTACCAGCTTCTATTTGTGAAAGCTTCCAGATTTCATTGTAAGTCGCATAACAAATCTTTTAGGTCTTGGACCTCGAGGTCCTAGAACAAAATCGACCAGATCAATGTTGCCTGATAGGAGGGATAAATGTTGTTTTACGGAATCTAATGTAGAGTGCTGCAACCACTGTTTACATAATTTACCAACCGAATATGTCGTAATCGTACGTGAGTCAGAAAACCGTGGATCTGGTCTATCCTGTTTGTAACCAGGAGCAGAGTTATGAAAACGCAGTTGGCATGCATTAGATGCTATGGGCCACATCAACCAGGCTGACTGATCTAGTGCAGAGACATTAAACGAATTATTTTGAAACAACGCTTGCAAACTTTCAAGGGTAATATTTAAATGCAAGCTTCTGTTCGGCCAGGAAGACAACGCAGGAGTGGAGGGTGTATTCAATTGTTTGGAAGTTGCCAAACCCAAACAAGTTGTTTGATATATAGTACTGTTTAAAAATAACATTTATGTGGGGATAAGGCAAGCACGGTGCAAAGCTTCTGTACCGCGTACCTGCCAAGATTTAGTGCCCCAAATAGATTTCAAGTCAATGGTGTTTTTCCAGTGCTCATAGCCACCCACAGCTAATGCGTCCATAAAGGAACTGGAATATAGCAATTTGGTGTGGGTCAACATTACCTTTGGATTTGAAGAAATGTTCAATTTAAAATAATAGGACCCTGGGTTAGACCTGTCAAAGTCTGTAAAGTAGGTACATTTATTTATCAGTGTTTTGGAGCTACCTTGCAGAGGGGTCGGACAATGTTCCCATTGGGTGTAATTGAAACTACCTCGTATTGTACTGGGTTTATGCAGAAAATGGTTGCCGTAATGCTGGTAACAATACAAATCGGCATAATTAGCAGAATTTAAGTACAAATCCACTGCGTTAAATGCAGCATAATATTTTAAATCAGAAAATAACGATTCAATGGCATGCACATCCCAATCATCTGAATGAATATTCCTTTTTACCACATCACCCATGGAAACACGAAGCACATTAGGAACATTAATAATTTCTGTCGGTCCATGAATTTGGAAATTCACTGCATCCCATACGATTCCATCTGCAACTGGAAAGGCAGAAATGTTCACAAATGTGTGATCACGCTTCATGATGTGAGAAGAAGAATGCGGAGCCAAAGTTCCAGCCACAGAGTTCACCGCAGAGCGTTCTGACAAGTAGTGATCATGGATGAGCAAGAAAAAAACTGTCACAAAGACAATGGACATGAACAGGAAAATCAGGAATAGCATCAACCAGATGTATGTCCATGGAGGGACCAAAAAATTGTCTCTGAACCAGGATACAAAAATACTGAATTTGGTTGGGACAAATGATGAAGTGGAAGACGAATCAAAGGATAAACGAGTCGGGTTCAGAGGTGTTGTAGGTAAATGAACCAATGACTCACTTGCAGGGTATGTATACTCGGTTTCCTAGTTGCAGGAGGAAGCAGGGAGGTTGAGCAGGCGATCTGGCAAAGCGACCATCCCAATGGCAACATCAGCGCCTGTGGAGACTGGAGGGCCATGAACAGGATTTCTTGAAATTGCTGGACATGATACCGCAGGTGTTACACTATTCAGGATCGGCCAGATGTTGTAGCTTGACATTGTCCACTGAGATGTATCTGTTGTCTTTGCGACCAGGAAGCGGTGGTAAGATGACTGTATGAGAACCCTTCAAGCCAAGAACTGGAACTGGTGCACAATAAGAGGGGCCAAATTCTTTTTTGTTCTCCACCTTCTCTCGGACCAGATCTCCAATCTTCGGAAGCCAGCCGGCAACTGGAATCTGCAACGCAGTGTCAGTGGCTGAAGGTAAGTGTTTGTTTGCAAGTCTGTCACAGGTCTCTTGTAAGTCCTGCAACATAGTAGAATGATTATCTACGTCAAAGATTGCGGCATTCGCCGCCAAGTCTAGACCATCAAGGTCTGGCACAAACATCTGTATGCCAAAGAGCATTTCGTATGGGGTCCGCCCACCCAGAGATCTTCTAGGGAGATTATTAAGTGCACGTTGCACGCCATACAAGTGGGCCAGCCAGTTCCTGCCAGTACCTAAGACTCTAGCTGTCAAGGATTGCTTTAAGTCACAGTTCATTTGCTCCACAATTGAGTTGCCCTCAGGCCTGTATGGAGACGAAAATTGCACCAGCACCCCCATAGACCTCATTGCATCCTTGTACACCTTAGAGGCGAACGCTGGACCTTGGTCAGAATGGAAAGTGCCACAGGCAAAAATTCCCACAAAGACACGCAAATCCCTGATGACATTTCGAGCGTCAGCACTGCGTTGTGGCCAAACCCAGATGAAACGTGTGCGTGAATCAACTGCAACTAAGATATATTTATATGCAGTATCAGAAGAAAATGGACCGCAGTGATCAAGGTATACACAACCAAAAGGTTTATTAGAAATGCAGAGCTGTGTTTGTGGTGGACGTGTAACCATAGAGGGCTTAATCTGCTGACAAATGTCACAAGAAAGGACATAATTATGGGTCTGTTTATATAAACCACGCCACCAGTAACGCTGCTGCAAGAGTGAAACAGTTGCAGACATGCCAGCATGGGCCGAAGCTAAGCCTTCGTGTGCGGCTGTTATCAACGAATTTCTGCGGTCCTCGTTGAAAATCAGCCGATCACCAACGTCCGGAATTTTTACATAAGGAACATGGTTAGGACTTAAGTGATAAGAGTACTTAGAAGGGAAACCCTGTGGGTAATTAGTACCTTCCTTGGTTGCAGCAATAGCTGCCAAAATCTCATTATCTATTTTTGTCATGGATCTTGTAACGGCTGCTACTGAGCACGTGGCTACTGCTGATTTGGCAGCCTCATCCGCCAAACTGTTACCGACCGCGTGTGCGCCCACACGCTGGTGGCCAAGAGTGTGAATCACCTGTGCGAGAGGCAGAAGTTGTTTAAGATCCGCCACTCGAACCCAAAGCATTTTATGCTTAATTGCGCTGCCTTTAGAATCTCTATAGTCGTTTTGAGACCAAAAGAATAAGTTGTCATTAAAAGACTGAACACAGTGGTAAGAATTGCATACAATAAGTGTAGTCGCATCCGGATCTGCAAACTCAAGTGCGAGCACCAAAGCACGCAACTCGGCCAATTGTGCGGTACTGTCTCCCAGTGCCTGCGTGTGCACAACACTCAATTTGAACTCACCGTTCACCATGTGACCTGCCACAATAGCACATGCTGCTGAGTACGCATGCTTAGAACCTGTGGCCGGTTGCGCCGAACCACCGGTGTAAATAATACATTTGTACTCCTCAAGCGGCAGCAAAGACAGAGGAGGCGGATGAACAAATTCATACTGCAGGAACTCCTGTGTCTGAAGAGAGGAATCAAAGATAAAAGTGCCATCCGGAGACTTCAGAGAAGTAGCCCATTGTATCCAACAAGGGTGCAAAGCCTTAGAGTTTCGTACACTTGCCTTTGTCACTGCCTCCAGGGCAGGATAGGGTGTGACAACCAAGATGCGTTTTCCCTGTGCCAGTGCGCGTTCTTTAAGAATCGCCATCTGCACTGCAGTCAAAACTTTCTCCACAGTTGAAAAACGCAACTCGGCAGAAGTGCATAGATGCGACTTGTAGGCAATAGGTACTGTGTCACCTTCGTTAAACGTCAAGTACGTGAAACCCACTGCCCCTGGCACAATTCTAATCACCAGGTTCGTGTGGTTATCACAAGTCAACAAGAACTTAGATTCAAGTAGATCAGACTTCAAAGATCGCAGTATAGTGGAGTGTTCCGGAAGCCAGCACGACTTCGAAAAGGTTGGTTGTATCAAGGCATAAAGAGGCTTGATACGCTGGGCATATTCGGGAATGTAAGAACGCCCGAAGTTCAAAAATCCCAGTAAAGACTGAAGTTTTTCAGGGTCGTTGGAGGGCGCAGAAGTGCGCACTTCTCCAGGAAGTGGGGAGCTAAGCCCCTACCTTCATTGTTGAGCTCATAGCCCAAAAACAACACAGTGTACTCTGCGATGTGAGATTTGGAAAGATTAAATTTGTACCCCAAGACCGCGAACTCAAGAATAATGCGGTCTACTCGGGAAAGATGCGGCCATAGTTCATCGTCTGTCAGATATATATCATCCACGTACGAATACGCATCTGGGTCTATGCTGTCCAACAAAGAGACAACACGGGCGGCGAAGACCCCTGGGCTGTTCTTGTAGCCCATTGGCAAATGCCGGAATTTTAATTGTTTTCCACCGGAAGTGAACGCGGTCCATTGACTGCAGTCCGGGGACAAATTGTGAGTGTAGAAACTATTGGAAAGGTCAAGTGTCGTTTTATATTTTTTACGAACAAGACTGTCTACGAGCGCAGAACTATGGGTATTCTGTACCGCAAAGGTTCGACAATGAGAGTTCAAATGCCGCGAAAAGGGGATTATTCATTGGTGACACGCATGTTTCAATTACTCCTTGATATTCTATCTGTGTCAGAATGTTGGAAACGGGACCCTTAGCTTCCCGCCGGAGGGGATATTGGGGTTGAGGCTGTGGCATAGACCGCAATGGTATATCATGGGGGGGAGAATCCTCATCCCAGCCCACGTGATTACGGTACAGAGCCGGGGCCTGGGCCACAGCCCATTCAGCTGCTAAAGCTTCCGCTCTGTCCTTGGGGACATGATGAGAAAAGCTCGGAAGGATGACTTCCTCCCCTCTCGGAGCAGCAAGTACAAATGGGGGCGGCCAATCTGCCTCCACCAACAAAATGTCTTAAGAAGAGGTCAGATTTTCCCCAAAAATCCCTTTAATAACACGCTCAATGTAACCTTCAATTTGAAGGACAATTTCAAATAGTCTGTCAGGGGGTGCCACTCGGGTGTCAGCTGTCTTGACAGTAATGTAAGTGTCAGTTGCTGTCGCCTCCACATGAGGATGTAGTGCCTCCCGCACTATGGTAACTTCCGCGGCGCTGTCTAGCAGCGTCACTGCCCAAGTCCAATTCAGGAGTCTCGTTCTCACTGTCTGTGGCATATCTCGCTGTCAAAGCTGCAACTCTTTTCTTCTGAAACTGTGGGCGAGAACGGGGAAATTCTTCTTGTTTCCCTCTGCCTGGTTGTCGAGGTTGGTCTCGTCCCTGTGGGGCGTCCCGACCCCTGCCTCTTTCCTGGCGATCTCCTCCACCAGCCTGTGAGGTCAACGGTGCCTGTGAAGAACGAGGAGAACGCTGGTCAGGGACATGAAATCTATCAGGAGATATAATTCTCGCTCGATCGCGCAAATCATAAGTGCGTTCAGAAGATACGGAAACCGGTGACGCAGCACGCGACCCTGGTTTTGATTGTTGCTTTCCCTGTTTCTTCATCTTCCAGTTCTTTTTAGAAAAGAACGGTTTCTCATCTTTATCAGACTGAGATTTTTGTTGTGGTTGTGTTTGAGTGTGCGTTTTAGCAAAAGGCTTAACTCCCAAACTATTGCGGCCAATGGTTTTATAAGCCTGTGCAATAATTTTCGGTAATTGGTGAGGCTTGTCCAGTTCTGGGACTAAAGCCAAAGCATTAGCGACCTGAAAGTTAACTGCATCACCCTTGACATTCGCAAGGATTAGATCAGCCACTACATCGAACATTCCCACCAGTCTCATCCCCAATTCCACAGCCGCTTCAGGGCCATGTTCATCTTGTACACGCTTAATCACGGTGGGGAGGACCGTCATGGATGGAGTGCCGAAACACTTCGCATACACTGCTGCGAATACCTTGCCCCAGTTGTTGCATTCTGTCAACTCGGGAATTAAGGGGCATATTAACTACAAACGGCGATAAACATCGCAAAGCGCGCTTAGCGCTATTACATTTATTGCCGTCTATTGCTGGAATTTATCGCCCAGATAGCGCGTTATTAACAACGCGTTTCTCCAAGGCGATAAATATTCCAGCAATAGCGGCGAAATGCAGGAATATCGCTGAAAATCCAGCGATATTCCTGCAGCGATAGGGAAAACCTTGATGATAGGGAGATGTGGATTCAGCCATAGAATCCACCTCCGATTATATGTATAGCTAAGTCTGGATTTTTACAGACGTTAGCTTACGGCGATATCCGCGGTTAGTGCGGATTTTCATGTCGGTATTGGTATCATGGGCCAGCTTGATAATAGGGAGAAGTGCAGTTGGCGATGATTCCCGTGTTGTTTTGGGAGGAAACGCCTACTTTGCATCTCATTAGAGATGTGAAGCGAGCGTCGGGAAAACGGCTGCTAACATGCGCTAATGCATGTTAGCACCGCCTTGTAAATAGGGCGAAAATGTTATCTCTGCTTTTTTGGCTTTTAAAGCCAAGAAAGCGGAGATAAGGCCCTTGATGATATGCCCCTAAGTCTTTTGGCAAACTGATAGTCAAAATCCTGTGTTTTTCCACAGGAGAGGTATTTGGAAACACCGCCTCCAGCTGGTCAAATTTTTCTGCAAGCCAATAAGGCAAATCATCCTTATTCTGTGGGCGCCTGCCCATCACCGAATTAACCATGACGGACTTATGGTCACACCGCCAAGCCCACCTGGATGCACCGCAACTCCAGGAGGGGCCATCTGGACGTTGCCTGTGACATATTGTACTAAAGCTCTGTGCACATGGATCAAAGACGTATGCAGCACGCGCAGTTCATCTACTGGAACCGCTAAATGACGTGGATGTGGGGTATACCCGGCCAAAACAGGCCAAGCGGCCCCATCTATCGATAAGGGGCCTAAACGAATCGGGGTGACCGGATGTGGGAGGGCGCCATTAAACCGAACACGGTGTTGCCATGCCGTGAGCGGTACTTCAAGAGCCTGATAAGGCCGATAAACATTAGGAAGAGCGGTGGGAGAGTAAGCATGGAACAAATTGTCATCTCCCTCCACCGCCGGAAAAGTGACCCATGAGTAAAGCACCTCAAAGTGGTAAGCCGGATCAGCTTGGACCACAAAGATGAGGGCGACACCCGCGTCCGGTACTCCATAGGCCGCTAACTGAGCCCGGAGCGCGGCGCGGCTATGTGCCGGGATATTTACGTTCACAGCCATCAAGACTAAGAATGTAGAACAACCTGGTGCGTGGCAGCGCAATATAGGGTTAACATTAAAGAGAACACCTTTTAATAACTTCAAGCTTGAAAGAACCTACAAAAACATCAATATAGGAGGTTACACCCTCACATATGTTTCCGGAAACATGAGTGAAGGGGATTGTGGACAAGCACAAGTACTACTCAAGCGTCTCGCAGAGAAGAAGTCCCATGTTGGGCGCCATGTTGCGGGGATTCTGCACATATACAGAACTATGCACAGGAAAACAGGACCTCGGTGTATAGTGGTGTAGCAACCATCCACCTTAGTGCCCTAAATCCCAATCCGACTAGCTATAGTGTCTCATTCGTTCTCCGTACTACAGCGAAGCTACCAATGATTAGACATCCCAGAACACGGACTCTTTCAGGAATCGCGGGAGCAAGAACACTCTTTCATTACTCACTCATACTTGTCCACAACGTGCGTATTAAGAGACACTGTATAGTTTAAAATGTTTATTTCAACTATCGTGCTCTAAGACACAGTACACGTGCCAGTACTAGCAGCATAATGCATAATGACAAAACAGTAAGCATTGTTACAATTCCATAGAATACAAACGGGGACAGCATTTTATAAAGACAGTGGATAAAGGACTAAAATGCCTTGCCACCCTCCCCGTGCTAGTAACTAGTTTATTATAAAAATAGAAGACCTCTGGGCTTTGTCAAGGGGACCCCCATACCTCAAGAACTAGATGCATGGTTTACATCATCGGACAAGCACAGCTCTTCTCCCTGGAAAGGGTTTTCTCCAAGTGCCACCAACAGGGAGATCATAATATTAAAAGTACACGAATTTCTCCAGTGCAGCTGTATTTCATGTTATGTCTAAGTGCGAGGGGCTGACCAGAACAGCAACAACAAGGACGTTGTTTTTTGACCTTGTACATTGTGTGCAGACGAAAACCACAGAGAACATGAGAAAAGGTGAAAGGCAGAAAGGCAGACAGTTCTAATGTGAACGGTCACAAGCAGAGTCTGGAAAAACAAAGTCACAGAGTAACGTGTGCAAAGGAGGCATCATGGCAGCTAGGCCTAAGCTAACTTAGCAATGTCGACAATGAGGCCACAATCCACACTACAGTGTCTGGAGCCAAGGCTCACACCGACAATGGATGTTGTTGTGCACTTACAGTGCCCCCCAGAACTGGTTTGAACGGGGCTCAGAGCCCCTTGCACAAAGAGAACAAAGACATTTTGGGGTATAAGTATCAGACCTAAAACCCCAGACTTTATATCATTCCTGGGATTCAAGAGTTACCTTTGCCAAGGGGAAGAGCTGGAGAGACTGAGGAGAAGTACTGCCCTTGCTGTGTGTCTGGGGTTGGCCTGCAGTTGCTGTTTCTGCCAAGGAAAGGAGAACGACTTTGCTGTGTGCTGTCTCCTGCTTGAAGTAGATCTCCAAGGGCCTGAAGTGAGCTGGCCTCCTGTTCTGAAGTCTCAGGGACACAAAGACTTCAGCCCCAGCTCCCCTGAACTCTGCTGCTGTGAGTTCTTACCTGCCAAGAGGTGCCTACGTCAGTTTTGGGCCTCTGCAGGCTGTTGCTGCTGTTTGGGAGCTGGAAGAAAGAAGAAACTCAAAGAACTACAGAAATCGATGCATCGAGGGATCGAGGCTGAAGAGGACTGACGCAGCGCTGTGCTACGCCTCCGCATTGATCGTCGACGCATCCCGGATTTCCACGCATCATACCTGTGCGGGAAGTTCTTCCGACGCATCACCCGCGGACCGGAACCGTCACTAAGAATCGACCCATCACTCCCCATACAGACCGGATTCGACGCAACCCTTCCTCTGCATGCAGCAGGACTGTCGCATCGCCTCCCCAAGGTCTCAGGAGTGTCGCATCTCTTTGTTTTCCGACGCTGCAGTTGTTTGCCTTGTGAACTTTGACGCATCTACAGGTACTTTGGTGAAAAGTCACGCATCCTTAGTTTTCTATGGTACAAGTTCTTGAAACCTTTTTAAAGTCATATTTTTAACTGTGTATGTTGGATTCTTGTCGTTTTGGTCTTGTTTAGTTTAGATAAAGATATTTTATTTTTCAAACTGGTGTGGTGTCCTTTTGTGGTGTTATCACTGTGTTACAGTGAGTGTTGGTACAAATACTTTACACATTGCCTTTGGGATAAGCCTGTCTGCTCCTGCCAAGGTACCAAGGGGGTGAGCAGGGGTTATCTAAAGTGTGTTTCCCCCTTAACCTGACTAGAAGCAAGGGTCCCTATTTGGACAAAGGTACCTACCTCTGCCAACTAGAAACCCCCATTTCTAAAAAATTTCCACTTTGGACTTAGCCTCGTCATATCACCAGATTAGGCTTCATGATGAATCAATGGACCTCCAAGCGTTCGTCACTTTTAACAGTACTTATAGATTCAAGAGGATGCCGTTCGGCCTGGTGTCTGCTGCATCCGCGTTTCAAAAAGGCGATGGAGAGCATTTTGCGTAGTTTATCTGGGATGAAAGCATATCAGTATGGTATATTATTATTTGGGGACACACGTGAAGAGCATGACGATCGTGTAAGGCCTGTGTTGCAGAAACTGCATGAGAATTGTTTGACTCTCAAGGTAGGGAAGTGCATGTTTCACAAGAAGGAGTTAGAGTTTCTGGGACACATTGTGATGTAGAATGGACTGAATCCAAAAGTGGAGCTGGTGAGATCAATCATAGATATGGCACCTCCACAGAATAAGGAAGAATTGGCATAATTCCTGGGACAAGAGGAGTTCTATAGTAAGTTTGTGAATAACTATTTGCAGAAAACATTTAAGCTGAGAGGTTTGCTCAAAAGGGACGTGGAGTTTAGATGGTGTGAGGAGTGTGAGAAGGAGTTTCATCAGTGGAAGCAAGAATTAAAGAGTGCTCAGAGTTTGAATATTTTTTGTTCTGAGTTAGATAATGTAGTGTGTACTGACGCTAGTGTGAAGGGACTTGGGACAACCTTTGTTCAGTGTAATGGAGGAGAAGAGAGACCAGTGATATTTATCTCATGTGCGTTGAACCTTTCTGAAAGTAGGTATTGCTTGATTGAGTGGGAGGCTCTTGCCATCTACTGGGCCGTGAAAAAAGTTAGAAATAATTCTGTGGGAGTGTATAATTTGTTATTAGGACACGCCATGAACCTCTTAAGGAGGTTTTTTTGAAGAAGGTAGTGGATAATGCCTCAAACAGAATTGCCAAATGGGTAGTGGCATTATAGGAGTACGAATTTCAAGTGGTGCACATTCCTGGTAAAAGGAATCGTGTTGCAGATTGCTTGTACAGAATGGTTAATGTGGATGATAGTGACAAGGAATTATAGATGAGAATGTGTTGGAGGAAGAGAAGGGTTCTGTGGTGTCAGAGGGTGTCACTGGTGAACATGTCTGGAAAAAGGAAGTGTGTGAAGTAAAAGCTTTGCAAAGTGTGTTCGGTATGTTGGTAAATGGTTGGGGTGAAAAGAGGTTGCTAGATTTAGATGTGAGAACTTATTGGAGTGTTAAGGATGAACTGTAATGTGACAAAGGATTGGTTTTTAGAGGAACTCGTTTAGTGCCACCTGAAGTGATTAGAGGTTAATTGATTAAAATAGCTCATGAGGTTCATCAAGGTATTACAAGATCGAAAGAGCGTTTTTCTGTTTATCATTGGTGGCCTGGGATGGAGAGAGAGTGAGAGGGAGGTACGTGAGTGCTTAGATTGTTGCATGAGTGACAAGATTAATAAGATCAGGGAACAACCCATGGTTGTGAGAGATGCTCCTAAGAGAGCATGGGATGAAAGTTTTCAGGATATATTGGGACCTCTTCATGATATGGAGAAGAAAAAATTAATTGCACTTCTGGTGAATTCATATTTTAGGTAGCCTAATATTGCTATTGTGAATGAGGTGCCAACGTCTAAGGTGATTGATTTCTTGACTCATGTTTTTGCAAGGGAGGGGTTGTCTGGTTCTTTGCTGGCTGATAATGGGGTGCAATTTGTGTTGAGAGAGATGGAAGAGTTTTTGCACAGATGGGGTATAATGCGTAAAAAATCTGCATTATATCATCCAGAAACAAATGGTACTGTGAAGAGGATGGTGCGTACCATTAAGGAAGCCATACAATTGGTGAGAAGTGCTGGAAAGGATTGGGTCTGTGAATTGTGTTAATGGTTGGAAGTGTATAGGCTAACTCCTCATAGTACTATATCCTGCATGGGTTAAGGAGTCCTTTGAATTCAATAGAAAGGTGGAAGATGCTACATGGAAGGAAAGAATGTTAAAAAAAATTATAGTTAGGAAGGTGTATACAGACAAACGTAAAGCTGCAAAAATGATTGATGTAGTACTGGGAGATGTGGTCAAGGTGAAAGCTCCTGTCATGCATGAAGTGTTTTCTAAGTTTATTTGACCTATGAAGGTCATCAAGGTGTTCAACAATGCAGTAAAACTGGAAGATGGATGTATATGGAACCTTAATCAATTTGTCAAAGTTTGCAAAAAAATGTGGGAGATGAGCAACTTAAATGTGATGAAACCTTGGACAACAGGAACATTGCTAAGGTAGTTGTTCACAAGAAGATGGAGAACGGAGAATCAAGACAACTCAGGAAATTTAAGGACTTTATGATGTCTAGATAAGTCGTGTTATAGGTTTATTCTTTCTTTTCTTTTATTTGTTTTGGTTATGTTTGGTGAAAGAAGGGAGATATGTGGTATGCTGCCTTGGCATGGGAGTGCATATTAATGTCTATGAGAGTTCCTGAGTTATTTATGCTTAGTCTATAGATTGTTAAGGTGAACAGTTTCTGCTGGAGCCTTGAAGGAGCTGCTACTAATGCTGTGGATGGGGTCTGCAAAGAGAATAAATACTTCTTTCACCAAGCATTTGTGTTCCACGCATTTATTGAACACTTCACCCTGTTTTAGGAAAAGTCAAAGTTTCCTGTTAACCTCAAACATTAGAAGCATGTGATATATATACAATTTCCCAAATATAGGCAGACATATGTCAATAGAACAAGAAATGTGATTACTGGTGGATACGCAAAATTCTGAAACAACTTACCAGAGAATCTTAGAGACATTTTTTATATAATTGGAACATACACTCTCTTTAGGAATAGCTCAAATAAACATGCTGAGAAAGTACCACAAATCTGTTGTTTTTAAAGACATAAATGTCACAATGCATTACACTTTTCCGAGTCTTCCCTGTGCATGTTGAAAACCGTTTTGTATGGAAATGGTTAGTGCAGTCCCAACAATTCTTGAGTCCTTGAAAAATGAGAGACCTCTCCACTGTTTCTTGGGCTTTCTGGACATTCACATTGGGCCAGATGTACGACGCGCAAAATAGCGCCTCGCAAATTGCGAATGTTTTGCGACTTGCAATTTGCGAGGCCCTATTTTGGATGTACAACAGTGTGTTTCACACTGTTTGTGATTCCCAATGGGGTCGCAAATTGAGAGGCTCATGAATATTAATGAGCCTCTCGCAATTTGCAACCCTATTGGGAATGGCAGGCCCTCCCAGGTATGGTTGCCTGCTGGGCTCAGCAGACCACCATGTCTGGGACTGCTTTTAAATAAAGCATTTTTTTTTAATGCAGCCCATTTCACTTAAAGGAAAACGGGATGCATTTAAAAAAGAAAAAAATGAAACGTTTTCGTTTCATTTTTTAAGGGCAGATAGGGGTCCCTGGCACCACTGCCTGCCCTTAAAAATATTTTCCCCTGCATTTGCAAAGGGAAGGGGTCCCCTGGGGACCCCTTCCCTTTTGCGAGTGCATTACCACCCTCTTGAAGAGGGTGGTAATTTGCGAGTGTTTTGCGACTGCAATTGAGGTCGCAAAACATTCATACATGGGCTTGCGCTCGCTATTAGGAAGGGAACGCCCCTTCCTAATAGCGAGTTGCAAAACCTATTTAGCGAGTCGCAAATAAATTGCGACTCGCTAAATAGGCTTTGTACATGGCCCATGCTTTTTTGCAAAAACGATCGTACATATGGCCCATTGTTTTTCCGCTGTTACTGACTGTGTGGGTGCTTCTGTAGCTGACTCATGGGCCTACCGTTTGGACTGACTCTTGGTACTCCGATGTATGTTGCACCACCGAACCATAGTTACTATGGTGTGGCTTGATATCGCAGCTGTTGCCAGACAATTATGTGAGCATCACTAGAGAGGGCCTTTGGCTCTGCCCACATGTTGGGAGCCAGGAGTACATGCTTTGTTTGGGTCGAACTTGTGTGCTTCCACACAAAAAAGTGCTTGCCCTTCACACAGCTTTGATCATTTTTTTATTTATCCAGCTGCATGAGCTTGAGCTTCCAGGGGTACACACGTGACAATATAATGCTGTAAATGTGTCTTAGATAACTGGATAATGTATGGTGTTTTTCTCTGGCAGCAGCACAGATGGGAGGAGGTCAGTCATTAACCTACATAGATGTTTTGCTCTGACTTGAAAGTGCAACTATTTTACGGTTCCTACTAATACAGTAAGACTGTGCATTTGGACAACATATGTGTCAAAACTATGGGGACTGACATGCCATCAGAATGTGTTGGCCAGATTCCTGGCTAGCTCACAGTCAGCCATCTAGATCCCTAAACCTCACAGGGTGCCGGATGGTGTCAGCAACCTCAATACATGACAACCCAAATTCCCCAAAGGAAATTGTGGAAACAGATCTACCCTTTTGTTATTATCTCAGGTATACCTTCAACTCATGGATCACCAAGTGCACCAACATAGTCACCCCCCTCAAATCCGCCAAGCCAGGCGGACCCACCAAACACACCAGCTGGTTCACCCCGGGACTCAAAACCACCAAATGCTATTGCAAATGCCTGTAAAGGATCTGGCATGCCAGCAAAGGACCGAACGAGCAAGCCACCTTCAAACTGGCTCTCAACTGCTACCACCAATGCCTGAAAGGCACTAAAAAGAATGCCCTGACCACCTGCCTTCAAGCCAGCCCCAACCACAGCAAAGAACTCTTCAACATCGTCAAAGAGTTCTCCCACCCCTCAGCAACCAAGAACAATGTCACCCCCTCCCGCGATCTCTGCAACACCCTAGCCGACTTCTTTCACAGCACAATCAGCATCATTTACGAACACTTTGACCTCCAACTGCCAGTCACCAGCATCCACAGCCTCCTTAACCTCACCAACTCCCACTCAAACCCGAGGATTACTACAAGGGACTATCTCACCACACCAAGCACATCCACTATTATGAGCTTCATCCACTCAGGACACCTAGGGACCCCTGCCCCCACCACATGTTTAACTTGGGTAACAACACACTCAGCAAAGAACTCACCACCATCTTCAGCACTTCCTTCACCTTTGCCACATTCCAAAAGGTATGAAAACACCCGGAAGTTAAACCATTCCTTAAAAAAACATCTTCAGACCCAAAGGAGTTCAAAAACTCCTCGTTCATTTTCCTGCTTTCATTCACTGCTAAAATTTTAAAAAACAATCAACTACTAACTCACCAACTACCTAGAAAGAAACAACCTCCTGGACCCATCCCAATCCGGATTCTGCTCGAATCAAAGCACAAATACCACCTTAATTACAGCCACTAATGACGTCAGGACACTCCTAGACTGGGAAGAAATTGAAGCCCTGATCCTCCTCGACCTCTCAGCAGCTTTTGACACTGGATCCCACTACACCCTCCTAAAAAGACTCCACCAGATAGTGATCCAAGGGGACGCCCTCAAGTGGATAGCATCCTTCCTCACTGGAAGAACCCAGTGTGTCCGCCTTCCGCCCTACACCTTGGGCCCTAAGGACATAATCTGCAGAGTCCCCCAAGCGTCCTCACTAAGCCCTGCCCTGTTCAACACCTATATGAACCCTCTGGCTACCTTGGACATGACCTATGGCATTACCATCATATTATATGCTGATGACACTCAGCTCATCCTCCCCCTATCCGCAGACAACGTCATATCCAAGGCAAACTTTCACCAGTGCATGACCAAGGTTGCCCACTGGATGCAAAACAACTGCCTCAAACTCAATACTGACAATACGGATATACTCATCTTTGGGAGTAACACATCTCCGTGGTATGACTCCTAGTGGCCAGCAGAACTGGGACCCTCACCCACAACAACACGCCAGGAACCTGGGCATCATACTGGACAGCAAACTCACCATGAAAAAACAGATAAATGCAATATCCTCAGCCTGCTTCCTCACTCTCTGCATGCTCTGGAAAATCTTCAAGTGGCTCCCCACCAGCACCAGACGTACCGTCACCCAGGCCCTCGTCACCAGTGCCTGTACTACGGCAACACCTTCTACGTGGGAATCAAATCTCAGCTGCTAAACAGAATAGAGACCATTCAGAACTCAGGGGTCAGGCTTGTCCTCCCATGTTGGGCCAACACCACCCCTCACCTCAGAACTTTTTACTGGCTCCCTGTCCATAAAAGGTGTCAGTTCAAAATGCTAACCCATGCCTAGATGGGACTTGCATAATCAGGGACCAGCCTACATCAACCTCAGAGTAAACTTTCACCAACCCCTCAGACAACTGCGCTCCACCTCCCTCTCCCACACTCCCCCCATCCACTGAAGCAGGAACTGCAGCTGCTCCTTCTCCTAACGGGCCGCCAAGACCTGGAACAGCCTCCTCCTCCACCTCCAGACCTCCCCCACCCTGCAGGTTTTTAGAAAAGGTCTGATCATTTGACTCCACGTGAGAGACTGGCTCTAGATTCACTACGGACCAATGACTCCCTGGTCATACGGGAAGCAGATAAGGGCAGGAATGTTGTCCTTATGAAGAAGGGAGACTACATGGGTGAAATAGAAAGACAGCTAGGTGACCTAAATTGTTATGAACATGTGTCCACAAACCCAATGAAGGGATTGACGGTATTCATGAACAGGAGGTTGGGGGATTGGAGAGACAAGGGACTACTATCCGATGAAGAATTCCACTATTTAGCTGTAACAAATCCCTGCTATCCGTGTATATACATTCTCCCAAAGGAACACAAGGGTGGTGCCTTCCCTCCGGGTAGGCCTATCATTGCAGGAATAGATTCCCCCACTGAACGTCTATCTGAATACATAGACACCTTTCTGCAACCTCTATTAAACAACCTCCCGGCCTATATGCAAGATAGTAAAGACATCTTTAACAAATTTGAAGATGTCCAATGGTCAGAGGGTTTAATATTTGTTACATTTGATGTCACCCTCCTTTATACGTGTATAAAGAAACAATTTGGCCTATGGGCTGTGGGTCATTTTCTCAAAAATAAGACAGCGGAGTGGTATGAGCACAATGAGATGCTCATGGATATGATCGACGTAATTCTGTCAAAGAACTATTTCTTGCACGGTGGACGCTGGTACCTCCAGCGACAAGGGACCGCAATGGGTTCAAAATTTGCTCCCTCGTACGCGAGACTGTTCATGGGTTGGTGGGAGAAGGAGCACGCTTGGGGCCAATATGCCTCCCCCTGGTTGGAGAACATCATTTTCTGGGGGAGGTATATTGATGATGTGATTGTAATCTGGAATGGCTCTGTGAACCAATTGATGGAGTATCACAACTTTTTGAACGACAATCCATATAATGTGAATCTAACAATGACATATGACAGCAAGAGAATTGACTTCCTAGACATTACATTCGATGCGAAGGAAGGACGCATCCACAGTAAGCTTTATCGGAAACCCACCACCTGTAACAGCACATTACATGCCACCAGCGCACACCCCAGATCCACCATTAATAACATCCCTTATGGTGAGATGGTGAGGGTGAGAAGAAATTGTAGTGAACCAGACACCTTCGCAACTAATCTGAAGGAGGTAAAGGACCGATTTATAAAAAGAGGTTACAAGGAGAGGGTCCTACAAAATGCAGAGAAAAGGATCAGCCAAACATCTAGAGAAGTTACACTAAAACAACGTTGAAAGTATTCTAGAACAAAGACCCAGAACACTAGTATCAGCTTCATTACAAAGTTCAGTAAACATAGCAATGAAGTTTACAAGACACTATTAAAACATTGGGTTCTATTGCAGGAGGTGCCAGGCCTAAGGGATGCCATCACATAGAAACCCAAGGTGACATACAGACGAGGTAAAACTATAAGAGACATGCTATGTCCAAGTTACGTAGCACCAGATAAAACAGATAAGAACTGGTTACCAAGACAAACGCAGGGTTTCTTTACATGCACGGACTGCAATATATGCCAATTTGGCAAAAACTAAATAAAACAGTTTCAATACAATACAGAGCAGACTTACACCATCCCCCACACTATCAACTGCAAAAAAACTTTTTTGGCGTACATCATCGGCTGCAGTTGTAACATCATCTATGTAGGGAGCACAGATAGGGCCCTGAAAACTAGAATACAGGAACATGTCAGGGCAATTAAGCAACATGACACCAGGTACCCTATGACCACACATATGACGGAACAACACGCAGGGAAACCTGAGATCTGGTTCTATGGGATAGACCATATCTCACCGAGGGCGAGGGGTGGAGATAGTGAGTTGGCACTCAGACGTAATGCCAGAAACCGGTCCTAGGATGCTTGTTTCCGGTCCAGGGAAGACATGGCTTGGCAGTTCGGGCTGGACTGTTCCCATGAGGCACAGGGTCAGACTGATTTGCATATGGCCATGTCTGAACTGGGGTGGTGGAGTGAGCTAAAGAATGATGATGGATTAAACCCAGATCAGTTGACTGGGGGTGAGTGTTTGATTGGCTCAAACGTTCCGTCCATCATCCCCTTTTGTGGCACTCAGACGTAATGAGGCAGGATGGATTTGCCGCTTACGTTGTGTCACTATGGGACACAACATGGATGATGAGCTCCATTACTTTCTGTAGGGGCATTTACTCATTGGATGACAAAACACTTTCAACATCAAGTTGATTATTCCATCAGAAAAAAATGTCTGAATCTTAAATTAATATCTGCTTTTTAAAAATTCTCTTGACTTTGGAGTGCCCCATACTTGGGTTTACACTCCCTGTCTACGTAAGGTCTATCTCGCACTTACTTATAGACTTCTTAATGTATGCTTACATAATTTATGTTACTTAAACACACAATACTGTTTCATTTAGGGACACCCTGCCCCCTTCTCACAGTGGAGAAGATATGAGAGCTTGCACCATTAGTATTCACATAGGAGGCCCTTACAAGCAATGGCCAATGTGATGCATTCCAGGGCCATTATGAGATCACTGCTTAACTCTTCCAGGGGGCACCTTCTATCACTGGACATGGATTTAATAGATGCTTATGCCTGTACAACCATTTGAGCATTAGATGACAATACGCTTTAGTAGTAAAAACACATACTTTACCAACCATGTTCATTTTAACAACATAGAGATACTTGTGGCACGGCTTGAAATATAATTCAACCGGGATGACATTCCAACACAAGAGAGAAAAGATAAACAGGGAAATAAATAAGCCATGTGTATATATTTTTTTCTATTTTTTCAAATTTTTATTTTCTGATGTGCCTTTAAGGGCCGTTGCGTGACCCCTGAATGCTGAGATGGCGTACGTTAACAGGAAACCCCTAGTGAGGGCGCGAAACTCGACATGGCCAGACACCGACCATGTCAGCAGCAATAGGAGCTTATCAAGGTAAGCTCAATGTTTAGAACTTTGTTACCGGTACATCTTTTGTCACACTCCCCCCCCCCCCTTTTCATGACACTGGACGGGTCTCGGCTATGATCGTACGGATTTTATACGCAATGAATATCATTAATGTTACATGGGGAATCCTTCTGAGGCACGATTTAGGTTCGGGGCTCCGCATGGGCAGGGACTTTCTCGCATTATATTAGTGATTTTTTGCTGCACATTGCGAGCGTACTTTGGTAGACTTGGAACAGTGGTTCCACCTCTATTGATACTTCCATCTAAATATTATTTGACTGTGATTCCACACATTATCATAAACGTACGTTATGCTCATAATGCATAATGGGGAATTCCTCAGATGTACCATTTGGCCACCGGGCCCCATATAGGAAGTGATCTCCTCGCATTATAGTGGTGATTCCGGCAATATGTTCTGATGTTAAACTAGAGAGCACGTGAGAGGCTGATTTTGGACTCTCATTATATAAATGGATATGTGTATGGTGACCCCCTTTTTTATCAGTATGAATCTTCATATTGATAAAAAGGGGGATAAATAAATATATCCCGTCCTGCGGGCAATAATATTGGAATTCCAAAGGGGCAAACATTCGACGGATGAGAGATCTGCCTTGATACATCTTAAATAACACTGAGTACACATGTAAATAGTTTCTTTAGAGCAGAAAACACTGAGTCTCATGGGCTTCGGGACAACATATGTTCAACGGGGGGTCCTAACCTCAGGATCATCATTATTCCAATCCCCAGGCACTGTTGCAGTGTGGCACTGAACCTAGCCTGGATCCAAGGGGGATTAGGTATGCAGAAGGAGAAAACTGACAAAATGGAATAGTATAGTGCTGACACATATGGCACTAGTCAGAGAAAGAAATGACTGAACAATACGGTATGTTTCATGGGCCGCTTTTTTGTTACAAAAATAGTTCATAATGGTCTCACTATGCATTCACTCTCTTGCTTAAACTCTCGCCTTTGAATCATTTAGAGTAACAACCCAATATGTGCAAATAGCATGTCGAGTTTTTATAACTAATAAGGATTATTGATATTTGAAATTTATAACTCAGTGACCCCTTTAGCTTCCTTTCTTCTCTTTTCTTTTCCTGTTACTATGTCATTATGTTGATATCTGACTGTACACACTGTCCCTGTAGATATATAGGTGGAGATTCAACTTTATTACTGTGTTGTTTTGTATTTATAAATGTTGTACTGTTAGTCTTTATACACGTTGTATTATACACTATATGTTTTGTATGTTTCACAGCCCTGGTGAAGTCCACAGAAGTCAGACGAAACGCGTTGGCTGTTTTAACAATATTCATGTGAAGATTAAAGGACTATTTGGATTTATACCAATTGGATGGGCTAAATCATTTTGGAACTTATTCATTGTGGTGCACTTCACATTTGTGATTGAATCGACGTTGGCCCTTGGGACTGCTCCCTGGAAACAGCGGGAGTAGTAGATGTGCACACCATACAACAGTAATACTTTGAACATTGGACTTACTGTGGGGGATTATTGGGGGAGGTGCGTTGTGTGTATTTTAGGCTTGCTAATTCGCTTTGGTTGTATAAGGTCTGAAAACCTGGCTGTTTGACTAACTGCAGCCAGCAGCAGCAACCCCCAGCACCTGGATACCCTAATGGGTGATAAGCCGTAATGTACAATTCCAATTGATTGATTGATTGATTGATTGACTGATTGGATGCCCGAAGGGAGACACAAGAAATCCGCAATTTGGCATTTCAAACATTTACTGAAGCAATTTGATTCTTGTGTAAAATACATGCGCTGCAATTATTACCAGAAGGAAACAAAGCATTGTAACTAGTTTTCAAGAAGGGTGAAAAAGATTAATAATTTAACCACTATAGTTATTGCAGTAATTATATGAATATATATAATTGTACTCCTATGTGCCACAACCTATCCTAGACAGCATAGTAATTATTCCTTTCTGCCAGATACCTTGGAGTGGCCTAACTTACCATTTATCTGTGTGTATGATTCCTCCGGAAGCCAGTATGGCGTAAAACAGACCACCATCTCTCGAGTGATAGGGATGAGAATCAGCAGGGCTGGAAGTCAGACAAGGGCAAACCTCCAGAATAATCCATGGAAATGCTCCTCTTCCAAACAATAGCTAGGGGGCAGTTCATATATATAATAAAAACTGGACCCATTCGCACAGAAGCTTATGTCATTATTTATTCTACAGACTCAGAGTTGCCTCCTAATGGACAACAAAATGAAAGGGCATTGTGCTTAGTGCACTTAATACTTGGACAAGATGTACAGGGTTGAGATAATATGCCTATGAAGAAATGCATTTGTAAGTAAAACACAATGGGCCCAATTCACAAAAGTAATCTGAGACAAAATCCTAAACTTACTACTTTTGGAATTCACAAAAGGCATTTAGTAGTAGTAAAGTTAGGAATCCTAACTTTACTACTACTAAATGCCTTCTGTGAATACCAAAAGTAGTAAGTTTAGGATTTTGTCTCAGATTAGTTCTGTGAATCGGCCCCTTTGTGAGTACATTATCGCATGCAAGCAAAATGTGCTAAAAGTCACAGTCTAAATCGATGTCAAGTGTAAACATGAACATGTAAAAATGGGAGCATTTGTGCACAGGCCCAATTAACCCTCACAACACAACTTTCACCTAACTTTTTAACCTACACCAATATTATTATACAATTACAATGCAGTTCTTTGCTTCCACACAAATACATATCAATTCCCATGCTATTGATTTGTAATGTTTCACTTTAGAGAAGAAACAAAAATCCCTTATCAAAAGTTCAAAGATAGGTGGGCAACATTGCTCCGTAAGTAAGAACAAACCTCAAAAAAGGATCATGTGCTGAAAAAGTCTATAAATTACAACAAAAATAAAACATCCAATTTCATTAACAATACAGTGCGCAGAAAAAGTATCAATGAGGTACGTAAAGGAAATGACTGATATAAAATGTTAAATTTATTTAATAAAATCTTATTCAGTATACTTCATACATGATTAAAAGCATATCCTCATTCAAGAAGTTACAATATTATAGACCTCTATAATTGCAATTTCAAAACAAATAACACAGAAAACTTAAAAACAGTCGACGCGGCGTTTCGATGAGATGTAACTCCTTCAACTCCTTCAGGACAGAGTTTACAAACAAGGTCTAATTGAAATACATAGAAATCAAGGCTTTTCTTAATTTAAGTCACTTGATTGAAATGGAGGGCAGAAGCTCATCCGGTTGGCATTATACAAGAAAAGGATGACCTTTAAATTAGTACATAATCCTTTGTAATTGTTCATTAGAGCCACCAAAAATATGGGATCAATTTCAAAGTCGATTTAAAATATAAGCCGTTTGGAAACTGAAAAGTACATAGTCAAAAAGTGCACCGTGACTTAGGCATCACTTTTAAGATATCGGCGTTTCCAAGAGTTGACGATACTCTTCTCCAATTGCTTGGGATTGATGCTGGAGTATTAAAGTTAAAATCAGTTAAAATCAGACGGCCTCCCTGCTCTAATGAACTTCTTCCGGGCCAGGATTTCAAGCAATTGGAGAAGAGTATCGTCAACTCTTGGAAACGCCGATATCTTAAAAGTGATGCCTAAGTCACGGTGCACTTTTTGACTATATACTTTTCAGTTTCCAAACAGCTTATATTTTAAATCGACTTTGAAATTGATCCCATATTTTCGGTGGCTCTAACGAACAATTACAAAGGATTATGTACTAATTTAAAGGTCATCCTTTTCTTGTATAATACCAACCGGATGAGCTTCTGCCCTCCATTTCAATTAAGTGACTTAAATTAAGAAAAGCCTTGATCTCTATGTATTTCAATTAGACCTTGTTTGAAAACTCTGTCCTGAAGAAGGTGAAGGAGTTACATCTCACCGAAACGCCGCGTCGACCGTTTTTAAGTTTTCTGTGTTATTTGTTTTGAAATTGCAATTATAGTGGTCTATAATATTGTAATCTCTTGAATGAGGATATGTTTTTAATCATGTATGAAGTATACTGAATAAGATTTTATTAAATAAATTTAACGTTTTATATCAGTCATTTCCTTTACGTACCTCATTGATACTTTTTCTGCGCACTGTATTGTTAATGAAATTGGATGTTTTAATTTTGTTGTATTTTATAGACTTTTTCAGCACAAGATCCTTTTTTGAGGTTTGTTCTTACTTACAGAGCAATGTTGCCCACCTATCTTTGAACTTTTTGATAAGGGATTTTTGTTTCTTCTACAGTGTTACCCTGTCCCTTTTCTTAGAATCAGGGTATCTCCCTCCTTTTTTTTAATGTTCACATTACCATACAATGTTCCTTTAAAGCCAGACCTATTGGCATTGCCAAAGCTTGTTAACAGCGATTCTTACATTCCTATCAGTTTTCAGTGTCACATTACTAGCATGTGGGACTGTGGTACTCACAATGTGGTTGTGCAATGCAGCAAATCTTCAATATGTGATCCATCACCACCAGCTGCCGTATTCTATATATGGCACACTTTCCCTGTTTGAGCCACTGCGCACCTTTCATAAGGTGTGCTGGAAGCAAATAGGGCAGGACAGATGCAAACACACGCTGCCCCAGGGGCAGCACATTCGAGTGAAATACAGAGCGGATGCCTCAAAGCAGATTCATGTTTCACTTTCAAGAGGAGAGAGAGATCCCTTTGCAGGCGGGTGCAGTGAATGACTGCACCCACCTGCAGGGGGATGTCTAGGGGGTCCATGGGACCCCCTTTTGTCCCTCCCAGATGACTGCTTTTTAGTTCACCTCTTAAAGGTATGTTTGCCTCTGCGCCAATGTTGATAATACGTTACAGGAGCAGAGGCAAAGTGATTCCCTCATTTGCATGGGGCCATGCCCCCATGCAAATGAGGAAATGCCCTCTCTTGATAGTGCTGGTGCTACATGTGCACCAGAGCTATCAGTATTACTGAAGGGGATGCACAATTGTCTGTGGTCCCTTCTGTAATACCATTGTGCCCGGGGGACACAAAGCGGGCGCACACACCCGTTGCGCCCTCATGGCACGATCTATAATACAGCCCCAGATAGTTAACAAATATTCACTTTTGTAAAGTTCACCCATTCAGGAGATACATTCATGCAATGTTCTTTGCAAAGGATATTTTAGTAGTGTCTCCAAAGCATTTCTACTATACAAAATAGCATTTATCCACGTAGTTCCCTGCTTATTTTCCTTTTTCAACTTTGTATTTCAGGCTATGCTAGGCACTGATGGTGGCAGACAAAAACCTGTGATTATGATTTCTAATGGCCTTTCCCTTCTACTTCAGAAGTGTTCCTATTAACATCGAACTGACCTGATATTTACCTGGTCTCTAGGCTGACACTGAGAACATTTGATAACAGAGTGTATGGCAGAATGCATGTACAGGGCCGCCATTATTTGTTCATGTGGGCACATGTGATGTGATGCTTGTCAAATGCTAACATTTTTCTCAACATAGTCTCAAAGTGACCTGTAGTGTATGTCGCCAAGTCACAACAAAGCGTCAACTAAATTGCTGTTTTGTACAATTCAAACTTAGGAAAGATGGCAGCTTAAATAATAATTTCTTAAATACTATTTCCAAATGCAAAATCACAACTTAAACATCTTAATTTGAAATATTGTTTTAGGCGTTAGAGTGTCTAGAGTGAAAGCAAATTTTAGAAATCAGATGCAGCCTACATGGAGGCTTTCAGGTAACAGCAGCCTTTCCACCTGTCGGGTTTTTAAGGGCAGAGAGTCACTGACCAACTTTCCAGGAAATTGTAACAAGGTGTGATGGTTTCTGATTACTTCTCCCTTTATCCTGCTGGACTGAGTGGCTGTGGTATTCAGACAAAATATCAAGTAAAACATATCGAGATGCAGAAAAATAGAATTTTTAATGACGTTATCAAGAAATATCATGATGCAGGAATATTGTTCCGTATATGAACAGTGGTTCTGCTACCTTCAACAATTATTTGCTTCTTTTGATTAGTCCCCTACAGGTGGGACCTACAACAAATGATATATTAGCACAACACTGAAACAAGAAGACAAATGTTTTTGCAAAATATATAGATATATTGAAGAAATCATATATTTGAAAAATCTACTAAACAAAACACATATCCAACATGCACAACAAGCATAAGTGATTATCTACAATAGTGACATACAAAAGTGATAGATTGTGACTGTACACATCACGACACTACAAAATTTGAACAAAAAACATGAAGTCATCAATTGGTCTTTCCAGTAGCGTTGTATTCCTAGCAACAAAGAGCACCCTAGCAAAACCTCCTTTTTCTGTATGGGTCTTGTTGGGCAAGATTGCTAGACCATTAACGCTGACGTTTCGACCCCTGGTTTATGTGTGCATATCAATGACATCACTGTGGGGTCTTCTTCAGGACAAAAAACTGTTGTGTATGCCCTTTATGAAGTGGATAGCTAATTGAGTCAAGGAGCCTATCCGGGCTTATCGGGAATTCACGGTAGACGGGAGAAATCTTCCTCCTTTGTGGCCAATGTCGCACAAGTTCATTAGAGGTTTCAGTGTCCAAAATTTCAATATTCAAGAAGTAACAGGGGCAAATGCTCCCCATAAGCCTCCGGGGCTGTAGGCTCGGAGAGTGAAAAAAGGGGGCTAATCTTGTTTATACTTAAGTATTCATCATGAGACAACATGACCTGGTAATTGCCAGTGTCAATTATGGCCCGGCAGCTTTTGGGGTTAATTCTCCGGCAACTAGCTCGGAGTCCGTACTGGAGACTCCTCATTGATATGTTCATATAGTTTGTAGTTTGTTTTTGTTTTTAAATTTAATGTAATTTTTAGAATCGTAGCAGGTTGTGGGGTTTGTAGGGGTACAGGGTGGGAAGTAAATTAATTATAATGAATTAATTTATAATTATAAAAATTTTAATTGATAATTAATGACATCATTTGTGTAATTAATTTATTGTTTAAGTTAAGGTTTTGGTGTGGGTTGTGGGGTTTGTAGGGGTACAGGGTGGGAAGTAAATTAATTTTAAATATTTAATAATTAATGTTAGTTAATCATAATTATTCAATTGATAGTTAATTAAGTAAATTGTGTAATTAATATATTTTTTAAGTTATACTTCAGGTGTGTTTTGTGCTTTGTTGGAGTAAAGAGTTGGCAAGTTATTTAAAATAATTAATTAATTATTGTTAATTGTTTAATTGCTAACTAATTATGCAATTTGTGTAATTATCATAATTTTTTTAAAATAATTTAGGTGTGGGCTGTTTGGATATTAGGGGTAAGGGTGGGAAGTAAATTAAGAATTAATTTTAGATAATTCATCATTAATTCAGAATTAATTACTTAATTGATAATTATATAAATTGTAAAAATTACCATATTTGTTTAGTTATATTTTGGTATGTGTTGTTTAGTTTATAGAGGTATAAGATAGAAAGTTATTTGAGTAGTAATACATAAAAAATGATGTATTCATTTATTAAAAATGTTGCTAATTATTATGTAATGTGTTAATTGTGTTATGCCTTTTAATTTCAATTACTTTTTCATTGTTGGCTGTTATAATTGTGAGAATATAGGGGCTCATTACGATGTCAGTCGGACCGGCAACCGCTGGATTGCAATGCATGCGAATACACAGAAATCCAGCCGCCGTGGTCCTTCTGACTCTGCCATGAAATTTCGACCGCAATGGCATTGGAAAGGACCAATGGAGCCAGTCGGAGAGTGGACCACTTTGCGAACCACCCGCCCAATTACAATGCGCTTTTCCTACGAGCCGACCATGGCGGTCCAACCACCTCATCTGAGCTGGCAGAAAGGGAGGGATATATGCCTGAAATTTACCTGTACACAGCCTCTCACATCCTGTGCCGACATGGAGCCTATTGTACATGTCCTGCCACTGCTGTATCTGCTAAATGATGCCCAAAATCAACACTGTCATGGACACAACTGCCGGCAAGTCTCCTACCTACCTGTGCACATGGAGTCCGCAGCAAATCGATGCACCATCATGGAAAAGCAGGGGCATAGCTTGCTCAGTATGAGTGGGGGTGTGTAAGCAACATGTTTCCAAACTTCACCCTGGCACATCTTACCAATACATATTTCATGAGAAGCAGGACATGAGGGGGCCTGAATCGACAATGGAAAGAGCGGGTAGTGAGAGTTGTGTAGCTGGGTTTGAAGTGGTCCGGGGTTGCCGGTGCTTAGCACGGGCAGGTCGAAAAAGCAGATGTAGAGACAGGTTCCATTGGACTCTACATGCTTGCACTCACAGTCAGGGTGCAAATTAAATTCAACTCTGCAGCAGTACCACCTTCCACTGCCGCTGATGTAACTGCATAGAGTCTCGTAATACTCCATTCCCACAGTTGTGAGGTCAGAACTGAAGCATTATCATAATATTATGAAATGAAGTTATTGTTGTTGCTCCAATAACTAATAAAACTGTCAACCATTGGCAAATCCAATCGTCCTCCTGGCTTCATGTAGGTGCAATGTAACTCGTATCTGATAAGTTGAGGTTGTGCAAGGACAGAAGTAGGAATATATTGTTTGTGTGGGACAATATGCTAATCACAGATGTACAGCTTACATGCTTGTAAGACATGCCCTCATGTACATCAGCTGTGCCTCTGGTAGAGACCCTCCCCCCAGAACAGCCATCACACTCAAAGTCCTCTTGTGGAGAAGAGGAAAAACACAATGAAACACAAAATTTACCACACTGTACTAGCCCACCACAACATAGAAGACAGAGATCATGTGTATGTGTCAGCGTGGGCAGGTCAATACAGACACTGCACATCACCTGACGGAAAGCACTACTACCCAACGTTTTCGTACACAATACATCAATCATGAGTTTGTGAGACTGCATACAGACCCCCTGGTGCCACAACACCATGGATAAGGCTATGGGCATTATAACCTTGGTCCAAACACATTTTGGTGGGTCACTGTATGCCACATCACAGAATGTATGTTCCCATCACATCTACATGATGCCATCAATGTCCAGGTCACTCACACTGTACAGTCACACTCTTGCAAACTCTACATTTGTGCACATCTCAGAAGCTGGTGTACTGATGTGTACAATAAACAGTGTCATAAAACACCACCTCTTCATGAGTAAAGTAGCAATCATCTTCTGTGACACCCTCACATTGCTCATAAGCTAGGCCGTGTTGTGACATCGCAAAAGAAACAATTGATGGACGGAATGCTGGACAATGCAAACATTCACCCCCAGTCACAAGGATCTGGGTTAAATCCATCATTCTTTTGCTCACACACCACCCTAGTTTGGACCCAGCCATATGCAAATCAGTCTTGACCCTGTTCCTTGTGGGAACAGTCCAGCCAGAACTGCCAAGCCAGGTCCTCCCTGGACCGGAAAAAAGCATCCTGGGACCGGTTTCAGGGCATCACCCTTCATCAGCCAGGCTAGCTTGAGTCCAGTGGTGTAGTGAGCACGGGACCCACGTCTGGGCATACCCTTCCCACTTAGGGCGACAAATGCAAAAGAAACAATTGATGGACGGAATGCTGGACAATGCAAACATTCACCCCCAGTCACAAGGATCTGGGTTAAATCCATCATTCTTTTGCTCACCACACCACTCCAGTTTGGACCCAGCCATATGCAAATCAGGCTTGACCCTGTTCCTTGTGGGAACAGTCCAGCCCGAACTGCCAAGCCAGGTCCTCCCTGGACCAGAAAAAAGCATCCTGGGACCGGTTTCAGGGCATCACTCTTCATCAGCCAGGCTAGCTTGAATCCAGTGGTGTAGTGAGCACGGGACCCACGTCTGGGCATATCCTTCCCACTTAGGGCGACAAATGCAAAAGAAACAATTGATGGACGGAATGCTGGACAATGCAAACATTCACCCCCAGTCATAAGGATCTGTATTAAATCCATCATTCTTTTGCTCACCACACCACCCCAGGTTGGACCCAGCCATATGCAAATCAGTCTTGAACCTGTTTCTTGTGGGAACAGTCCAGCCCGAACTGCCAAGCCAGGTCCTCCCTGGACCAGAAAAATGCATCCTGGGACCAGTTTCAGGGCATCACCCTTCATCAGCCAGGCTAGCTTGAATCCAGTGGTGTAGTGAGCACGGGTCCCACGTCTGGGCATTCCCTTCCCACTTAGGGCGACAAATGCAAAAGAAACAATTGATGGACGGAATGCTGGACAATGCAAACATTCACCCCCAGTCACAAGGATCTGGGTTAAATCCATCATTCTTTTGCTCACCACACCACCCCAGTTTGGACCCAGCCATATGCAAATCAGTCTTGACCCTGTTCCTTGTGGGAACAGTCCAGCCCGAACTGCCAAGCCAGGTCCTCCCTGGACAGAAAAAAAGCATCCTGGGACCTGTTTCAGGGCATCACCCTTCATCAGCCAGGCTAGCTTGAATCCAGTGGTGTAGTGAGCAAGGGACCCACGTCTGGGCATACCCTTCCCACTTAGGGCGACAATTGCAAAAGAAACAATTGATGTTGTGACATCGAACATACATCAGTATGGATGTCTCAGGAAATGTAAATGCACCTCTACTGCTAAAGCACTGCAATGGGCCTTTACACATCACCCACATGAAAAAGGAAAGTCAGGTAAATGGGATTCCCAAACACCACAGTCTCATCCATTTAAAGGCCACAATGTAAAGACTCCATGCAGATTTAGGTTATCCAAACCACTGGACGCCTGGAAGGCTATGGGCCAAGGCCACAATTCATATTGTACCTGCTTCAATGTCTCCATGTGCACAGGACCTGTGGCATGAGGTATAACCGGAACAATCAATATTGTCACAAAGTGGCATGCACATGTGACTAATTTGTAAGTGCAAGACTTGTAAAGAAACACTGCAGCAACAGCAGTTGTCAGACATCTAGTAAAAGTATGTGGAAGGAACACACATGAAAAGGGGTGTATGTGCATCTAAAGTACCAATTAGGTATGAAAATATAATACCCTCCATGTGTGGAGAATGAAATACCTACTTTGCATACATTAAACACATATCCACCCTACATCTCAGGTAGTACAGCAAGCCCAAGATGTGAACATTGGCCAAGTCAAGCTGCAATACTTACCATAGCAGATACCACCCCTTGCAATCTCAGTCCCAATTGGAACTCATCCCACATATACATCCATTGAACATTGACCCTTGTCCTCTGTTACACCATAACTTGTCCCAATTCTGACAAAACCTCCCTCTAAAAAACTGATCAGCTATCATGGTAAAAAAAACACAACTGTAGTCACTCATCCCAAATTAGCCAATAACAACAAGTAGCATCAGTAGCAACGGCAGGACAAAGGTGTTCTAAACAAAGCAAGTTGTTTATTATGGAATACAAATTAGGATCCAAAAACAAAGGCCAGTGGTCTGTCCAAAATCCAGGATGTGGTCCAGCACACTGCTGTGACACCTAACTTGCCGACCAGAACATTGCTAGGGAAAACCCCCAGGAAGGGTCATCTAGTGGGCAGTCCAGGCACCTCTATGATGCTATTTAGGTGGGCTGGGGTTGGGATCGGGAGGGCTGGGTTAATCCTTCGGAGGGCTCGGCTCAGGATTGGGAGTAGTGCGGTGGTCTGTGGGAGGGCTGGGATCGGGTTTGGGAGGGCTGGGTTTTATCATACGGGGGCTTTTGTGCACACAAAGGGTAGTGATGGGTATAGGGAGGGCGGGAATAGTTTTTTTAGTGTTTGGCTTGTCCTTAGAATATCTGCAGTTGGGTGGGGAAGAGGTCCTTTGGTTTTTGGGAGGAGGGTGAGTCAGTTTCTGGGTAGGTGGGCTTCCTTTTTTTACAACCTTTTGGGGGTAGGGCGGTTAGTAGGGGGGCTGGTATTTTTAGGGTGGAAGTGGAAGGGAAGGGCAGGGGATGGAAAGAAGATCTTTGGCTTTGGGAGGGGGCAGCTGTGACAATGCAGAGGTCAAGTGTAAACTGGGTAAGTTCTTTGGGAGACTGGAGAGGAGGCAAGCCAAGGCGTTGGGTGTTGGAGGTAGAGGGACGTGAAGTCTGAGGTATGGATGTGTGTGCTGTTTGTGCACTGTGGGTGTTTGGGTGATGAATGTTCCTGTTCCTTGCCAATGTGTGATGTGTCTGTGGCTGGTGGTGTGGGTGTGGTGTCTGGGTGTGTGATGTCGGTACTGGCTGTGTCCGGTGTTGTGGTGCCTGCCTGTATGTGTGTAGTGGTTGTGTCTGGTGGTGTGGTGTCTGCCTGTATGTATGTAGTGGCTGTGCCTGCTGGTGTGGTGTCTACCTGTATTTGTGTAGTGGCCTTGTCTGGTGGTGTCTGCCTGTATCTGTGTAGTGGCTGTGTCTGGTGGTGTGGTATCTGCCTTTATGTGTGTAGTGGCAGTTTCTGCTGGTGTGGTGTCTTGATCAATGTGTGTTGTGGATGTATGTGGTGCAGTGGGTGTGGTGTCTGGGTGTATGTTACTGGATGCGGTGGTGAGGGGGTCAACTGTCTGGTGAATTGTGATGTGCATGATTTTTTCCTCATGTTTCTGTTGTCATGTGCTGCGTTTGGATGTTGAGGTGGAAGCTTTCTCATGTGTGTATGTGCTTTGGGTAGGTATGGGAATAGGGATTGTGGATAGGGAAGAGACAGGAGGTGGGGTGGAAAGATGGAATTGGTGGAAGGCTGCCATGAGTGTGGAAGCCAGAGTCTGAAAAGATCTCTGTAGGGCAGACATGTCAGCATGAATGCATTCCAGGTACAATACCAACTGCGTCATCTGGTGGCTTTGCATATGGATGGCATTCAGCACTGCAGTCAGAACCTTATAGATCTGCCTCAGGATGTCAATTGCCTCCTCACTAAAGGCAGCAAGGGAGATGGGCAAGGGATGAGGTGCTTGGGGCAAAAGAGACTCCTCCCATCTTACGGGAGCAGGCCCGGACACCTGGCTGGGGAGCAGTAGGCAGGGTGGAGATGGAACGGGGGTGGCGGACATGGATGTCGCGGATGCAGGTCCAGGGGGGTCCACCACCACCAGGGAGTGGCCACTCAAGCTTGACTCAGATGACGATGCTGATGGATCGTCTGGCTCTTCCATGGCACTTCCATCACCTTCTGGACTACTGGTTCCCTCTGTGTCACCGGCGTGACGAGAACCACTGTAGCCAGCTGCTTCCCCAAAGTTCTCACGCCCTGTCTCCTCTGCTGACCTGGGTTGATGCTGGAAAAATTGTAGAAATGGGTTAATAGCAACTGCTTGAACACACTGGCAAACAGATCCTAACAACTCATTACACAATTACACAGATCACAACATGTAGAAGGATGACTACATTTCCTCCAACATTGATATGAGCACATGCATTAATACTACATGACCTGTGTGCAGTCACACATAATGGTGTCATAACCACAGTCTGCTCAAGTGCATGCGTGACCTTGTCCCAAAACCAGCCTCATCTGGCTAGCAGGAGATATCATCACCTTGTCAACCTAGGCCCTTGTAGCATACCATTGTTACCTGCTGTCATCAAATGGGATGTCCACATGGAATGCATCACTACCTCTCCACATAAGGCCCTGCAATCAGCAAATGGCCAGGTGACTTTAACCCACAACATGTAGAACTGCTGGGCACCTGCTCGGGTAAGTTGCAGCATAATCTGCCTACCAAGAAGTAGGTGTTACAGCAAACAAATGATGGACGGAATGCTGACAATGCAAACATTCTCCCCCAGTCAAAAGATCTGGGTTAAATCCATCGTTCTTTTGCCCACTACGCCACCCCAGTTTGGACCCAGCCATATGCAAATCAGTCTTGACCCTATGCCCCATGGGAACAGTCCAGACCGAACTGCCAGGCCAGGTCCTCCCTGGACCGGAAACAAGCATCTGGGGACCGGTTTCAGGGTATGTCACCCTTCTTCAGCCAGGCTAACTTGAATCCAGTGGCACAGTGAGCAAGGGACCCACATCTGGGCATACCCATCCCACTTAGGGCGAAAAGTGTTACAGCAAACAAATGATGGACGGAATGCTGACAATGCAAACATTCTCCCCCAGTCAAAAGATCTGGGTTAAACCCATCGTTCTTTTGCCCACTACGCCACCCCAGTTTGGACCCAGCCATATGCAAATCAGTCTTGACCCTGTGCCCCATGGGAACAGTACAGACCGAACTGCCAGGCCAGGTCCTCCCTGGACCGGAAACAAGCATCTGGGGACCGGTTTCAGGGTATGTCACCCTTCTTCAGCCAGGCTAGCTTGAATCCAGTGGCACAGTGAGCAAGGGACCTGTAGTGTAGCTCCTATTTCCCTTATAGGCTCTGCGCATTGGAATAATATATCCTATAGGTTTGACATAGGACTAAGGTCAGTATGTCCCTATCGAGTATATTAACCTTAATTACTTGTGCCAGCTAGCTCAGAGGCCACTAGAAACTCCTTGACAACAAGAAGGGAGTAGTTTCTGGCAGCCGCAAAACATGACCACTGTGTTTCCCTTTAGAATCAGAACGTGTCCCAGAGTCGTGGAAACAATAGATAACTATTTCACTCAGCTCAGTCATGCATGCTTAGTTTTCTCCAAGTTACACAGAAAGAAATAGACGGGCGTTTCAATAAAAGATTTATTGAACAGTCTTGTTTCTGGTGTAAGTAAAATGTGCTGTTACGATCACAAGACAGTATGCGAGATAAATAATGTACAGTGTGAGCAGTAGAAATAAATAATACTGCGAGAGCATTATCTTTTAGTACATATGCTGTTACATAAATAACACAGACTAAAAATGCGAGTACTCATACGATGCATTTCTAATCTAGTTCTACCCCAATGTACCTAACCTAACCTAAGTGTAGGACGAGGTATGAAGTGGGTGAAGTATTCCTTACTATGGTATACTAAGAGTATGCTAACCCCAGTATGCCTAGTATGCCAAGAGTCCCTCTAGGTTCTAGTCTGCTCCATACCTGAAGAATGAGAAAGGAAGGAATCTCTTTGCCAGACTCGAACTCCAACACCCCGCAAGGGAAGTTAGATCACTGGAAGCTGGACTCTCTGCGTGCAGGGATGACAGCGTCTTCTCAGTGCGTCAGGCCGGGAAACGGGCTCCTCTGAAGTCGAGGTCTCCTCTGATTTACAGGGGCTAGGGAAGGTATATTTATACCTGAGAATTACCTCAGAATGTTAGCATTGACGTGAGTCGGACAGCGGAAGACGTCATGAATGAACCCCTAAGGAATAATGGTTCATGCATAATATATGAGTCCTTGAAGAAATCAATAGTCCTGGACTAGGGAAACTCCCGCAGCCTAAGGGTCTGTTCTTCATGAACCCGTTGTGACGTTAGGGTGGACGGATGTCGGAGACCATGCCTGTATTTGGAGTGCACGGTTTAATGCCTAAATAAGGGCTGGGATTTTATGCCTATATAAGGGCAGGGCGAATTGTGCCTATATAAGGACATGATTCTGGAAAGCCCGTTTATGGACACCCTAAGAGGAATACAACACCCACTCCACTTTCGTGTGTACGATAATACTAAAATGCTAAACATTTAAAATGCTAAACATTAAAATGGAGTACCGCATATTTAAAAAATATTTCTTAAAAGCATTAAAAAACATAGTAAAAATGCAAAAAGGTACTGTACATATTAAGCAATGCTTTTCATTTCAGGCATAAAGTTCGAAAATAAATGCAATTGGAATGAAATAAGCAGTAATATTTACATGTGACAGAAAATGATCGATAAGTTGTTTCTAAAGTCAAAGTCATTTCATGTCATGAAAATAAATGAACTGGTTTAGACACACAAGATGACTAAGTGTCCGTGGAAGTACCTTGAAGTCCGTATTAGATGGCTAGTTCTACTTTAAGCAGATTGAAGTGCCATTTTCGTTTGAAAAATGGGAAAAAGTTCAATTTTGGTAGAGTTCCAAGTTGTTTTAAAAATGAAGGCCAAATTGTTACTGCATCTCTGGAACACAGTATGCTGAACCAGAGTCAGTTTACGGGTCTGGTGTAAACATGAGATCATCTACTTCTATAGACAAAACATCGTCCACTGTAGTTGGTGTCAGTTGGAACACCTCGTGTAACAGATTAATTGCACAGAGATGCGAAGCTTAGCTTCCAGCATAGGGTGCCGCAGCAAAATTCGTGTCCGTTGCTACCTGTGTGCCTGTAGATCTTTCTCGTACCTCAGCAGCAGCCGGAAGCGTCTGTGAGATCTCAATGAATGCTGACATCAGGATCGGTAGCCGCTGGGGACAACACAGAGCATGGGCCGTTATCGGGACCAGCAGAGTATCGACATCCGTTGGCGTAGCTGATGGAAATGTTAGACAGGTGTCCAACACGCATTCTTCACCGCATAGCAGGCATCGTAGAACAGGTAAGATGCAATCTTGCCAGATTGGTCGGAATGACAGGAACCAAGTTGTATTAAGGTCCCGTAGACGAGTCATGCCCAAAAGCTGTACTATTCGCTCACGGCACTTTCGTTCAAGGAGATCTTTCTCCATTTCGCTCGGAGTGATGTCTGCGAATAGACTGGCCATAGCGCAATAGCAGGAAGAGAAATAGAATTCCAGCAACAAGTGCTAGAATTAATGGTATGCCACCAAACACCGAATGTGCAAAGTTCGGGATGATTCCGAGTATTGCCTGGAAAGGTGCTAACAGACCGGTACAGATGCTCTTAAATACATGTATAATTCCACTTGTATCAGACATGTTGAAGATACGTGATATCATTTCTACGAAATGTATAGGGCAGTTTGTACGTATTAAAGTCTGTATCTCAGCCGAAGTCCTTGCTACTTGTAGATCATAGGTTTCTTTGGCCGAGGTCAAAGGCACTGTTTGCTGTAAAAGCATGGCTTTCATTCTGCTCAAAGTATCAAATCTTATAAAAGAGACGTTCAGTGAAGGCCATAGAGGCGACTCCCTGACTGTGTCTACTGGGGAAAACAATACTTGCATACAGCAAGTGAACCTGGAGTTGACCGTTACTAGATATGGGATGCCTGGCAACATGCCGCAGCAACTCTGATCATTCAACATGAGGTAACTCCCATTAGAAAGTTGTCCAAACGTTGGATTAATCACAGCAGCTGGTGTACCCTGCTGATGGCAAGACAAATTTGCCACAGAACCATTACAAGCCCTGTGTAAAGAAATGTCCTAGCATATAAGCGAACCGCTTAGTGCAAGTTTACAGTTTGTACCGCTCAAAAACACTTCACGATCCCCACTCCAACATCTATATGTATACGGTAAATCCCAAGATGTCTTAATGTATTCCTTACCCAACCTTTCATATTTGCCTGCTTGCATTTGTCTGAGGCAATACTGAAACTGAAAAGTACTCACAGGTAATGTTATTTTGCCATGAATAAGCCATTCTGTAGCTGGTTTTTCTGCCACTGTAAATGGTAACTTTTCCAGTTTTTCAATGCTCAGCACTGTATACCTTGCTCCTCTTTGTGCCAGTTCGATCTGTTTATCAGTTAGATTGTATTCTGTAAACAGAGCCGTTGTGTTGATGAAACGCCAAGGCACATAGCCCGCTCGCAAAGATTGCAGCGTCCAGCTTAATAACATAATAGAACGTAATTGAGACTGGCCTTGCTGTAACATCGCCAAATCTTGTTCTAGTATGTCAATAGCAGAGGATACAATGCCATCCAATGAATATATTCTGGAGGACAAAGTTGTTAACCCATTGTCGACCACAGAGAGTGTTTTCTCTAAATTAATACGATCAAGTTCACGTATTCGTTCTGCAGCCTCCATCTGTGATACTTTCCATGCTTCATTATAAGCAGCATAAATTCTGGCATATATGAAACGTTTTTGACGCGGTTTTCTTGGTCCAAGCAAGAATTCCCTAAGGTCTGCATCCTTTTTAAGTAAGGTTAAGTGTTGTTTCACATCCTGTGGTGTAGATTTATGCAGCCAATCGAGGCATAATTTTCCTACACTGTATGTTGTTACTACCCCCGGATGCTGTCTTTGGACATATCTTGGGTCTGGCCTATGAATAGTAAAGCCCTGAGTTTTATTCAGGAATCTTTCCTGACAGTTATTCGTGTCTGTGGGCCAGATCAACCATTTTTTCCAATCAGGATTAGATCTGTTGAGTTGTAGTATATTGTCAACTGTCACCACTGCCTGTGTATCGTTATCACTTGCAGGTGTTGGTACAGAAGGTGTGTTCATCTCTTTGATCTTGGCTAATCCAAGACAAGATGTTTGTTGGATGGTTTCATTCAAAAACATTATTTGTTCAGGGATGATGCAGGCTCTAAATAAAGCTTCTATCCCCTGCACTTGCCAATCTTTAGTACCCCAGACTGTTTTTATGTCTATTGTGTCTTTCCAAAAGTCGAAACCCTGTCTAGACAGTTGGGCATTAAATAATGTAGAGTAAATCTGTTTTGTATTTGTTAACATAATTTTCAGTCCTGTCTTGTTTACATTTTTATAGTAAAACATTTCTGGTTCAGATGTATTGTATCCTGAAAAATATGGAAACTTACTAGCAAATGTTTTTGAACTACCTTTAGGTGGTGTAGGACAATGTTCCCATTGGTTAAACATAAACACATTTCTTGGATATGCAGATTTATGCAAATAATGATGACCATAGTGGTTAAAACAATACATTTGTTCATAGTCTGATGAACCCTCTAACTATTCATGTTTAGAAAATGCAGCAGATTTCTCCAGGTCAAACATTATATCATTGACAGTCTCAAAGTCCCAATCATCTGAATAGGTACTGGACGTAATTAGATCACTTAGTGAAATTTTAAACAAATGTGGAATGTTCAATTGTTCCGTCGGACCAAAGATTTCAAAATCTGTTTTGTCCCACACTATACCATCCTGTATAGGAACAGCTGTGATGTTCACTGATGACAAGTCTCTTGCTTCACGATGGTAAGATTTATGAGGTTTCAAAAGTACGTTCACGTCTTTTCCTTCAGTGTTCACATGGATGTATCTGCCACTTATAAGCACGCTCACAGTTGTTACCAAAGCTAGCCAGAGCAGGAAAACAAAAAGTCCAGATGTAATCCAGAGTTCAATCCATGGAGAAACCAAATAAGTTGTTTTCAGAAAGTGAAGAAAGTCTTGTACTTGCTGCTTGAATTTCAATGATGCTGGCGTCGTTTCAGGTTCACTGAGATCTTCTGAGAACGTATCAAAGTTAATGAAATAGCCAGAAGCAGTTCTGTCAATTGTTGGAATTTCATCAGGATTTGTAGAAATCACTGGAACCAGTTCATCACCTGCCACGTTGGTGTAGACAGGTGTATTTGGACGAACTGTTACTTGGTGTTCAAGAGGGACGAGTTCCATAGCGTTGTTGCATAGTCCTCCATCAGTTACAGCTGAATTCTCGATTGTTATCAGTCTTTCAGTCTGAACCTCTTGGATAGTAGCGAGAGGAGTGCGTCTGCTACTAGGTCGGAGTCCACGAGGCCTACTATTTAGTATTGGCCACATACTGTGGTTTGATGAGGTCGATGGACACAAATCTTTTCTCATTTCTTCCAGCAAGGGGCGGCAGAAGTACTGTTCTTGTTCCTTGAACTGCTAGGACAGGTACTGGTTGTCTGTAAGAAGGTCCAAATTCCTTCTTGTCCGCAATCTTTTCTCTGACTAGATCCCCAACTTTTGGAATCCAGACAGGCCTTGCTGGGACAGCCGGTTGATCCCCAGTGGTGGTGGGCTGTAGGAATACGTTACTTTGTTTCGTTCTTAACTTGTTTAGTTCCTGTAAAACAGCCAAACGATCTTTGATATCAAACGGTTTATTTTCCACCACTGTGCCTACATGTTCAAGGTCTGGTACCCACATTCTTGTCCCAAATAGGACCTCATATGGAGTGACCCCCCTAGAGAACTTCTTGGCAGATTATTCAATGAGCGTTGAACCCCACTAAGGTGTTTGACCCACCCATCACCCGAACCTAATACCCTAGCTGTTATAGACTGCTTTATGTCCCGGTTTTTCCTTTCCACAACCGAATTTCCTCAGGATGGAATGGAGAGGAGTACCGCAATGCAACGCCCAGACTGGCCATGGCTTCTTTGTAAGCCCTAGAGCTAAACGCAGGACCCTGGTCAGAATGTAGCGTGCCTATTGCGTATGTGCCGATAAAGACTCGCAAATCTTTTATAACAGTTCGAGCGTCAGCCGAGCGCTGAGGCCATAACCATAGGAACCTAGATTCAGTATTTGTGGGAATGCCTTTGTCCAGTAGGACGCAGGCGTGTAGATAGTCTAAGGCTGTCTAACAGTGGTGTCTGTACTGGGTTGCCGCATTCGCAGCATGGTGTCTGGTGGCTCTCTCGCTGTAATTTACAGTCTAAGCAGTTGTTGATGAATATGTGAATTTCTGTATTCATTCCAGGCCACCAGTACATCTCTTTTAACGTTAAAATTGTTTTAGAGATCCCTTGATGTGACAGACCCTCCCCCAAATGTGTTTCATAAATCAAGGCTGCTCTACGTTCCATGTTTGGAATTACCCTATCCCCCACTCCAGGGATTCGAGCAAAAGGAACGTTGTTCGCATCAATTACATAAGAGTACTTGAGTGGAAACTTTTTTGGTAACGCTGCACTGCTGCCTTTGCTTGATGCATTGACAGCCAACATTATCTCACCGTCTATTTTTGTTTTTGAACGAGTGATCGCAGCTACGGCAGCCGTCTGAACAGCCCCCTTTGCGGCTTCGTCAGCCAATGAATTCCCTGCAACGTGAACGCCATCACGTTGATGACTCAGTGTGTGGATCACGTGAGCCTTTGATAGTTCGTTCTTCAACTGAACTACTTGTTCCCAAAGCATTTTATGCTTTATTGTGCCACCTTTCGCATCTTTGAAACCATTTTCAAGCCAGTTTCGTATGTAGTCATTATACGACTGAACACAGTAAAAGGAATCGCACACTATTAGTGTGGGGAATTCTCGATCTGTACTTTCAAGTGCCAGTTTGAATGCTTGTAGTTCAGCTCGCTGAGCTGTACAATCTCCTAGAGACTGAGTTTTTGTGACCATAGGTCTGAAGATGCCATTTTGCATGCGACCTTTAACGATTGCATACACTGCACTGTAAGCTTGCTTACTCCCTGTTGCGGGTTGTGCGGATCCGTCAGTGTAAATTATGAATTCGTACTGATCGAGAGGCAGAATTTCAGTAGGCAGAGGACATTCATGTTCGTATTGCAGGAATGCTTGAGTTTTTAAATCTGGATCGAAAACATATTCAACATCTGTTGCAGCAAGAGAATTAACCCATTGTATCCATCTTGGATGCAATGCTTTAGCATTTGGAATGCTTGCTTTTGTGACCGCTTCTAAAGCTGGTACCGGGGTTACGACAATAATGCGTTTCCCTTGGGCTAAGGCTCTTTCTTTTGCTACAGCGGTTTGAACTGCTGTCAGAATTTTTTCAGTTGAACTGAAGCGCATTTCCGCTTGTGTGTACAAATGGGATTTGTATGCGATTGGTATTTTCTCACCCTCATTGAAGGTTAAGTAGGTGAATCCACATTGACCCGAAATTATTCGGATCACCAAATTGCGTTGACTTACGCGTGTTTGTAAGTGATTTGTTGCTAACATGTTAGCCTGGAGTGAACGCAAGATTTCTGTGTGTTCCTGTGTCCAGTTTCTGATCGAAAAATCAGGTTTGATTAATGCGTAGAGAGGTTTAACCCTTTCTGCGTAATTTAGAATGTATGTTCTTCCAAAATTTAGGAAACCCAGGATGGATTGTAAGTTTTTTTGCGTTTTTGGAGGTTGGAGCAGCGCACACTTTTCTAGAAAGTTAGCTGCCAAGCTCTTGCCTTCACTTGAAAGCTCATATCCCAAAAATAGGTCATTGAGATGGGCAATTCGGGACTTTTTAAAGTTGAACTTGTAGCCCTCAGAGGCGAATCCCAGTATAATGGTGCTCACCCTGTTCAAGTGTTTGTCCAGGTCATCGTCTGTCAGATAGATGTCATCGACATAGGACAATGCCTCATTGTCATAAATTTGTAGTAACTCCGTTACCCTCGCTGAGAATAAACCTGGGCTGTTCTTGAACCCTTGTGGGAGTCGACAAAAGTGACGCTGGGTCCCCATTATGGAGAATGCTGTTAAGTACCTGCTTTCAGGTGCTATGTTTTGACAAAAGAAACCATTTGAGATGTCTAATGTTGTTTTATATTTTTTAAGCACAATGTTATTCATTAATGCTGTGCTATGTGCATTTTGCACTGCAAAAGTTTTAGAACAAGTGTTTAGGTGTCTGTAGTCCAAAACTAGACGATATGTATTGTCTGGTTTGGAGACAGGAAACAAAGGATTGTTCATTGAGGAGGTGCATGTTTCAATCACCCCTTGATATTCAAGTTGATCTAAGATCTCCCTGACCTGTTTTTTAGCTTCTTGCTTTATTGGATACTGCCGTTGTGCAGTTGGTTCATGTTTCAGATGTATTTTATGGTGAGGTGAGTCCTCATCCCATCCTACATGATTTTTATATAATGCTGGGGCCTGGGCCACTGCCCATTTCCTGGCATATGTATATCTCAGATGCATTGGTATATGGTTGGAGAAGGCAGGCATAATTATGTCCTCGCCATGTGGGCACTCCCTGACAAATTGTGGTGGCCAGTCCTTTTCTGCTAGAAGTATGTCATAGCCCTTTGATAGTCTTTCCCAAAAAGTGCTTTCACCTGTCTAGGTTTGTCTCCCTCCATCCGGAGTGTTATGTCATATAACTTTTGTGGAGTACTAACCCTGGTGTCTACAGTCTCAACTGTGATGTACTCATTCAATTCCACTATCTCCAGAAGTTCCTTCAGGTTCTGGCGAACTATTGTGACTTCTGCTGCACTGTCCAGCATTGTCTGAGCCCATTCTCCGTTCTTGAGTTGTGTTCTCAGTATTCTCGGCATGTCTGATCTTTAGACCTGCTACTTTCTTTTGGAGAATTGAGGTTTTGCTTTAGTTTTTGGAGCGTGTTTGTCGTCTTTCGATTTCACGCGTTCTTCTCTATGTTCTGTTCGTCCTCTTCTTTCCGAAGTCTGTGATGAGATCTGAAAGGGACGAGAGGAACGTGTATCAGTATCTTGATACCTATCAGGTTTTCTCAAATTATCCCTATTCCTGAGGTTATACCTCCTTTCAGAGGGCTCCTTTTGAGGAGACCTACCTCGGGATTGAGAATGTTTCTCGTTTGATTTTTGTTTATTAGTCTCCCACTTCTTTTTAGAAGATGTAGGAGTTTGTTTAATTGATTCCTTCTCAGGACTTTCAGATAGCTTCGGCTTCACTGGTCTTCCACCCAAACTATCTCTGCCTAATTCTGCATAAGATTGTTCTATAATTTTGGGTAGCTCTGTTTGATGTTCTGTAACATCAAATTCCCTTAATTTTTGGCGGATCGCCACTGCTGCTGCCTCCCCTTTAATATTAGATAATATTATTGTTGAGACCTGGTCGAAATTTTTCAGTAATTTCATACCTAAATTTAGAGCAGGCTCTGCCCTGTATTCATTTTGAATTTGTTTCAGGACATCAGGTATTACTGCAATTGACGGAATGCCATGTGTTTTAGTATAGATGGCAGCAAAGACTGAGCCCCAAGTGGTGCAGTCTTCCAGTTGTGGTGTGATCCCCATTGGTAAACTGATTGTCAGTATTCTGTGTTTCTCATATGGGCTAGTATTTGGAAATACTGCTTCGATTTGAGTAATTTTTTGAGCTATCCAGAATGGAATTTGCTCACGTTTTGTGGGCATTTTACCCATGACTGCGTATAGAGTCTGTGGTGTAATTTTTAGAGTGTTCCCCTGGTGAGGGGTTTGATTTGGAAGTGTCAATGGTGGTTGGACTGTGAAAGTCCGCATGACATATTGGACCAATTGTCTGTAGATTTTTATTAATTCTTGTATTTGAACAAGTAAGTCCTCATCTGACATTATATCCAGTTCAGGATGAGGTGTGTAGCCGGCTAGAATCGGCCATGTTGCTCCTGGTCTACCTAGTGGACCGAGCCTAGTAATGTTTTTGTGATGTTTTAGGGCGCCTTTAAACCAGAGCTGATGCTCCTGGTATGTTAATGGAATGTCTATATCCTCGAAAGGAATGTATTCCTCTGGTGGTTCATCTTCTTTGTAGAAGTGAAACATGTGTGTTACTGAATTGGATTCAGGAAATATTACCCATGAATAGAATACCTCTGTCTGAAAGGATTCATGTGCCTCTATCACGAAAACTGCTCTACCGCCTCTTGGTGGTAGGCCATGTTTTATAAGTTTTAGAGTAATGGCTCTTCTTAAGTTTGGAGCGATGTTTATGACACCCTCCTCGGTTTCATTTAAACCTGTAATGTTAAAGCCTGCTGCTTGGGCTGGATCAGCCGCAGCTCCACCGTTTCCGGTGTCTTCAGTCATTTTGTTTTTTGAAAAATGTAGAACAAGTTTCAAGGAAACAAAGATAAGGTGCACAATATTTTGGAACACTGTATCGTTCAACGTTGAGCAAACCAAACAGCTAATATATAGGGTACTGCCCTATGTAGCCGTGGTGGATACTTAATCCTGCCCACTCCAGACGTCTTTTGGAGTATATGGGTAGGGGTCTTGAGAGAAAAAGCACGGCTGAGTTACTCAGTATCTAACGTTGAATTACCGCCTTACCAAACCGTTGGGCGCCATGTAGTGTAGCTCCTATTTCCCTAATAGGCTCTGCGCATTGGAATAATATATCCTATAGGTTTGACATAGGACTACGGTCAGTATGTCCCTATCGAGTATATTAAACTTAATTACTTGTGCCAGCTAGCTCAGAGGCCACTAGAAACTCCTTGACAACAAGAAGGGAGTAGTTTCTGGCAGCCGCAAAACATGACCACTGTGTTTCCCTTTAGAATCAGAACGTGTCCCAGAGTCATGGAAACAATAGATAACTATTTCACTCAGCTCAGTCGTGCATGCTTAGTTTTCTCCAAGTTACACAGAAATAAATAGACGGGCGTTTCAATAAAAGATTTATTGAACAGTCTTGTTTCTTGTGTAAGTAAAATGTGCTGTTACGATCACAAGACAGTATGCGAGATAAATAATGTACAGTGTGAGCAGTAGAAATAAATAATACTGCGAGAGCATTATCTTTTGGTACATATGCTGTTACATAAATAACACAGACTAAAAATGCGAGTACTCATACGATGTGTTTCTAATCTAGTTCTACCCCAATGTACCTAACCTAACCTAGGTGTAGGACGAGGTATGAAGTAGGTGAAGTATTCCTTACTATGGTATACTAAGAGTATGCTAACCCCAGTATGCCTAGTATGCCAAGAGTCCCTCTAGGTTCTAGTCTGCTCCATACCTGAAGAATGAGAGAGGTAGGAATCTCTTTGCCAGACTCGAACTCCAACACCCCACAAGGGAAGTTAGATCACTGGAAGCTGGACTCTCTGCGTGCAGGGATGACAGCGTCTTCTCAGTGTGTCAGGCCGTGAAACGGGCTCTTCTGAAGTTGAGGTCTCCTCTGATTTACAGGGGCTAGGGAAGGTATATTTATACCTGAGAATTACCTCAGAATGTTAGCATTGACGTGAGTCGGACAGCGGAAGACGTCATGAATGAACCCCTAAGGAATAATGGTTCATGCATAATATATGAGTCCTTGAAGAAATCAACAGTCCTGGACTAGGGAAACTCCCGCAGCCTAAGGGTCTGTTCTTCATGAACTCGTTGTGACGTTAGGGTGGATGGATGTCGGAGACCATGCCTGTATTTGGAGTGCACGGTTTAATGCCTAAATAAGGGCTGGGATTTTATGCCTATATAAGGGCAGGGCGAATTGTGCCTATATAAGGACATGATTCTGGAAAGCCCTTTTATGGACACCCTAAGAGGAATACAACAGACCCACGTCTGGGCATACCCATCCCACTTAGAGCGAAAAGTGTTACAGCAAACAAATGATGGACGGAATGCTGACAATGCAAACATTCTCCCCCAGTCAAAAGATCTGGGTTAAATCCATCGTTCTTTTGCCCACTACGCCACCCCAGTTTGGACCCAGCCATATGCAAATCAGTCTTGACCCTGTGCCCCATGGGAACAGTCCAGACCGAACTGCCAGGCCAGGTCCTCCCTGGACCGGAAACAAGCATCCGGGGACCGGTTTCAGTGTATGTCACCCTTCTTCAGCCAGGCTAGCTTGAATCCAGTGGCACAGTGAGCAAGGGACCCACGTCTGGGCATACCCATCCCACTTAGGGTGAAAAGTGTTACAGCAAACAAATGATGGACGGAATGCTGACAATGCAAACATTCTCCCCCAGTCAAAAGATCTGGGTTAAATCCATTGTTCTTTTGCCCACTACGCCACCCCAGTTTGGACCCAGCCATATGCAAATCAGTCTTGACCCTGTGCCCCATGGGAACAGTCCAGACCGAACTGCCAGGCCAGGACCTCCCTGGACCGGTTTCAGGGTATGTCACCCTTCTTCAGACAGGCTAGCTTGAATCCAGTGGTAAAGTGAGCAAGGAACCCACGTCTGAGCATACCCATCCCACTTAGGGCGAAAAGTGTTACAGCAAACAAATGATGGACGGAATGCTGACAATGCAAACATTCTCCCCCAGTCAAACGATCTGGGTTAAATCCATCATTCTTTTGCCAACTACGCCACCCCAGTTTGGACCCAGCCATATGCAAATCAGTCTTGACCCTGTGCCCCATGGGAACAGTCCAGACCGAACTGCCAGGCCAGGTCCTCCCTGGACCGGAAACAAGCATCCGGGGACCGGTTTCAGGGTATGTCACCCTTCTTCAGCCAGGCTAGCTTGAATCCAGTGGCACAGTGAGCGAGGGACCCAAGTCTGGGCATACCCATCCCACTTAGGGCGAAAAGTGTTACAGCAAACAAATGATGGACGGAATGCTGACAATGCAAACATTCTCCCCCAGTCAAAAGATCTGGGTTAAATCCATCGTTCTTTTACCCACTACGCCACCCAAGTTTGGACCCAGCCATATGCAAATCAGTCTTGACCCTGTGCCCCATGGGAACAGTCCAGACCGAACTGCCAGGCCAGGTCCTCTCTGGACCGGAAACAAGCATCCGGGGACCGGTTTCAGGGTATGTCACCCTTCTTCAGCCAGGCTAGCTTGAATCCAGTGACACAGTGAGCAAGGGACCCACGTCTGGGCATACCCATCCCACTTAGGGCGAAAAGTGTTACAGCAAACAAATGATGGACGGAATGCTGACAATGCAAACATTCTCCCCCATTCAAAAGATCTGGGTTAAATCCATTGTTCTTTTGCCCACTACGCCACCCCAGTTTCGACCCAGCCACATGCAAATCAGTCTTGACCCTGTGCCCCATGGGAACAGTCCAGACCGAACTGCCAGGCCAGGTCCTCCCTGGACCGGAAACAAGCATCCGGGGACCGGTTTCAGGGTATGTCACCCTTCTTCAGCCAGGCTAGCTTGAATCCAGTGGCACAGTGAGCAAGGGACCCACGTCTGGGCATACCCATCCTACTTAGGGCGAAAAGTGTTACAGCAAACAAATGATGGACGGAATGCTGACAATGCAAACATTCTCCCCCATTCAAAAGATCTGGGTTAAATCCATTGTTCTTTTGCCCACTACGCCACCCCAGTTTCGACCCAGCCACATGCAAATCAGTCTTGACCCTGTGCCCCATGGGAACAGTCCAGACCGAACTGCCAGGCCAGGTCCTCCCTGGACCGGAAACAAGCATCCGGGGACCGGTTTCAGGGTATGTCACCCTTCTTCAGCCAGGCTAGCTTGAATCCAGTGGCACAGTGAGCAAGGGACCCACGTCTGGGCATACCCATCCTACTTAGGGCGAAAAGTGTTACAGCAAACAAATGATGGACGGAATGCTGACAATGCAAACATTCTCCCCCAGTCAAAAGAACTGGGTTAAATCCATCGTTCTTTTGCCCACTACGCCACCCCAGTTTGGATCCAGCCATATGCAAATCAGTCTTGACCCTGTGCCCCATGGGAACAGTCCAGACCGAACTGGGACGGGACGGGTATGCTCAGACGTGAGTCCCGTGCTCTCCATGCCACTGGTGTCAAGCTATCCTGGCTGATGAGGGCTGAAAGCCCGAAACCGGTCCTAGGATGCTTGTTTCCAGTCCAGGGAGGACCTGGCTTGGCAGTTCGGGCTGGACTGTTCCCATGGGGCACAGGGTCAAGACTGATTTGCAGATGGCTAGGTTCAAACTGGAATGGCATGGTGAGCAAAAAAACGATGGATTTAGGCCCAGATCTCTGTATAGGGGTGAATGTATGACATTGTTCTGCATTCTGTCCATCAACTGTTGTTTTTGCATTTGTCACCCCGAGTGGGACGGGTATGCTCAGACGTGAGTCCCGTGCTCTCCATGCCACTGGAGTCAAGATATCCTGGCTGATGAGGGCTGAAAGCCCGAAACCGGTCCTAGGATGCTTGTTTCCAGTCCAGGGAGGACTCGGCTTGGCAGTTCGGGCTGGACTGTTCCCATGGGGCACAGGGTCAAGACTGATTTGCAGATGGCTAGGTTCAAACTGGAATGGCATGGTGAGCAAAAAAACTATGGATTTAGGCCCAGATCTCTGTACTGGGGTGAATGTATGACATTGTTCTGCATTCTGTGCATCAACTGTTGTTTTTGCATTTGTCACCCCGAGTGGGACGGGTATGCTCAGACGTGAGTCCCGTGCTCTCCATGCCACTGGAGTCAAGCTATCCTGGCTGATGAGGGCTGAAAGCCCGAAACTGGTCCTAGGATGCTTGTTTTCAGTCCAGGGAGGACCTGGCTTGGCAGTTTGGGCTGGACTGTTCCCATGGGGCACAGGGTCAAGACTGATTTGCAAATGGCTAGGTTCAAACTGGAATGGCATGGTGAGCAAAAAAACGATGGATTTAGGCCCAGATCTCTGTACTGGGGTGAATGTATGACATTGTTCTGCATTCTGTCCATCAACTGTTGTTTTTGCATTTGTCACCCCGAGTGGGACGGGTATGCTCAGACGTGAGTCCCGTGCTCTCCATGCCACTGGAGTCAAGCTATCCTGGCTGATGAGGGCTGAAAGCCCGAAACCGGTCCTAGGATGCTTTTTTCCAGTCCAGGGAGGACCTGGCTTGGCAGTTCGGGCTGGACTGTTCCCATGGTGCACAGGGTCAAGACTGGTTTGCATATGGCTAGGTTCAAACTGGAATGGCATGGTGAGCAAAAAAAACGAAGGATTTAGGCACAGATCTCTGTACTGGGGTGAATGTATGACATTGTTCTGCATTCTGTCCATCAACTGTTGTTTTTGCATTTGTCACCCTGAGTGGGACGGGTATGCTCAGACGTGAGTCCCGTGCTCTCCATGCCACTGGAGTCAAGCTATCCTGGCTGATGAGGGCTGAAAGCCCGAAACCGGTCCTAGGATGCTTGTTTCCAGTCCAGGGAGCACCTGGCTTGGCAGTTCAGGCTGGACTGTTCCCATGGGGGCACAGGGTCAAGACTGATTTGCAGATGGCTAGGTTCAAACTGGAATGGCATGGTGAGCAAAAAAACTATGGATTTAGGCCCAGATCTCTGTACTGGGGTGAATGTATGACATTGTTCTGCATTCTGTCCATCAACTGTTGTTTTTGCATTTGTCATACCAAGAAGTAGGTGACATGGAAGTGCCCATTCCCCACTGTTCTTACTTCCCAAGTGACACTTTCACATCTATCCACTGCCAGATGGCACAGTTGAAATCTGCACATGAGTAGCTCAGCTAGGTGTCACATGTAGGTCAGAAGAGTTGAATGAAGAGAATGTGGCTCCAAGTGGTGTGCAATTCCAGCACAAAGAAACATTGTACATGAGTCTGCCTAGGAACACCCTCAGTCGAGATTGGTTCATGTGTGCACACCTTTTTCACATTGCAATTGTCAATGCCATTAGAACACGGAAAGTACGTGAGGCTCAGAAAATATCCAGTCCATAAAGAGGTCTCACTCGTGTCCAAAAGGGAAGAGAATACACTGTACCTTCCTTGTCTCGCAAACACAAATACCAATGTACTACTGAGTGCTGACACACACATATGACCCCAACATGCCAGCATGTCACTCCCTGATGCATGTCACCAGCCACAGAATGACCCCCACAAATGCACATGTGCATCACACCAAACTGAATACTCCCTTCTCAAAGACATGCAAACTCACATTGCCAGATAGAACTGGAAGTCTAACAACCATGTGTGTCATTGCCTCAACAATTTGACCTGGCTATTGACATCCATCAATGTCATTGGGTATGTGTGACTCACCCACTCATGTCTACACACCCCTGTATATGGTTACATCTACTCAGTATACCCATCACTGAATACCCTGGTCATGGACACATTGGCCAACATATACTAATGTGATGCAATCAGAATGAAAACCTTGTAGACCCTCAGATCATGTATGGAACAGTTGTACGTATGACAGTAAACATGTATAGGTACACATGCCAGCATGTAGGCAACAATACAGATGGCACCAGTGGTGTTAGCCACTTTATGATACTCTACAATCCCCACTTACCAAGGGAAAGTAGTGCTCAGTGTCTGCATCTAGAGTGCATTGTATGCCATGCCATAAGTAAGTGGTGGAGAGGAGTTGGCCTAATGGCTAGGGCGTTCAACCTTGAATCTGGGGAATCGGGTTCGAGTCTCGGCAATGACGCTGAACATCCTGTGATTCTGGGCAAATCACTTAATCTCCCCGTGCCTAATACAAAAAAAAAAATGAATGTGCCCTCATGTAACGCAACTGCTGCTATGTAGAACGCTCTGATACCAGATATCTTCGGGTCAAGTTCGCGCTATATAAAACTCTGTAAAAAAAAAAAAAGTGGTCCAGCATCACATGAGACACAGTAGTGAGGGAGCATCACTCCAGACACAAGGATGACACGTGGCCAGTTTGGGACCACTGTCACAAATGACAGCAAAAGATAAAGTAGGTGAACTGTGACATTAGGCAGCCTTGTGGCTGTTCAACTCTGGAAAGTGACATTTGACTGGACCCTGTTTAGTTCCTGGTCACATGGAAAATAGTCTACAGTTATCACCATGCACCTACTACCAGACCTACATATGCAACAATTCTCCCATTGCGTGGATCATAAGTCACCTTCAAGATTGATGAGGAAATAGCTTCCTGTAACAAAAGATAGATGGTCATGCAAAATGTTTCACTCAGGCCGATACTCACTGCCTCCTACCTGCTGTTGGGCTCTCAACTGCCCATCAAGGTCCGGGTATGCCAGTGCCAGTATGCTGGTTATTAGGGGGGTCAGGGCCCGGTGTGCACCCCATCTGCCTTGGGAGGACAGCTCCAGCTGGACCTCCACGATCTTACGGGTCCAGAATCTTAGGTCCTCTCCCTTCTCAGCAGTGAACACTGCGCTAACTAGCGACCCCAGGGTCAGCACCTTCTGGGCAATGGCCTTCCACATGGACATCTTCTGGTGGGCTTTGACCTGTATGGATGCAATAGATGAAGAGACTGAGTAGACATGCAAGATATAGGTTATCTGCTAGGGTGACAGTTTGTAGACAGCTAGCATAACCATCGATCTATACTGCACACACTACATGTATAAGGCACACATACTGAGCACCACAAATAGCATTATTACACACTATTTAAGTCATCTGAGGATCCTGAATAAGCCTATACTGACTAGGCCAGACCACTGACATCACTTAGCCTTGCCCACACAACATGTGCTCTGAATTGAATTAACGTGTAACACAGAAAACCATTGTGTCCTTGTTGGAAGTGGGGGTCCTTATCCCTCACCGCCGCCACCAAATGCTTGAGGCGGGAGTCCCCGTCCCACACCGCTGTTGCCAGGTGCGAGATCCGGACCCCTCGTTTCAACGTTAGGCTAAGTAAGGACACGGTCTGAGATAGCCCTGCTCACCCCCTTAGTAGCTTGGCACGAGCAGCCAGGCTTATCTCCAAGGCACGAGTGTACAGTATGTGCAACCACACTCACAGCAACCCAATGATGTCACCACAAATAGACTCCACACAAGTTTTTATAAAACGAGTATAATCTTTATACAAGAAGATATACGATATGACCACACGATACAAAACCAACATATAATAATGGGTAGTATTTCTTCCGGTGGATTGGTAGGTTCTAATTAGGGGGGGCGGGATTTGCGTAGTCGCGTTACGCAAAGTTCCGTGAAGATGTAAAAAATCTCCGCGAGCTACGCAGAATCCCGCGAGCATGCGGAATTGCTTGTTCCGCCCGTTCGCGATGCGTTTTTCCTGTTCGGGGACGCTGTTTGCGTGCTCTGGGGGAAAAATCTCGCGAACTTGCCCATGCGGTCGCCAATTGGCGCGGCCATCTTGTTTCACTTGTCCCGCCTGTTCGCGATGCGTGTTTCCTGTTCGCGAACGCGGATGTCCGATGGCGCGTCCGAATGACGTGTTCGCGATCGCACACTCTCGCGGGATCGCGCAGCCAGATAGGAAAACTCGTCGGTGACCGCAGGGATCCTGGTAAGTCGCTACTGCGTGCGCGAACGCGCATTTTGAAAGCGCGAACAAGGAAAAAATTCCGCTACGCCGCGGATCGCGGAATTTTCGGCAATTCCGCATTCTCCGCGGAATTGCCAAAATTCCGCAAATTCCACGAGCGGAGCGGATTTTACCGCCCAGGCCTAGTTCTAATCCCATCCACCGCTTCTAACCAACAGTTAAGCTGACTTCTAACCGTTTCCAAAAGGTTAGGTAGGTCGTATTGCTAGAATCACACACGTTGCAAAAGAAACAAAATACTGCAATGCGTAACGATATTCTCCTGAACTGTGCAATAGAGAAACAATGCCATACGTAGCGCCACAGTCATGTACTTTGCAATAGAAGGAATAATGCAATGCGTATCACCACCAGCATGCCCTGTGCAAGGAAGAAACAAAGCAATGCGTCACGCTACAAAAATGTACTGTGCACTGAAGAAATAATGCAATGCGCCACGTTATAATCAGGTACTGTGCGATGAAGAAATAATTCAATGCGCCACGCTTACAATCATGTACACTGCAAGGGAAAATAACGCAGTGCGTAGCGCACCCAGCATGTAGTTCATCAGGCACAAATAGAGTCAGGCATCATACGACAGTTCGATAGTTCGTTAGCAGCAATAACGCAAAGTGTAATACGACATTCTAGGTGCTCTGTTAACAGTTGCCCCTGACATGGATCAATGATGACACAAAAGTACCGCTTCTCACTCCGGCCCCAGTACTGCCCCTCCTTGGGCCAGTACAGGCCTCGATCCGAGCCGAAGCAACAGGCTCACGCAGCTGCCAGGAGCGAGAGGCCGAGAGAGTGTCCCTCCGAGCCCGCACCCCACCCCAGGTGGTGATCCACATTACCTGGGAGGGGCGCGACCCCACTCTCCTCCCCTCCTTCAGCGACTTGGGCCTTGATCCAGAACTCCGTCAATGGGCAGGCGAGCTCGGGCCGGCGACTCCGCTCCTCTGGGACTGCCGTCTGGGCCGCTACTGTTGCACTCCGAGGGCCCAATGACCTGGCCCTCCTTCCGGCGGTCTCAGTGGACACCGAGACCCGCCCTCAGCCCTTGTGGAGACTTACTTCAATTTCGGTGCACACGCTACCCAAGCACTCCTCACCAGCATCTCTGGTTGCACCGCGACACGTCCGAGACTCACCTCTTCTCTGGTGCACACGATGACCAGGCGATCGTCACCACTCCTCGGCTTGCACCTCGACACGCACCCTGCACGTCCGAGTCTCACCTCTTCTCCCGGTGCACACAACGACCAGGCGCTCTTCACCAATGCCATGGCTTGCACCACGACACGCACCCTGCGCGTCCGAGTTTCACATCTTCTCTCGGTGCACACAACGACCAGGCGCTCTTTACCAACGCCTTGGCTTGCACCACGACAAGCTGCAAAAGCACGCGCACACCGCGTTACTTGGGACTTCTCCGGAAACTTTTATGTTCCTGTGTTTCCAAACAGGGAGCCAGCTCACCTCGGGCCCTTGGGGTTCAGGACACAGCACAAAGCACAGCCCTGTTCAAGAAGGGGGGGACACCACCCACTGCAATGTCCCTTCAGTCTCTTCCTTAGTAAAAGCTACAAACTGCAGGCCAGCCCCAGATCACGAAGCAAGGGTCAGTCCTATCCAGCAACTTCTTCCTTGGCAGAGGTTATTCTTGACCACGAAAGAGGTCAAAGCCTTTGCAGACTCGGCCTGTCCATTTCGCCATTCAAAATTACACCAAATTCTAGGGGTTTCAGTTCTCTTAGTTATACCCCTTCATGTCTTTGAAGTTTGTTGTGCTCAGGGGTCCCTGACCCCTGCCTAAATCAGTTCTGGGTGTCTCCCTCCCAGTGTCACCTTTCTCCCTTTGATACTGGGGGTCTGGACCCTTAATCACTCAGCAGGAGATGGGTCAATTGTTTTATAGCTGCAACACAGGCCTCTTCACCTCCGGGGCCTCTCCTCGCATACTCTCCAGATGCAGGTCAGCCAGGGGCCATCTCACCCCCTCCCATCTCAGATCCAGACAGTCAATGCACATTCAGCAGAGACACACAGAAATGCTTAAAGCACAAAACTCAGCCACTTTCTAAAAGAGTTGTTTCTGAACACACAGTGACAAAACCACTTTCATAGAAAGATGTGTTATGACACTGTGAGTTCATACATACTAAACTTCACCTCTCCATTATAAACTTATAGGAAACTAGGCTAACAAAACACCATACCCAGCCTCCCCTATTCTGTTCTATGGGCAGAATGACCTTTCACCAGTGAAAACGAATTGGAGTGTTTTTTCACTGTCAGGACATAGGACACACCTCAGTATATGTCCTGCCTTTTACCTACACTGCACCCTGCCCAGGGGTTACCCGGGACCTACCACAGGGGTGCCCACAGTCTACGCAAAAGGGAAAGTAAGGCCTGACAAGTGGTTGCACTTGTCAGGACAACATGCTAACTTAGCAAACTGCGCACAGGCCCTACACTAAAGGCCTGAGTTCCCTTCTCTGCACGCCTTTGCATTACTAGCCCTTGCACACACAGTGCACATCACTAGGTACTTTTACTAGTAAGGCAAACATACCAATCATGGCCAACCAATTACCATTGTACTTTACATAGGGAACCCTTGTACTTTGACCCTGATCAGCAGTGGCAAAGTACCCAAAGCATCTAAATTGGCAACTCTATGTCAGGAAAACGGTCTAGGGGGAAAGCAAAAAGTTTAGGGAACTTTAGCCAAAAAGGCCAAGCCCTACAGTCCTCATGAAGGGTACAGTAGTAGTGCATCACTGGACAGGCACATGAACAGTCTGGACAAATTACTTTATTTAAACAGTCTAAGACATCACTGCTACAATTGCCTTGACTACATTCCAAGATTTGGGCCACAATGAAAGGGTTAGCATGTGTGTCACTGAGCGCTCCCACTCTGATGATAAGTGGAATGTGATTTACTCATTTGGACATCATACTACATCTGCATGTGATTGTGTGGGAAGTACTGGCATCACGGGACACACTGTATGCCATATGTGGAATTGTGTATAGGACGATATCAACATACCATTGGACATAGTGCATGATTGCTCATTCTAACACAACTGGTGATTAGGCGCGGGCGGAGAACTCTGCTCTGCCCGCGGAGTGTGCGTAGATTTGCCTACTCCGCGTTCCGCAGAGAACGCGGAGTAGGCAAATCTCTGCACACTCCGCAGCGGAGCGGAGTTGGCCTTTCCCGGCCTCCACCCCCCCCATTAACAATTAATTGAAACTAAAACAAAAAACACTTACCTGTACTGCGGCGTCCCCGGGCTGCCCTCCTCCTCTTCCTCACCGTCTCTGGGTGATCATTGCGAAAACCGCGCATGCGCGCGCATGCGTATTTCTCACAAGAAATGCGCATGCGCAGGCGTGTGCGCATTCACAGTTTTTGCAAAAATCACCCAGAGACGGTGAGGAAGAGGAGGAGGGCAGCCCGGCGACGCCGCAGTACAGGTAAGTGTTTTTTGTTTTAGTTTTAATTAATGTCTAATTAATTGTTAATTGGGGGGTGGAGGCGGGTGGCAGAGCAGAGTTCCACGGAGTTTGTTCCCAACTCCGTGGACCTCCGCATAGTCCCGCTACGCCAGCTCCGCCTAAGGTTACTGGTGATGCACTTCTGAACTGCACTGCAGATGTAACCAACTATCTACAGTGTATATGTTTCACATGAGAAGTGTTCCTGTACAATAATAGCATCACTCATAGGACAGTTAAATACCAGAAATGTGGGAGTAAGAGGCCTGTCCTAAGGCAATGACACACAGTGACAATATGGGTCCATGGACAGTAGTCTCGGTCTGGGGGATCTCATCATGCACTATACCAACTGTAGTAATACTAGGTGAATTTAGATTAACTCTTGGTCCAGTTACACTAATTTAGGCCACATCTGAGGATCAGCAGATCTACAGGGAGAGTACTTTGTCTATCAGTTCCATAGCCACATTATCTCTGCCACAGTCTGGACCATGGACCATACAGGGCACAGCTCATTGTCATGGTTTGCTCTCTGCAGCCTGAGCATACTGTTCCCACATGAACATCATATGCCCACATTTTAAATACCTAACAGTACATCTTGTAACCATCCTTTATATGGCATGAACATTGTGGGTCACTCTGAAGGGGGTCTGTGAGGTGTTGGTACCTCCCAGACAACAGTCTGCTGAGGCATCATGTGTGTTGAGTGATTTGTGGGACTGTACACATATCTCACATTATCCTCACATGCTACTTACAGGAAGCATACACAAGTTAGGGTGTAAGGCCTATACATTTGAAAGCACATCTGCATGTACTGAATAGCAAATTCATCATAGGAAACATGACAATTATACATGCATAGATATGTGCATGCAACTGGAGTAGGATTTAGAACTGATTACACATCAATATGGTGATGTGAAGTCCACAAAGTACAGTGCCACATGAACCATGACATGATTGGCCTATGTAGGGGACACACTATCTGACTTACTAAAATCTGATGTTAGTCTAGGACTCAGCCACATTGTGGCATATGGGATAGGATAGGATATTTGTTGCAGAGTACAGACTGTATTAGCAGTACTCACCTGCTCCTCTGGTGAGCCATAGAGCTGGTGATACAGGGGAAGGCCCTCCTTCACCAGGGTCTCCAGCTCCTCCAGTGTGAAGGCAGGGGCCCTGCTCCCTGTACAGTGTGCCATGACAGCTCCCAGAGATGGTAAACTGCAGCTGATGTTGAGGAGGTGTTGTAAGCAGCAGTGTCTGGAGGCAAGAAACTTGATTTTCAAACCACAACAAACACGTACGTCACATATGCGGTCTTCTGTATAGACGGCCACAGCCATTGGACCGCGGCAGGTGCGTTATCCAATGGTAGCCTATGGCTGTGACCACTGTGGAGGAAGCTGCCTACCATGTGGTTTAAATCAGCCAGCCGTCGGCGAATCAGCATGTCCCAATAGCAAGGTCAGGCATTCACGTAGGCAGTCTTCTATGTAGACGGACACAACTCTTGGACCACGGCCGTCACATTATCCAATGTTAGCCTATGGCTTTTACCTCCGTGGATTGAGCCGCCCACCGCTCGGTTTAAATTAGGCGGTGGTCGGCAATTCAGCATGTCCCATTAGTGAGGTCAGGCCTCTGACATGTCAGTGTGGAAAATCACATATAAAACAATCTTCTGTGTGTCCACGAGTACAATGTTGGAACATGTCACCTGATGTATGACACCAATTTTCTGTCTATACCAATAATCAAATGTCAGTGTTGTACATTACTGTGCATGAACACAAGATTACCGCAGTGCACTGTACACCGGCGGTGACGGTAGTTATGTGTGCAATGCAGACTCCGCAACATGACGGTGTCCATCATACAATAGAAGTTTGAATGATGTGCACAGTGCTGTTACAGACACATGCAGAGTCCCGATTGGGGATGATAGGTGGAACTTTGAGTAATGGCAATCGATCTGACTCATGAGGGTGATTCCCGTATTTCTCAGGGCAATTAATGTCTAACTTGAGGCTGTCTTCCACTTGGATTAGCCTCTCCTATAACAGGGGTCAATGGGTGAAATCCCTCCTCCAGATCATCGTCCTGCATCTCTCTGACTTTCCTCAAATGTTGATATGTATGCAATTGTATCTTATGCAAGCATGATGGGAATTGCTGTGTAGTGCTAACATGCTGGTATGTGTGGTAACATAACATTTCGGTGTGTCTTGGTAAATGTTAGTGTGGACACTGTGACTAATATCCATATGTCTGTACACTCCACACTTAGGTACCTTTGCAGAGGGAGGAGACAACAGCCTCCAGTATACAGGCCATTTCCAGACCTTCAAACTATGGAAGAAAGAGACGTAGTCAGGAGGTTTCATCTTAATAGAAGACAATACAAGACTTATGTGACCAGATTGAGCCTCATTTACATCCTCAAAGAAACTATCCCAATCTCTGACACTAGTGGTGAAACTCATGGCAACAATGCATTTCCTGGCCACAGGTTCCTTTCAGGACTATATCTAGTAGATTGTCACATCTTATGTTCAGTGGCGTACTACATGATGTGCTTTCAGCAATGATGAGACACATGGACAGCTACATCCAGCTCCCCATACATGAAGATTTGGCCAATGTGAAGTGGGACTTCTATGGATTTGGTTGCATCCCACATGTGGTTGGAGCTATTGATGGTACACATATTGCCTTAGTACCACTGCTAGTCAGCGAACAGGTTTATAGGAATAGGAAGCACTACCATTCTATAAATGTGCAAGTGGTTTCTTTATCAAATTTATACATCTCACACATCCGGGCCAGATTCCCAGGATCTGCCCAGGACTCCTTCATACTGCGGAATAGCACCATACCCCAACTGATGTCACAACTACAACCAGAGAGGGCCTGTCTTGTTGGTGAGTATGATGTGTCTAACCTTTGTGTGTGTGATGTCAGGTCATATCTTCTAAAAACGAGTGACTCAATATTGTCCTTCTGTCTGACTTCCATTTAGGAGACTAGGCTTATCCCAACCACCCATGGTTGTTGACACCGCTGAGGAATCTGACAACGTCTAAGGGAGTCCGCTTCAATGTGGCACATGGAAGAACTCAGCGGCCAGTAAAGCTGGCTTTTGGGCTCATGAAGGCCTGATTCTGATGTCCAGACGGGACTGGGAGAGCCCTCCTCTACTCACCTGGGAAGGTGTGCTAGATCATCGTCGCCTGTTGCATGCTCCACAACCTCACACTGCGACGGAACATCCTTCTCATCTCAGAGGTGGGAGACCAGCAGGAGCCACCGGGTGAGAATCCTGAAATGCCAAATGATGATGATAGTGGCAAAGAGGAAGGAGTTGACATGCGTCAAGAGCTCATCAACAATTTGTTCTCATGAGTGTAAGTATGCTGTGAGATGTCATGACTTTGACTGCTACAGTGACTGTTGTTGTGATGCTGTGAGGAGGACGATCATGGTTACATGTTAGATATGTACAGCTGTGTGAAACTCTGTACATAGCTGTTTGTGGAGGAAGGTCTTGACACATGCACACTTTTTTGATGTTGCTTAGCGTAGGAGACATTTACCCATGTACTGTGTACTCCAGAAGTGGACTGTGATTGGTGTCATATGTATGGCTTCCTAGCTAATCTCTTTGTATTGGTCTGTTGTAGCTACCTTCACCATGTAATCTGTATTTGGACATTTCAGAGTTGTGACATCAGCAGGTATATGAAGCTGTTTTGAAATACGAAGTGGCCATAGATTGTTCCTGGGAATGTCTGGCAAAGACTTTGGGTGTACAACTCCGGTACCAAGCCAGCTTGCACAGCGATAGGATGGAAGTTGCTAGGACTCCATTGGACTTGTTCCCTGTCGTGTGGTGGTCCTTTTATATTGTAGGCCATCATGTTCTCCAGCACAATGATGTTGTAGGGCCAAATCATTCTAGTCTCTCTTCACATTGCCTAAGTCCTCATTGTGTATGAACTTGATGTAGCTGTTGATGTGTCTCATCATTGTATGCCACAATGCTTGTGGCACGCCTCTGACATATATTTGTGACATTCCACCAGATGCAGCAACACTGGATTGGAATGAACCTGTGCTCAGAAACAGTTGTACTGACATGTTTTGGTTTCTTGTTTTCAATGAAGTGGGATTCCTTTTGTGAGGTTGTCGATATGGCTCCAGCTGATTCCATGAACCAATTGTCATTTTTCAGTTCTACTTGGCAATGTCAGATGTATCCCCTCCGACCATGTTATTTAGGTCTGCACATAACATTTGTGGTCACTGACACAGATCATTTCAGTGATTTATTATTTAGCTCTGTTTTTGGCATTATCAGGTTGGAACTCTGGAATACAGATGTCATGAGACTGTATACTTGTATGTCTGTGTTGGAGTGACATGGATATGATACACAGTTTTACATTGTTGACATTCCACATACAACACCAAAAAATGATGGACGGAATGTTGATCATTGTCATTCACCCCCAGTCACAGATCTGGGTTTAATCCATCGTTATTTTGCTCGCCACGCCATTCCAGTTTGGACCCAGCCTTATGCAAATCAGCCTTGACCCTGTTCCCCATAGGAACTGTCCAGCCCGAGCTGCTAGTCCAGGTCCTCCCTGGACCAGAAAACAAGCATCTTGGGACCGGTTTCGGGCCATCACCCCTCATCAGCCAGGCTAGCCTGAAACAGGTGGCCTAGCAACCACGGGACCCATGTCTGGGCATACCCTTTCCACTTAGGGTGAAAATGCAACACAAAAAAATATTGGGTGGAATGTTGAACATTGTCAAACATTCACCTCAGTCACAGATCTGGGTTGAATCCATAGTTATTTTGCTTGCCACGCCATTTCCTGTTTGGACCCAGCCATATGCAAATCAGCCTTGCCCCTGTTCCCCATCGGAACTCTCCAGCTTGAACTGCCAGGCCAGGTCCTCCCTGGACCAGAAAACAAGCATCCTGGGACCAGTTTTGGGGCATCACTCCTCATCAGCCAGGCTAGCCTGAAACCGGTGGCGTAGCGACCAGGGGACCCAAATCTGGGCATACCCTTCCCACTTAGGGTAAAAATGCAACCCAAAAAAATGATGGACGGAATGTTGAACATTGTCAAACATTTATCCAGAGTCACAGATCTGGGTTTTATCCATCGTTCTTTTGCTTGCCACGCCATTCCAGTTTGGACCCAGCCATATGCAAATCAGCCTTGACCCTGTTCCCCATGAGAATTGTCCAGCCGGAACTGCCAGGCCAGAGTCCCTCCTGAGTCCCACGCTTTCCCTACTGTTGCACAGACTGGAGTGGGAATAGTACATTTTACCCCTTCATCGTCGAATGCTTTCCTCCCTGGACCGGAAAGCAAGCATCCTGGGACCGGTTTTAGGGCATCACTCCTCATCAGCCAGGCCAGCCTAAAACTGGTGGTGTAGCGAGCACGGGACCCACCTCTAGGCATACCCTTCCCACTTAGGGTGAAAATGCAACACAAAAAAATGATGGACGGAATGTTGAACATTGTCAAACATTTACCCCCAGTCACAGATCTGGGATTTATCCATGGTTATTTTGCTCACCACTCCATTCCAGTTTCGACCCAGCCATATGCAAATCAGTCTTGACTCTGTTCCCCATGGGTACTGTCCAGCCCGAACTGCCAGTCCAGGTCTTCCCTGGATCGGAAAACAAGTAAAATTACTCAAACAATTTGTACTGTATTTTTCTACTTAAAATGCTAAAGATACACTTAGCTTGTAGTAAAAAGCTATAGAAACACTGCTTTTTTTGGTTTCACGAAGAGCTCAGGATGCACTGTAACACCTTCTCTCATTGACACTAATCTCTGTTCAGGAATACCTTCTCTCTTCTTTTTTGACAGCTGCAAATCGGAGACACTAATCTCCGTTCAAGCTACTTCGGGAATTTATTAAACTAAACACTTCTGTGAACTGGCAACTAAACCACTGTAAAAATAATTTTTAAACATAGGCAGGAGCCTTTTAGAAACAGAAACTTAACTCAAGATTGCCAACAAGTTTTTATTTACTTTTTAACTCGACATTTCTCTGAGGAGGGAGAGCTATTAGAGTTTGGCAGCTGCTGAGTTGAGACACTAATCTCAACTCAGACACTGCCCAGTTACTTTAAGGAACACTGCAAAGAATAGATGAGAAACTAGGAACCGCCCACAACCAAACAAGGAGACTCCCTAAAAGCACACTAGTCTCCTGCAGCACAACATAAATAATCTCAGGACACGAAGGAAACTAAACGACACCCACACACGACGATTCTACCCTCACTAAACTAACTAACATGACAGAGCTTAAAAGATTACTTCCTACCAGGTAAATTGCCTCAGTGAATTGCACAGAGTGGAATTCTTGCATCACAAACATTCCACTCTGAGCTTCAGAGGCAAACCCTAGAAACACTAGACGGGGGTTCTTCAATGTGCATTTTGGCTGACATGTTGGAGTTCCTCTTACACCACTTTATCCTCCAGTTATTTGACTTAACACCTTTTGTAGTGTAAGGAGTTCTTTGAAAAAGGGTTGCATTAACTGTTTTAGCCCTGAGTCTTAGTGTCTTGGGAACAGTCCTGACATCCTGAGTCCAATGCTTTCCCTACTGTTGCACAGACTGGAATGGGAATAGTAAATTTGACCCTTTCTGAGTACAATGCTTTCCCTACAGTTGCACAGACCGCAGTGGGAATAGTCAATTCTACCCCTCGGAGTCCAATGCTTTCCCTACTGTTGCACAGACTGGAGTGGAAATAGTAAATTTTACCCCTCCTGCGTCCAACGCTTTCCCTATTGTTGCACTGACTGGAGTGGGAATAGTACATTTTACCCCTTCAGAGTCGAACGCTTTCCCAACTGTTGCACTGACTGGAGTGGGAATAGTAAATTTAACCCCTCCTGAGTCCAACGCTTTCCCTACTGTTTCACCCACTGGAGGGGAAATAGTATATTTTACCCCTCCTAAGTCCAACGCTTTCCCTACTGTTGCACATGTTGGAGTGGGAGTAGTAAATTTTACCCTTCCTGAGTCCAATGCTTTCCCTACTGTTGCACAGACTGGAGTGGAAATAGTAAATTTAACCCCTGAGTCCAACGCTTTCTCTACTGTTTTATAAATTGGAATGGGAATAATATATTTATTATTTATATAGTTTAATTTTTGAATTAATATTGTATAACTATATATTATTATTATGTGGGTGTGTATTTATATATTTAATTCTATGTAATTTTAAAGATATTTTTGGTAAAACCTATTTTTGTATATTGTTTACCTTTTATGTTTGCAGTTCATTTGTTGTACCTTTTAATTTTTATGTGTATAAATATATATAATTTTATATATATATATAAAGAAAGCAGTCCCAGACAAAGTGCTCTTCTTGCACCACAAGGACACGAACTCCTGAGGTATGTGCTATTCAAATGTTGTTTATTCAATTAACATGGCGGTATGACGCGTTTCGGCCACCGCGGTATATATATAATTGTTTCATTAGTAAATTTAAAAACAATTATAAAACTATAATATGAGTTACCATTAATATTATTTAAAATATTTTCACATTATATATGTGTATATAAACATTCACACGTTGACATATATGTGTGTGTTTGTTTAAATTAGTAAATATTTATATATATTTTTGAATATTATTTAACATCTTTAATTTACATTATATTAATGTTATATGTTAAAATATTTCAGTTTTACTTATTTAAACAACTTATATAGTAAAAAAACTATATTTTTGTATATATTTTTCGATATAAGTGTATAGTGTATTTTAAAAAAATATATTTTTGTACTTACCATTTTATGTATAGAAAAACTATATTTTTGTGATCGATATTTTTTTAAATAATATTTTGGTATCACATTATTTATGGTTTCCATATTACATCAGTGAACAGTGGCTACCTGTCCTGGGGGAAGAGACCTTTGCCATCCTTAAGGCAAGATGAAGTAGGGAATGTTAGTTATCCGTTGCAAAGGGCAGTCACCTTTAATTTTAATGACATCGTAGTACAGTTAATGTGAACATATACCATTTCAACTCCTCGTCAGGGCTAGCAAGCAATATATAAATGCAATTTTCAATATATTAGGCACAGCAAGGAAATTAACTAGCTGTTCCCGCAGTGGTATCCTACCTTGACCTCTTCAAAAGGCCAAGCTGCACCCACTATCCTTTTTGTTTTAATCCTTTCTCTTGTGCTCTGGGTGACTAAGGAATTTGTATACTTTTGCTTGAGTTTCTGATAGACTGTAACTTGGTATCCAGACTAGAGCTGCCAGCGTCGTGATTTACCTCATAGCACTGAAGGAATCCTTGGCCGGCTGTAGTCTGCTGGTCTGGCCTGGTCTAGTTCCTGCAGTCAGCTGTTTTAACGGTAAGGCAATACCTCTTTAGGATTCTGTACGGTCCTCACGAAAGAGTGGATTGTGACCTAAAATAAACGTAATTACAGCTTCTACCTTTACTGAGGTTGAGAGGGGCTTATTGGCCTTCTGCAGTCTGTGGTCATCTCCATGAACAGTAATCATCTAGATTAAGATTCATTGATTGTCTCACAATGATTTACAATAATACCATCTCTGTAGTATGGATACTACCTTGTCAATGGCAACATTCAGTAACATTGCTGCTGGGTATCCCAGTCGAACCTGTCTGAAAAAAGTGAAATGTGCCCCAATTAGTGTGCCTTTCCATGCTAGAAGCGAAATTTAAGGCACACAAAACCAATACTGATCCAGCAAGAGCATCAGAGACCACAGTCTGTCACCATCCCCTACGTTGGTGAGAACTCCAGGAAATGCACAGAGAGGGAATTGATTAAGGGACAGTATCAAGGGCATTAAGATCCCCACACCACACATCAGTTGTAGAAAGGCACTTTTTTCCAGCGAATGCTTCTGTGTTCACAATTGTTATGCATTTATTGCTTTTGCAGTTTAAAAAAACAGTTCTACTGGGTGAAGCACATGATAACTGTGCTCTTTCAAATTAAACAAACATTGCGATACCACATAGCACATGTTGGTGTGTTCTTAAAAGAAACTAATATTGTCATACCAGTTTACAGACTCATTAGACGGCAAAAGAAAAAATGGTATACATTATGAATTTCCCTAGGCTTTACCTAGGTGTATGCTGCTCTTCAGTTGTAATTTATTGGTAGGATTTACTTTCTCTGTTGATGAAGGGCAAGCGATTCATATCCAGCAGCAACTCAACAGAGACATAACAAAGTGGTGAACTTTGGAAGGACAATCTTGGCTTGGGACTCCACTGAGTGACCAGCATCCAGTCCAAACTCCTCGCAGATACATACAAGGCACTTCACAACACTGTCCCTGCATACCTCAACAGCTGCATACACTTCCACTCCCCTCCCACGCACCTCACAAAAGAAAAGCTGGAGGCAGCGACTTCTCATAAATCTCCTCTAAACCGTAAGACAACCCCCACATCACATCAGAGCTTCTTCTGCGCTTCTCAAATTTCACAAGAAGCTGAGACCACCAAGGGGACAGCCGAATACTCATCTGCAAAATGCCTGGAACCCTCATGAGTGATTTGCGTGCTTTAGAAATCTACGTAACTTAACATAACACTACATCTGCTACTTATTTGATTTATCTTCTATATTTTCAGTTCTCTTGCCTAAAAGAGAGCATAAAGAAGGCACATCCATGTTCCTGTACCAATGGATATAAAAATGTTAATCTGGAGAACCTAATTGCACTTAACAGCAGTCTTGAATTTAGTAGATCAACACTACTTGAAATAGATTTTGAAAAAAACAATTGTAATTGATATGAATAATTAACAAAATATGTCATCTAATCTTTTTTAAATATCAGCTTAGCTTGTTAAGGACTCCTCCTACCATTGCGATCACTTCTGTAAATTATTCAAATTACTCATATAAATATTTAATCAACATGATCCAAAAATTACATATTCTATAAATAATATATCACAGTGTGGTTCTTCTTCTTCTCTTAACCTATATTGTACAGTCTAATTGGGTTATTCTTTGAATGTAGTTAATTTGTAATAGGAATATTAACTGGGGATTTATAACAGTTGGTTTATTGTGCAACAGCTTCAATATCATTACATTTATGGCTTGCATTAATTCAATTTCTACTTAATATAATTTCTTTCTAAGGGACGTCAATTCATTCATTTTTATCATCTACGGAAGAGGTGGGCAGTCATGCATAATTTGTTGAGATGTGTATTTCTGCTGTAGTTCTGTATGACTTTCTCGTTTACAAACGAAACGGTAGGCTCTTTTTTTAATTAATAAACAGCACATGATTGGTTTTCAAACATGATGTAGAACATGTGTTATGATAAGAGTCCATATAAGTTATTTGGATATTTTGTAAATGGCTTAACCGCCAGTCAGTAAACAAACAAGACACCAGATGAGACAATTCAATGTATAGGTTAAATCAAGATTATAAACACCTATTTCATAAAAAATCAGTCAAACTAAAGAAGTAGCTTGAGGTACTTTACTATTTTCAACATCGAAGTGAGGTTAGGTCTGAGGAAGGTTTTCTAGATATTAAATAGATATAGTCAACCAATATAGAAAATGTATGTAACTTGGAATTTTGGAAAGTGTTTTTGAAGCCATGCACCATGAACTAATTAACAGCATTTGTCTCTTGAAGATATTTGGCCTTGATTGTGACTGAGTCAAAATTATAATAACCGCATGCCAGGGTAAATAGAGCATGAATTTACCGAATTGTTTGATCACGAGGTAAAAAATGGATGCAGTATTTATCAAATACACTAAATATTGCATATCCTTACTCCACATGTGCTATTAATCGCGTGTGCTATTTACTGCATGTAATATACCAGATTAAAAAATAACACGTGATAAATAAAAAACTATTACAAGTATGAGAGTTCTTTCAAAGAGAGTTCTTTGAAAACTATTGGAAAACATAATCTTTAAAATACCATGAGTCAAAAGCAGGTGGTAAAATATGCTGCAAGTGTAGGGCAAAGAAATAAAAGCTGGAAAACAACACAACAACAATAAAGAACAAAACATGAACACTTGATAAATACCGCATGTGGACCTTAGACATTAGGGCCGATATTTATCATTTTTTCATGCAGCGCAATGCAACAAACAACTATGCTGCACTGTGCTGTATGAAATGGCAGGAATGTGCCTTATTTAACACTATGCAATGTCTTTTCCTAGCACTGGCGCACTCTTGGCTGTATAGTGTCAACGCAGACACCATTGCATCAGTTTGCCTGCGTTGTAAGCAGGATTGTTTTGGTGCAGGAAGAAACACCTACCTACGGAAAAACAATATTGAAAAACAGTGACGCTACTGAGGGGAAATAAGGGTCAGGAGCATATTTTATGTCTGGTAGGTTGGAAAATTTCAGTCTACGGAAAGTAGGCCAAAGATTTCGGATTCTATATGACTAGGTTTAGTGAAGCACTAATATGAAACCTCCCAATGACCATTAACTGCCCAAAGATGTCTCTAGTGAGACCAGGGCCGGACTGGCTACCGGGCGTTTTGGTGTGCTGCCAAGCTGGGGGCTGATTTCACTGCGGTGGGGGCTGATTTCGTTGATGGGGACCTGCGTGTGCTACAAAATAAACAAAGCAAAACGAATGGTTTTAAGCACACGCAGGTCCCCATCAACGAAATCAGCCCCCAGCTTGGCACACACCAAAACGCCCGGTAGCCAGTCCGGCCCTGAGTGAGACCAACTGAGCCATTAATGATGGGTGAGTGGGCTGCTCCATCCAACAGTCATCAGTAAGTGTCAGGAAGGATGAAGGTTTGGGAGGCAGGCTCTTGATGGACAAGTCATTGTGAATTGTAGCACTGGACCTACCAATCAGTGAGTACTTTGGTCAGGGAAGAAAATAGGCCTCTGAGCAAGTTAATAGGAACAGCTGGCAACAGCCACCAGTCCCCCTTGTCAATTCCATTCGGCAGACCCTCACAAGGATAGAAACAGTTTCCCCTACTACATAAACACTCACACCACATCTGCTTATCTATGGAATCTTTCTTTAGCTACCATAGTTAAAAAACCTAAGCAGAAGTGCAAGTCTTCAAACATTTTTCAACTTCGTACAGTCTAGAGAGGATAAGTCTTTATGGAAAGTTTGTAGTACACACTTCAATATTATTGAAACTGGAATAAACTATTCACAAAGGTAAGTTACACTTTAAGAAGGTTTACACTTTGTTGTAAGTTTACTACTTTCAGTATTCAGAAACTCTGAGGGTAAACTAACTACAAAAGTGTTAGGTACGTCTTCACCCCTATTGTAAAACAATTCACTTACTCTTGTGTGTGTAGGTATCATCCCTCCCTAAACCCCTCCCTGACTCTGCCTAAACCTATCCTACTCCTCCCTAAACCCATCCCCTTTAGTAGTAAGACTGACCATTTTCCCACCCACCCCCCTTTGCCCCTCCCACATTTACTACTAAAATCTATGTTTACATGTGTGAAGACTCCACAGTGAGGCTGGAAAATTCCACACTCATTAGTATAGGAAAAACAAATGTTGCTCGGATATTCATTTACCCTAAATAAATTAAAAGACAAGAGGCAATTGGCAAATGAGGAACAAGTTGGTTTAATTAAATGCTGCAGCCAGGAGAACCTGGACAGAATGGGTCTGCTTAAAATCTCTCTATTTACAAAGTTTTGGCCATCCATTTATACAGTTCATGAGGTACAATAAAACACTTTGCAACTTTCCAAAAAAGCATCACAGTTGTAAATCAACACAGATGGCTCTCAAGCTTGGGGAGAGCTAGTGTGGGCCAGTGTGTATGTGTCCAGATGACTGGCATGAGGAGCGCGTGATCACTACGTTTGGTGTGTCTGTCATGTCCTGATTGGTTGAGTGTGCCTATCTATACGTGGTGTCTAGTGCCTTTGGCCAAACAGGTTTTATTGGTGTCAATTATCTCAGACTTGTTTGTGGTGCAACTATCTATCTGTGGAATCAATCAGGTTTTTTCCTGGGTGCGTGTTTGTCTTTGGATTATGGGGGACCCCACCTGTGATCTGTTACTTGATAGGTATGGGCATGGGTCGCAAGACCTGCTTGACCACATACCTCTGACTCAGGGTTGATGGAGAGGTGACCTTGGGTGAATCTGACAGCAATGATTTGAGTTCATTGGAACTCCTAAAAATAATATGGCAGCCCATCCACTGGTATCGTTTTTATCGACATTAACATCATTATGCATACAGTTGACTTTTTGTACATTGATATGGTTTGTACTGGTATTAACCCCTTCGGTGCATCGGACGGCGGGGGCCCGTCCGATGCACCAGTGCTCATGTGCGTCAGATGACCCCGGCCGTCCGATCACATGGCACAGGGAATCCCTCTGCTGCGGGCACCAGAGGGATTCCCTCCCCCACCCCCAATTGCCTCGGGAGCTGGGGAAGAGCTTCCCCAGCTCCCGAGGCAGTTCCCCTGGTTTCTGTGCAATGACGATCAGCGCGCATGTCGTGCTGATGTCATTGCATAGAAACTGAAACTGAAATGAGCAAATAGGCCCATTTTCGCTTCACTTTCTATGTGCTCAGGGAGCTATCTCAGCTCCCAGAGCACGTAGAAAGTCAGGAGAGGTATCATTGGAAAGGGGAGAATCTCCCTTTTCCAATGGTACCCCTCCCTAGTGGATCCCTGCTTGGGCGATCCCAAAGCAGGGATCCACTCACTAGCCACCAGGGAGGAGGGAGCAGCCCCTTGGGCAAGGACCTTTGCTCCCCCTAGAATAATTTTGGGAAAATCAGTCTTTCTACCCCTCCTGGGGGACAGCTGAAGCATCGGCCCCCAAACTGCCCCCCCGGGGGGGGCAGAAAGCCCACTAGATACCAGGGATTTTTATTTTGTGGAATTTAGGAGTGGGGGCTTCCCGAGATGGGCATGCCAATGCCCCCACCCCCTCCCCACAAAATTACAGTCTTTCTGACCCTGGGGGCAGTAGCCCCCAATCTGCCCCCCGGGGGAGCAGAAAGCGCACTAGATGCCAGGGATTTTTTTTTCATGAAATTTAGGGGTGGGGGCATTGGCAATCCCACAAAATTCCACAGTCTTTCTGCCGTAGCCCCCATCTACGTGGCAGTAGCTCCCATCTGCCCCCCAGGGTGCGGGCTGCCCAAAATAGGCATGCCAATGCCCCACCCCCCCAAAAAAGTCTGCTGTCTTTCTGCCCCCCCCGGAGGCAGATGGGGTCAATAGTCACTGATCTGCCCCCTGGGGGGGGCAGAAAGCACACTAGGCACCAGGGACCTTTTTTATGTATATAGGGGTGGGGGCTGCCCAAAATGAGCATGCCAATGCCCGCACCCTCCCAAAAAAAATTTGCCACTGCCTTCCCGCCTCCCACAGGAGGCAGATGGGGGCAATAGTCCTTAATCTGCCCCCCGGGGGGGCAGAAAGCCCAGTAGGCACCAGGGATTTTTCTTTTTTGTTTTATACATACGGATGGGGGCTGCCAAGAATGGGCATGCTAATGCCCGACCACCAAAAAAGGCTTTCTTCCTCACCGGAAGGCAGATCAGAGCAATAGCCCACTAGGCACCAGGGATATGTTTATGGGCATGCCAATGAGAAGCCACATAGTCAAGGGTCGTTCCTTTTTTGAGGCACACATTTTGGCCATTTCAGTGATATATTTATTCTCATCTGCACCCAAGTGGGGGCAGAAAACCACTAGAAACCAAGGAGAGTTTGTGTGTGTGTAAACTGGAGGTTGGGTGACTGTCTGTGTGTACTGACCTTTGGCTGGCATTTTGCTGGCGGTGTGTTTGGATCTGCACTTGGCTAATGGTGTGGGTGGACTTGCGCTTGATGACGGTGTGTGTAGATGGGCGCTTGCCTGGTAGTGTGCGTGGAGTGCCGCTTGGCTGGTGGTGTATGTGGGCTGGTGCTTGGCTGGCTGTGTGCATGGATGGTGCTTGGCTGCAGGGTCAGACTGGCCGTAGCGGGCTCCGGGCGTTTTCCCGGTGGGCCGGTTTTCTGGCCATGGGGGGCAGTTTTGTCACTGGGTGCCGGTTTTGCAGCAGTGCTGCAATATCGGGCCCCAGTAACAAAAGCCGGAGCAGTGCTTTTTACTTGCATGCAACACCCACCCCCCCAGGGCCAGTCGAGCAGCAATTTGCCAGGGCTGGTTGCTGTTGGCTGGTGGTGTGTGGGGATGGCGCTTGGATGGCAGACTGCATGGGTGGTGCTTGGCTGGCGGTGTGCGTGGATATTGCTTGGCTGACTGTGTGCATTGATAGCATTTGGCTGGCAGTGTACTTGGATGGCACTTGGCTGGCGGTGTGCATGGATGGCACTTGGCTGGCGGTGTGTGTGGATGGCGCTTGGCTAGCAGTGTGCGTGGATGGTGCTTGACTGGTGGTGTGCATGGATGGTGGTGGGCATGTACTGACTCTTGTCGGGCGGTGTGGATTGCATGGATCCCCCAGTGTTTTCTTACCCAGAATCCCCCACAAACCTCAAATTTACTTTCAAAGTCACATTTTCCTCGCATGTCTATGTGAGTAGGTTGTAGGATCACCGAGCAGGCACAAATTTCCTACTACCCAGCATTCTCCTTGGCCTCCCGAGAAAAATGATACCTCACTTGTGTGGGTGCCCAAAGTAGTGTCAGCCTAAAAATGTATAAACAAACTGCCCTTTTGGACCCGCTTTGGGCCCCCCTCAATCTCTACAAGTTTTTGGCCCTTCCATATCATAGGCACTTGGCTCATCCACACAAGTAAGGTATAATTTTTATCGAGAGACTGAGGGGAACGCTGAGTGGAAGGAAATTGGTGCCGTGCGGTGATCTCACAACTTTCCCACACAGATATTAGAGGAAAATGTGACTTTTTAGCTAAATTTGAGGTTTGCAGCGGATTCTTGGAAGGAAAATGTTGGGGGATCATTGTAAGCCACACCTCCATGGACTCCCACGGGTGTCTAGTTTTATGAAATGTCTGGGTTTTTTAGGTTTCCCAAGATGCCTCCAAACCCGGGACCAAAAACATAGGTGCCCACCTATCTATCACAAAACGACCTGGTTTTTCAAGGGGGTTACCTGCGTTTTTGGTCCCGGGCTCAGCGGCCATCTAGGCAAACCTACCAAACCCACACATTTCTGATAACTAGACATCCTGGGGAGTCCAGGGAGGTATGGCTTGCGTGGACCCCCCACAACGTTTTCCTATCCCAAATCCCCTGCAAACCTCAAATGTAGCTGAACAAAAATCATATTTTCCACATATTTATGTGTCGGAAAATTGTGGGATCACTGGGCTGACACAAATTTCCTACCACTCAGCACTGCCCCAGGTCCCCCGATAAAAATGGTATCTCACTCGTGTGGGTGGGCCAAGTACCCGCAACAGGCAGGGGCCCAAAACATTTGTGGAGACATCAAAATTACCTATCACAAAACGACCTGATTTTGCAAGGGGGTCACCAGGGATTTTAGCCCTGTGATCGCGGACATCTAGGAAAACCTACCAAACCCACACATTTCTGAAAACTAGACACCCTGGGGAGTCCAGGGAGGTGTGACTTGCATGGATCCCCCAACGTTTCCCTACCCAGAATCCTCTGCAAACCTTAAATTTAGCAGAAAAAATCAAATTTTTCCCAAATTTTTATGTGGGAAAGTTGGAGGATCACTGGGCTGACACAAATTTCCTACCACCCAGCATTCCCCCAGGTCTCCCGATAACAATGGTACCTCACTAGTGTGGGTGGGTCAAGTACCTGTGACAGGCAAGGGCCCAAAATGTATTGTGGAGACTTCAAAATGACCTATTATAAAACGACCTTGATTTGCAGGGGGGGCACCTGGTTTTTTGGCCCCGGGATCGCGGACATCTAGGGAAACCTATCAAACCCACACATTTATGAAAACTAGATACCCTGGGGAGTCCAGGGAGGTATGGCTTGCATGGATCCCCCAACGTTTTCCTATCCAGAATTCCCTGCAAACCTCAAATTTAGCTGAGAAAATCACTTTTTCCACACCTTTTTGTGTTGGATCACGGTGCCGGCACAAATGTCCTACCACCCAGTGTTCCCCTCGGTCTCCCAAGTAAAATGATACCTCACTTGTGTGGGTGGGCCAAGGGCATGTTATTGGGAAGAGCCAAAAACATAGGGATTAATGGAATAGCACAGCGAATTCTAAGCGCTCCATTTAAAAAAAAATACGTTTTTAGCCAATTCTGCATTGGACAGCCACACAAGTGAGGTATCATTTTACTTGGGAGACTGAGGGGAACGCTGTGTGGTAGGACATTTTTGCCGGCATGGTGATCCCACACAAAAATATGTAGAAAATGTGATTTTTGCAGCTAAATTTGAGGTTTGCAGGGGATTCTGGGTAGGAAAACGCTGGGGGGTCCAAGCAAGCCATACCTCGCTGGACTCCCCCGGGTGTCTAGTTTTCAGAAATGTGTGGTTCTGTAGTTTCCCAAGATGGCTGCCGAGCCCGGGGCTAAAACCCCAGGTGACCCTCCTTGCAAAACCAGGTTGTTTTGTGATAGGTAATTTTGATGTCTCCTAATTGGTTTTGGGACCTTGCCTGTTGCGGGTACTTGGCCCACCCATGCGGGTGAGGTACCATTTTTATCCGGAGACCTGGGGGAACGCTGGGTGGTAGAAAATTTGTGTCAGCCCGGTGATCCCACAACTTTCCGACACAGAAATTTTAGAAAAATGTGATTTTGTTCAGCTAAATTTGCGGTTTGCAGGGGATTCTGGGTAGGAAAATGTTGGGGTGTCCACACAAGCCATACCTCTCTGAACTCCCCCGGGCGTACAGTTTTCAGAAATGTGTGAGTTTGGTAGTTTCCCAGGATAGTCGCCGAGCCCGGGGCCAAAAACCCAGGTGACCCCCCTTGCAAAACCAGGTTGTTTTGTGATAGGAAATTTTGATGTCTCCTCAATGTGTTTTGGGCCTTTGCCTGTCGCGGGTACTTGGCCCACCCATGCAAGTGAGGTACCATTTTTATCAGAAGACTTTGAGGAATGCGGGGAGGGTGGAATTTTTTAGATCTACCCAGATTCCAGAACTATCCATCACAGAAATATGAGGACCTTAGTGTTTTTTTTTTACAAAGTTTGAGGTTTGCAGGGGATTCTGGGTAACAGAACCTGGTGAGAGCCACACATGTCACCCCCTCCTGGATTCCCCTTGGTGTCTAGTTTTCAAAAAGGTATAGGTTTGCTAGGATTCCCTAGGTGCCGGCAGAGCTAGGGTTCAAAATCCACAGCTAGGCACTTTGCGAAAAAAGGGTTAGTTTTCACTAAAAGAATTTGTTGTGTCTATGTTGCGTTTTGGGACGTTTCCTGTTGCGGGCACTAGGCCTACCCACCCAAGTGAGGTACCATTTTTATTGGTATGGGGAATGCGGGGTGGGTGGAATTTTGAGGACCCACGCAGATTCCAGAACTTTCCATCACATAAATGTGAGGAAAATGTATTTTTGTTTTACAAAGCTTGAGGTTTGCAGGGGATTCTGGGTAACAACCTGGTGAGAGCAGCACAAGTCACCCCCTCCTGAATTTCCCTGGGTGTCTAGTTTTCAAAAATGTATAGGTTTGCTAGGTTTCCCTAGGTGCCGGCAGAGCTATGGTTCAAAATCCACAACTAGGCACTTTGCGAAAAAACTGTCAGTTTTTACTGTACAAATGTGGTGTGTCTACGTTGCGTTTTGGGCCGTTTCCTGTTGCGGGCACTAGGCCTACCCACACAAGTTAGGTACCATTTTTATCGGAAGACTTATGGGAACTCAGAATTGTAGAGTAACTGTTTTTACCTATTGACTTTCTATGCATTTCTGCCTTCCTAATGTAAGACAATGTGTAAAAAAGCAGTCACTTTGAAAAATGTCCTACAATTCACAGGCTAGTATGGGTAACCACAATTTCGGAGATGTGAAAATAGCTACTGTTTCTAAACTCTATATTTGTTCCCATTTCGGAAATACATAGGTGTCTTTGATACCTATTTTTCAGTCTTTATATTTTACCAAATTAATTGCTCTATACCCGGTACACAATGAAAAAACACTGCAAGATGCTGCTCAGTTATTGGCTCTGGGTTCCTTGGGTTATTGGTAAACTTGCAAGTCCTATATATCCCCACAACAATAAGGGTCCAGCGGATGTAACAGTATATTGCTTTCAAAAATCTGTCATACTTAGAAGAAGTTACAGATGAAAACGTTGGCACAAATGATTATTTTTTTCAACTCATTTTCAATTTATTTTATTTTCAACTGTTAGTTTCTATAAAAAAAAACCTTGAAGGATTTACACAAATAACCCCTTGCTGAGTTAAGGATTTTGTCTACTTTTCAGAAATGTATAGCTTTCCGGGATCCATTATTGCTTTCACACCAATTTCTACCACTAAGTGGAAGGCGGTTGAATGCACAAAAAGTAGCAAAAATAGGCTATGTCCCAGTAAAATGCCAAAACTGTGTAAATAATTTTGGTTTTCTGACAGAAGTCTGCCTGTCCCTGAAAGCTGGGAAGATGATGATTTCAGCACCACAAAACCTTTGTTGATACCATTTGCAGGGGAAAAATCAGACACTTTCTTCTGCAGCACTTTTTCCCCATTTTTCCCCCCCAAAAACAAGATTTAGCTGTATTTTGGCTAATTTCTGGGTCCGCTCGAGGGAAATCCACAAACCCTGGGTACCTTTAAAATCCCCATGATGTTAGAAGAAAAGGGCTCAAATTTGGCGTGGATACCTTATGTGGACAAAAAGATATAGGGGCCTAAGCGCAAACTACCCCAAAAACCCCAAAAAAGGCTTAGCGGGAGGGGGGAGGCCTAGCAGCGGAAGGGTTAACAAGATTATGCTTGCTCTGGTCTTAACGTAGATTGACATTTTTCTTATTCACAAAAACAATATTATCATATGAGAATGTATCACGAAGTACATTGGTGTCAATATTGCTGATGTCAGCGCGCTGTGCTTAACGTACATTGACATTGCATTGACGGACATTGTGCGGGTACAAGCTGTGGCATATGTTTACATTGCATTTACTGATATTGCTGTTGTCGGGCCTGCACATATCATGACATTCATTAACATCATGTTCACCCATTCCGACACTTACATTTTGTAATATGTTTTGTAGTTCATACTGCAAAGTGCAGTTTGAGAATCAGGCTCGAAGTCTTTTGTTCAACTAGATGTTTCATTATAGGATGATATTTAAAAGGCTCCTGTTGGGCTCTAATTATTGTGTCCTTTCACATGTGCTCCAGTTCAGGCTGGGAGACATTTCCATGGGAAATGTTTGGCTTAGCATTACAGATAGTAACAGATACGTAAATTAATTCAAATGGTATGCCAGTAAGCTGAACAGTACCAAAACAATATATTGTGATAGGCTCCTAGCCAATCAGTATATACTCAGGAGAGTCATAGGTAATCTCTGATAAAAGCATCATTACAATTTCAACCCACATATCATTATGCCTTTTTCCACTAACAGCTGCTTGTAGAGATCACAGAGTTCTTATAAAGAACCAAAGTGCTCAACTAGCTCACAGAATGTGCCTGTACTGTGAGGCTTGCTACAGGAGAAGACAGCTTTAGAATTATTCACTTCCCTCAGCAGAAGGCTAACTACATACATAAAAAGGTTACTCATCTCTGCTGCAACACATTTCTGACATATGTCCCATGAAAACATTCCTTTCTATGAGTTTGAATAATATATTTAAAACATTTATGGTTTCTAAGACTTATTAAGTCTATTTAAAGTAGCAAACATTTTAAAATATATTCTTAATTAGCTACTAGGCAGGAATTGACTGGGGTTGAGTAGGGTCCTTGGCTGAGCCTTGTGAGAATAGACCTGTGGATGCTTATGCAGTGCCCTTTATAATTTATCATTTGCAGCACCATTTTCTGTTTAGACACCATTTTGAATGATGATCAAAACTAATCTAAGTGGAAGTGGTGTGGCGTAGCGGTCAGGGCAACTGACGCTGGAACCCGGGGGCTCACGGTTTGATCCCCGTTGCTGGTGGCAGATTAGCTCAGCACCATGTGACTCTAGGCAATAGCTCGCTTAATCTTCCCGACGGCCCCCAGCGCCTTGACACCTTCGGGTAATTGTTCGCGCTTTACAAATACTGGACATTTACATTTACAATCCTTTACTGTTTGTGAGAAAAGCCTCTGTTGGGTTTCGTTTCTGCAATAATGAACTGTTAGTGCCAGTGCATAGCTTTCCCACTAGATAGAGGCCCTCTCCCACCTGTCTGGTAGTTTGATCATGGCTCAGGGTGTAACAGCCTTGGACTGTGCTGTGTTGTGAAGATATGAGAACAGAAAACTTTTTTTTTTGTATTTCACTGTCCAGCTGCATCTGCCTGGAAAATTCTACTGTGGGCATGCCTTTGCCCGGGTATGAAATGTACATAATGTATCTCTATGTTTTAATGATTTCAGTTCCCCTCTGTAGCACTCTTAGCAACTGTACAGACGGGGCACCACTCTGAGTGTATATGAATAAACAGTTATTGGTTTGTATTCTCCACTGTCTGACTGACTATTCATTTGGTACGGAAGGCTGAGAGGAGGTCAGTAGTGACCTGGGTGGCCCTTTTCGGGTAAATTCCTTCAGCTGGTGCCTGAACAGGGACTCCTTCGAGTTGTTGACCCATCCCCTTTCTGCGGACGGAGGGGAGGACGATGGCATCATCAGGTCAGACGGACGGCTCAGGGATCCCTGCACGAAGAGTTTCTGTTGCTCGCAGCTGCTCCCTCTGTCCCGCCGGACGGTGCCTTGCTAAGTGGTCATCCCGACTGGAGTCCTAAATGGCAAAACCCTTGATCTGGCTGTTTGGTCCGAAGAGTCGGCAGTGGAGAACTGATCTCTTTTTACTGCAGATATCAGGTGAATCTGTTTTGGTTTTATGTGGAAGTGGTACCACTGTGATTTGGTTTTGTACTAGGATTGTTTTGGTAAAAAGTGTTTGCAAATACTTTGCCAGGTAAAATATTGATTTATTTCATATTCTTTTGCAATGCCTGGACTAAGCAAGATTCAGAGTTTGTTTTATGGTTGTTGTTCTACTGATGCACCGTTAGCCGAATCTCAACCTGCACCTCCTGAGTGTAGTCCTAATTATGATATGTACGTGAAGCATGGCCTTGGCCCTATTATGTTTAGTACATTATGGCACAAATACAAGAGGGACAATGCCGAGTTGCAGTGGCCTCTAACAGGCTCCTTTGATGAACAGAAGTTTGGCTTTTTACAGGAACAGTTGTTTAAGAGACAAAGTAGACAGTTGATGTTTGACTCTCTTCAAACTTGGCAGAAGGAGGCCAAGCAAAGGCGGTTAAAAATGGAGAAAGGATGGTTACATGCCCAGAAAATCAATATCCCTCACCTACCGGAAGTTAATCAATGACGCATCCGATCCCCTTATGCGGCTTCGGGAAAATGGGCAGATGACCTGTTAAAATTAGATGACGAAGACTGGACGGAGCCGCTTGCCTTCCCCAGGTAAGTCACAATCTCATCGCGGCTTAAACTGGTGCAACTAAAAATTCTTCTAAGAACATACTATTCAGGACCAGCCTTGGTCTGGATGGGATATGGGGAGGACTCAAGTTGTAGGCGTAACTGTGGGAAGGAAGGCACGTTCCTGCATATTCTGTGGGAATGCGCCAACATTCGTAAATATTAGGCAGGTGTTCTCAAATGTATGGAGGAGGTGCTAGGTCAGGACCTAAACCTAGAGGCCAGGAGGTGTTTGCTCAATGTGTGGGGACCGACGGATTTGAGTAGCAAGGAGAAACTATGGGAAACCCTGGGACACATGGTAGCTAAGCACAACATTGCTAGAAAGTGGGGGGCAAGGGAGGCAGCTGGCCTAAAATCATGGAAACAAGACATGGACTGGTGCATGTGTTGAGAAAAAACAGTGTATGTTTCCAGGGGGTGTCTGAAAAAGTGGTCTCAAATATGGACTAAATGGAATGTCTATCGTGGAAAAATGTGTGCTCCCCCTTTTCTCCTTCCCCTTCCCCTCCCTGATGAACCTCTACATGCTGATCACTGTGAAAATTGAACATGCATGACTGTAAACAACATATGTACCATCCAGAATTCGCCTGTACTAACACTGCATGCTCCAAACACCCAATGACTGTATATGTATAGTTGATATGCTGTTTTCAATAAAATGATTTATTAAAAAAAAATGGAGAAAGATGCACGAAAAGGGAGGATGCAAACTCTTCCACAGAAAGCTCTGGCGTATGATAGAGAAAAACAGGAGACAGGAATAGAATGTGAGGATAGGAGATTTCGGTTGCATATTGACAAGTCCTATGTGGCCAAAGAGGAAGATGATACCTTTGTAGAGGAGTTGTTAGCTGCTCGACCCCCGCCCCTTATGCCCCGCAGAGGATATACCCCGTTGTTCCTTTGCAGACACAGCAGCCTGTCTCATCCGCTTCAGTTGCCCCCGTATCTACGGCTGTTATACCCACAGCTCCAGTTACCGTGCCCCCTATTCTTTCTCTCCCCTCATCATCTTTGACAACTGTGGCCTCTGTTACATCCATTGTTCCAACTTCTGTGCCCTCTGTTTTTTCTTCTCCAGTGCAATCATTGACTACACTTCTACCTACTACTCCTATTACCCCTCCTCCTGCCATTATTCATTCTCCGATGTTTTTGGATGCTGATACCCCTGTACGTGGTTTTGAAGACAGGGATTTGACGAGATTTAGGGAACGAACAGGCCTGTTGATGTGATCTGGAGTAGGGGAGGATGAGAAGAGGGTAATAGCGAGTCAGGCAATGTGGTGGACTCATTATGCGGTTTATAGTATTGAGGATATTTGGCGAGTTATACCTGATTTTGAGCCTTTTTACAACAGCATGCCCTTCAACATATGTCTGCTACATTGATCGATCTTTGGCATACACACATTGAGTCGGAGGCTCCCAGATAATATTTCATATTAGAGACCGCATTTATGTTACTGATTTAGCACCAGAACAGGTGTTTGGTAATATTTCTACCATAGTCTCTTATAGAGGTCGATTGTATGATAAGAGTCCTACTCAAATAACTCAGTTCCCTATGTGTGAAGTCCACCCAATTTATCATCCAGAAATACCTGCATTGATGGATCAGCATGGTGTGACCACTAGACCGGCTGTGGCTGCCCGTTTCCAGGAGCAATGGGATTATACTCCATGGAAAAGGAGTGAGGTTTTAGCCCTTAAGACTACTCTGCCCGATCCTAGGAAAAATCCTACAGCCTATTATAAGGAATTAACAGAAGCTGCCTCTTCTACTGTAATGACTCTTGCTGATTTTGAAATGTTTTTGGGTCTTCTTGTTCCGGTTGATATTTGGCGGCAGGTGCATACTCAAGATCATGTTGCCAAGTTGGGTGGTACATGGGATGGGATTAAGGGATGGGATCAGGAAAGGAAGCCAGGAGATAAGCTGCGTACTGTGATACTCGCTTTGCCTGGTCGTATTATTACATATATGCATACACTTATTCCACCTAAGAAAGTAAGCTGGGATAGATTGCCGGCCTGTCGACAGAAGAAGGATGAGAGTGTAGCTGATTTTTTTACTAGGTTTGAAGATACGTTTTGGGATTATAGTGGGCAGGATATGTCCACGGAAAGAGGAGTTTGTTTGTTTGTTGACAGGTTTGTTACTAATCTTCTTCCTGAAATAATGACTCGTTTGCAGGCGTCTGAAAGTACTTGGTCTACATCTTCTCCCTCTGTTATTTTGAATATGGCTCAATATTATGAGCATGAAGATCAGGAGGAAAAGGATAAAACTGATAAAAAACTTAAGGATTTAAAGATGAAAGTGTTGTTGCAGCAGACATTTCGGGGTAATAACAGAGGACGGGGAGGTCCTTCCCGACAACTCCCACGCACTAGGCAGCCTTCAATGATACCCTTGGGACAGAATCAATGTGCGTATTGTAAGGAGGAAGGACATTGGCATAGCCAGTGCCCTGTGCTTTTACAGAAGGTTTTGTCCCCTAGAGGACGTGGTTCTGGTGGTAGAGGCCATGAGACCGACAAAAATCAAAATGTTGCGCCTCCTGTGGGCTGCTCTGACAATAATTATTTTGATGACCCCAGAGATGGACAGTATTATCATGATGACTATGATATTGATGATGTGACAGGTATGTCTTACAGCTAGGACAGCTAGGGACAGAGTGAGGGACCAGTTCAGATACCTGTAGATCAGCGTGGCCCTTATGTAACAGCGGATTTGCAAGGTTCGACGAAGGAACTCCAGGTGGACACAGGTGCAACAAAAAGTTCAGTTTCTCGACATATGGTCCCTGGGGCGGCCCTGTCTGGCCAAAATAATGTTTCAGTAGGTTTTCCCGGTGTACTGGTTGTCAGCCCCATTTCACGCCCCTTGCACTTACTGTTGGTCCTTTCACTGTGGAGTCTCCATTCTTGTTAACATCTAATTGTGGTGAAAATGTGATGGGTTTGGACTTGTTAAAGAAGTTGCACACTACTATTTATTGTTCTCTTGATGGTGTCCATATTACCAGGGGTCCAGATGTGAGTACTAGACAGTGTTTGTCTCAGGATGCGCCCCTTCCAGATGAGTTTGCTCAGGTACCATCTACACTATAAGCCACAGGTGATACAGACGTGGGTCTGTTGCATATACCACCAGTTTCTATTCAAGTTAAAGACAATGCTATTCTGCCTCGTATTCCTCAATAAAAAATACCGCAGGCAGGGGAACCGGCCCTTCTTCAGATTATTCAGGACTTGATACAAAAGGGAGTAGTTGAAGAAACATCTGCCAACATTTGTAATAGTCCTAATCTTCCGGTCCTTAAGAGGACACCCTCGGGTTCCTCTGATGCTATTGATAATGTCTATCGCTTTGTGATTGATTTGCGAGAGGTTAATAAAATAGTGGTTCCGCAATTTTCAGTGGTTCATGATATCACTACGCTTTTAACGAGGATCCCATCTACTGCTAAGTTCTTTTCTGTTATTGATTTGAAAAATGCATTCTTCAGTATACCTATACACCCGGACAGTAGGTATTTGTTTGGATTTACACTGGCCGGCAGAAGCTTTAGATTCTGCCGTGCTCCTCAATGCTATGCAGAGAGTCGTAGTATTTATAGTCAAGCATTAAAAAGTCAATTGGATTCCCTATCGCTTTCCCCAGGTAATGTATTGGTGCAGAATGTCGATGACCTGTTAATTGCTTCTGATACGGAACAAAGTTGTAAGGACAGTACAGTGAAATTGTTGTTGCATTTGGCAAACCATGGACATAAGGTCTCTCTTCAGTACTGTTGACAGGAGGTTACCTATTTAGGTCACCTACTGTCAAAGGAGGGTAGGAGGTTGACCACTGAGCGCATCAGCACCATTATTAAGATGCTCATTCCACAAACTCAAAAAGATGTACGCGCTTTTATAGGTATTACTTCCTACTGTCGCCAGTGGATCCCAAACTATTCTTTACTAATCAAATTTTTGCTTGCATTAACAACTAAAGCAGTGCATGAGCCTTTGCCTTGGATGCCAGAATGTCAGCAATCTTTTGAGCAATTAAAAACTGCGCTTTGCTCTTCTCCAGTGCTTGGCACACCAAACTATAGGAAACCGTTTGTGCTTTATGTTCATGAGATGGCTGGTTGCGCACTTTCCGTCTTCACACAGAAATTTGGGGATAAACAGAGGCTTTGTGCTTATTTTTCTGATGTGCTTGACCCTGTTGCCAGGGCCCTTCCGAGCTGTCTGAGAGCTGTTGCGGCTGTGGCCACTTCAATCAGGCAATAGGCTGGACTCGTACTTGATACAGACCTCAGTTATGGTACCTCTTGCTGTGGATACAATTTTGAATAAGACAAAGACACAGCACCTCACCAGTGCACGTCTTACTGGTTATGAATTGACATTGTTTGCTAAACATATTAGGATCAAACGATGTACCACTCTGAACCCAGCCACTTACTACCCCTCCCTTCTGAGAATGATGCAGTTGACAAACATGACTGCATTTTCCGGACAGAAGAAGAGATGAAAGGACGGGTAGACCTGACTGATGTTACCTTATCTGACCCCCAAGGAGAATTTTATGTCGATGGCTCCTGTTTTAAATTTCCAGATGGCACTACCACTGCAGCTTATGCTATCACTACCTTGCGTACGGTGGTAGAGACATCACGGGTCCCCTATCAGTCGGCTCAAGGCGCTGAGCTTGCTGCCCTTATCCGAGCTTGTGAATTGAGTGAAGGGCTGGTTTTCAATGTTTATATAGATAGTCAGTACTCATTAGGGGTTGCCCATAATGTTTGTCAACTGTGGGCGGAGAGAGGGTTCCTTACTTCTCATGGTACTAGGATACAGCATGAACACCTCATATTGCGATTATTATCGGCATTAACGCTCCCCAAGAAATTGGCAGTAATTAAGTGCAGCGCCCATAGGAAGGTTACTGATGACGTGGGTAAAGGAAATGCATTCACAGATCAGGTAGCCAAGGAGACAGCCCGAACTAAAATGAAAAGAGTGTTTGATGCAGGTCCAGCTAGGTCGGTTCCTGAGGTTGCTATGTTTGAAAATACCGTTGAGAGTGTAAAGGCGATACAAAGCGAAGCCACAATAGAGGAATTAGCTAAATGGCAGGAGAATACAGCACAGTTAAATGAGGAAGGATGTTGAATTGATAAATCTAGAGAACAGAAATGAATGTTGCCTGATGCACATGTACGTCCTGTGGTTACTATGGCCCATGGTCCAGCCCATATTTGTTAGGAATTGCATAGCAGGTATGGCCAGAACTCATATAGTACATTAATCATGGTGTATTTACCTAGAGTTTATGTATTCACCAACCGTTTGTGAATAAATGCCATCATAATTTGTAAAATACTTAATAATATGGAACAATCATAATTGGCTCAATGCTTATGAAACAATGTCATGTAAAACGACTATGACCTTACAGATATTTCTTTTGAAGTCAGGATTTTTTCCTTTTGAAGGCAGCAGAACATTGGGCTGCTTTGCACGTGTCTGCCATGTGTCTTTAACTTTGTTCATTGGCAGTTGAAACATGTGCAGCACGCATTAGGCTCAGCACGCGTTAGGCTCACGTTACCACCCCACCCATTGGGAGCCTATAAAAGAAAACACTTCTCTACGAGACGCGCTTGCTCTCGTCGATTCATGCTTGAACTCACCTGATTTCCATCGTCGGAGCTGCCGCGCTTCGGATTCCTCCTTCCTGGTTTCCAGACACGCCTCCAGTGTTCCTGTTTGCTTCTGTTGTCAGGACAACGCGACGACTTCCTCTTAAAGAACCTTTCCGTCCTGAAAGGCACTCCCCTCTGCAACATAAAAAAAAAAAGTGATTTAAAGGTATTTCCTGACGCTCTCGTTTGCCGAAAACAGCGCGCACAATCATCATTCAGGTACTTTGTTATTTTTACATTATATAAACAGTAAAGATTGTGCAAAGCGCACAAAGGTACATTTCTTTCATTTAGTACTTTTGGAGCATGACAAGACTCGTAAAAAGAAAAAGACTCATCCTTAATCTGTTATTGGAAACATTTTGATTCAGAGACTTTGGACTCCTTTCTTGCGATGTCATTAGGTTTAAGATAAAGAAATAAGCCACATTTTCTTTAGTAAGTTTATTACATAATTTGAGAGATCGTATTCATGAATATGTGATTATATGCAGTAAAGGTGACACATGTTATTTGTTTTAATACAGCAAAGCAATATTTGCAGACATTGTTGTCCATGTTTTCCACAGGATAGAGAGTGCCCATAACTCATCTTGTGAATTGCGCAAGATACAGAAAAGAAGGTATAATTTGACAAACAGTAGTCAGTAATGTAATATTGAAAACTGTGTGCATTATTGAAAGCTGTGCACACAAGTGGGTGTTATTCATTATTCTTAAATTATATTTAGATACCAGAAAACTGATGGTCAATAAATCCTGCAGTTTAGCTGTATAGAGTGCAGTCAGCGCCACGGACGCATCTTGACCACAGTATGCAGTATATTTTTTGTTTCTTTTTTATTTTATCCCATTTCCCCCCTTCCCCTGGAAGTCTATTCTTGTCAGGCTGTGATTTGAGTACAGCCGGACAGGCATAGCTTTTTGGGGGCATAGAGAACAATCATCTCATCTCTCAAATTGAACATCCTGGATTTCAGGTGAGTGAAAGACTTGACAATATTAGTGCGAAAGGCATTTGTAAATTGTTAGTCCCTGTTTGGCATAATGATAACATCTCTAAGACAACTGTGCATTTGGTGAAACATTGCATGATCTGTATGAAACATAATCCAGGGAAAGGTATCCCCACACCGCCTGGTAATTTTGCACCACCCACTTTCCTATTTGAGGTCCTCCAAATGGATTTCATTAATTAGAACGATGCAATAATCTTAAGTATGTGTTAGTGGTCATATGTTCGTTCAGCAAATGGGAAGAAGCTTACCCCACTAAGGACAATACGGCCATTACAACTGCGAAAGTACTCCTTAAAGAGTATTTTCCTCGATTTGGTTTGCCCCGAATTATCTGGAGTGACAACAGGGCTCATTTTAATGGGAAAGTGATTACATTTATTTGTGAGGGTCTGCACATTAAACAGAAATTTCACGCTGCCAATCACCCGCAGTCAGCTGGCCTTGTTGAGAAGTGCAACGGTACTCTCAAACTGAAATTGGCAAAAATCCAAGAAACAACAGGATTGCAATGGTCGGATGCTCTTCCTTTAGCCTTTTTGTCAACTAGAACAACAGCACACTCTAGAACTGGGTTGTCTCTGTTTGAGGTGGTCTTTGGGCACCCAGCGAATGTCTGGGGTGTCCCCGACCTAAACGTTTCTCAGAGATTGAATATCCTGTGTTGCTTGATTATCTTGGCCAGTTAACAGAAAGTTTGCGTTCTATTTACCAGCAAGTACGTGAATCACTACCTCCTATACCAGAGGGGCCCGGCCACAACATTCAGCCTGGTGATTATATTTTGGTTAAGAACTTCCAGAGGAAGAAAAGTCTGGAGCCCCATTGGAAAAGCCCTGAGCAGGTACTGTTGGTGACACGGGCGGCTGTAAAGGTTGCTGGTCGAAAGAACTGGGTGCATGCCACCCATTGCCGGAGGATTCCTTTGCCGTTGCCATATGACCAGTGGGTCAAGAAGGGTATTGGTGACACCGAATGTGAGCAAGTGCCCAGGTTTGTCCCCTTCAGCGATGCTCAACTGACCTGGACACCAACAGACAAGGAGAATTACAATGTTTTGAATGAGGCTGTCCCACCAGAAACACGAGCTATCCAGGAGCCTTTGTTCATTAATCACACAGTGCCTGGGGCTGCCAGGTACAATTTGCGTCCTCAGCTGAGGGCTACTGAATATAAGGAGAAAAAAGATTAGGGACGGACTGCACAAGATGGGTAGTACTGAATAATAGTACCAACGAATAACGAAAATAAGTGAAAATTCTGTATTTGCTTTGCCTTTGGTGTTTGAACATTAGTCAGGGAAGAAAGTATACTTAAAAGGACAAATATACTCGGACGCCTCAGTTTACAGAAGTGAAAGGGGTGTTTGGTTTAGGTTATCCAGGGCCATGTCTATACCATGGAAAGCCACTGGGAGTAGGTTATCCAGGTTGTGATAACAATACATATTGTGATCATTTATTATATGAACCGAACATAAAATTAGTGTGTTGGCATCACAAGGAATTGACAGTCCCTCGAGAGGCTGGTTATTACCCTGATTGTTGCCCCATTGTGAACAGTATGGATAATTCATTGTATATAAATTGTTCAGGGATAGTATTGTACAAACATACGGTTCCTTTAGTGAATAAAGAGGATCCAAGTACTTTCGGAATGAACTCTAGGGGGCATATTCCCAAGAACATGTGATAACTACCGCAAAAGTTGCTTAACGCAACTATTCACATCGCAGTCTATCGCGGGAAAATAACACCGTGTCAACGTGGTATCCCCAACCCGGCGGCACCATGCGATAGTAGCAGGACAACGCGCCAAATGACTGCCCAAAAATTAACGCAATGCCGAAAAAATGCGAAACACGAACGCGAAAAAACCTGCGATGCCCCAAATCGCGATACAAAAATCAGCGACAACCAGCGACAGGCCTGCAATACCCACGCGTCATGCGGGAAAATGCACTATAAAAGCAACCAAAAAAACACCCCAAAACCAAATCAAACTGCGTAGCACCATGGATGCACCCGGACCGAGTGCAGAGGACAACCCGAACCCCACAAGCCCCACGGAGGACCAGCCAGGAACCCCGTTTCCGGGGAAGGGCAAGGAGAAGAGGAAGAGGAAGATGGGGTTCAGTCCGCAGGAAGACTGGATCATCGTCACGGAGGTGATAGAACACCACCAACAACTGTTCGTCACCTCCACTGCGTCATTGGCAACACAAACGGAAATATGGCAGTCCATCGTCACCAACGTGAATGCAGTCGGAGGGTCGAGGAGATCAATGGAGGAGGTCAAGAGGCGCTGGCATGAAGTGCACAGCCAAACCAAACAGAAACTCGCTGCCAACAGGAAGGCAGCAAAGGCGACTGGAGGTGGGAGTCCTGCGCCACAGGAGGAGCTGGATGAGATGGAGGAAATGGTGGCACCAGTCATCGGTGTGGAGATGATGCAAGGAGTTGGGGGTCTGGATACAGCTCGATATGACCTGACACAACAGCAACAGGGTGAGTAACGACCAGGGACTGGGGGGACGGGGGGAGATGGGCACAATGGCACACATGCACAATCATGTGCGGCACACTGCACACCCACAATGAGTGTGGAACATGTCCCTGATACCCTTGGCACACTGCAGCACACGTAGAAACAACAAGTAGGCCCCCGTCCACAATGTGCACAAATGGGGCCCCCTCCATATCACCAATGCCACAACCTACCCATGCACATGTGCTGAATCCAGAAAAGCAGCGGCTCTGTGAGCCACACTGACAATGCAAGTGATACTGCATGACAGATAGCATGGCTGAAGTCACAATACATGACATGGTGCACGAGACGACATTGAGGTGGCTGAGTGTGGACCACATCCGTAAAGGAGCAGGTCACACTCTGACACATCCACGTGCACCTACAACCCATGATGTCAAAAACACATCTGCAGACAAACAATGCACAAGAGAACAACATTTGTCCTGGAGCACAAATGACCCAAGTAGCAAACATCCCAGCACCCGAAAAGCACACAAGTCAAAGGCACACCGACTCAAAGGGATAGAGGTCCGCCAAAGCAGAGCTGCAGGGGCGAATCGCTAACAATGCAGCACACACACATAGCAATCACAGTACATCAACATTGACGACAATGTGTTACAAAGTGCAACCCCTACACCACAGGATAGAGGACACAACTGGTCCGCTCGTGCTTAGAAACTGGCCAATCTCATCTGGCACTGCATGTCACTGTGAGATGACAATGTACGAGTACAACCACACATCCGTCATGTAGTCGAAATGTCCACTGTCTGCCACCAAATAGCCAGCTTCAGCAGACCAGTCACAATGTACATTGTCATGCAGTCTGAATGTAAACATCTACAATGCGTCAACATACATGGAACACACTGTTAACCTGCATCTCCACTTTACATTGCAGAGGGACAATCAACACCCCCTGCAGAGCAGACCACACATCTCTTCAGTGATGATGAAGAGGACACCATGCACATTTGCCCAGACACACTCCAACGGCTCGTGGACAGCCTTCGCACCCCACCTCCAGGAGCAGGGCAGCCCAGCTGCATCGTGGTGACCCCACCCCCTACACAGACCACACAGCAGGAAGCACACACCACCACGGCTGTCTCCCAGGACCCCCATGACCAACACATGGAATTCCAACGCCGTGCGTTAGGGTGCCAGGAGAAGATGGCTGATCAGCTGCGGTGGGGTTCGACCTCATGGCAGCCAAACTCGATGCCATACGTGGGTGCCTGAGTCCCATCTTGGAGCACCTACAGTCCCTAACGGACACCCACTGTCCGCACCATGCTCACCAACAATCCTTGGCTGACATCGCTGGGGCCATTACTCGGCTACAAGAACTGTCTAGTCAGACAGGCTCCAGTGATGACAGCACAGAGTTAGCACAGATGCGGAGGACAATGGAGACCATGGAGCCGATGCAGGCTGGAAGTATGGCTGCCACAGCTGAACACCAGTGAGATGTAGCTGGGATCTTCCATGCCCTGCAGATCCTCATCTTGCCATTGCTGCCACTGAGCCTGTACCAGATGACTGCTTCCAGGTTTTTGAGGGCGAAACCACCTCTCCCAGCAAGCCACTCAGTTGCTGTGTGCCTCAGGGCTCCTCCCTGAGCCCTACATTGTTTAACATATATATGAGCCCCCTAGCTGAGATTGTCCGTCCTTTCGGCAAAAAAATCATCACTTACACCGACGACACTCAGCTAGTGGTGGCCCTTAACCAGCTTAACACCGCCCATAACAACCTGAGGGGATGCTTGGAGGAGGTGGTTAAATGGATGACACTGTCCTGTTTAAAGCTGAACGGAGACAAAACGGAGCTTATGCTCTTGGGTAATGCTCCCAAGCTCATTATGAACTCACTGTGGCCCCCTTGCCTTGGTCCTGCCCCAGCACCAAAGGACACGATCAAGAGCCTGGGCATCTGGCTGGATAACACCCTCAGCTTTAACCATCAAGCAGCTAACCTTGCAGCCACCTGCTATGGTCTACTGAGACTACTCCGGAAGATTCTTCCCCTACTTCCATTCCAGGCGAGACAGATTATGGTCCAGGGTCTCATTCTGTCACGCCTGGATTTTGGGAATGCCCTCTATTTAGGAGCCCCTCAGTCCACTCTGCGCAAGCTCCAGGTCATCCAAAATTGCGCAGCCCGAATACTCCTTCAGATTCCCCGTCGACTCTCTATCAATCCTGGTCTGAAAAACCTCCACTGGCTCCCAGTCCGGGAGAGAATGGAATTTAAGGCTCTCTGTATTGCCCACAGGGCCTTCTGGAAGACAGGCCCTGCTATCAACCAACCGCTGATTACCCCCTACCATCCTAACAGACATCTTAGATCAGCATCCTCTCTCCTCGCCAGAGTACCCAGGATAAAAAGAACCAGATGTGGTGGCCGCTCTTTTGCTTATAACGCAGCCAAACTCTGGAACTCTCTCCCCCTGCACCTGCGTTCAGAGCCTAATCTGCTCCCATTTCGTAAGCTTCTAAAAACTCTTCTTTTTAATAAATCTGTCTAGCTTCAACTGTTTTTCCCTGCACGTGTTGTCTGCAGCGCTAGGACGCCTAAGGGTAGCTATCGCGCTCAATAAATTGTCTTTTCATTTAATTTCATTTCACTGCTGCAGGAACCTCGACACACACATCTCCGCCCTCTGACGTGTCAGTGGCACACAGTGATGCAGCCATATCACCTTCGCACCCTGATGTGTCAGTGGCACACAGTGACGCAGCCATAACCCCACTACACACACCTGACACACTGGACACAGAAGACGTCTCAGAGGAGTAATATGTGGAGGGCAATGACTGTGTGAGGTAGGAGGTAGTAGCATCTGTCCCCGCCACATGGCCTGTCCCTGCCTGGTTCTGCTCTCTGCATCATGCCCTGGAACAACACCTCCCACTGTCCCCCGAAACACTCTGCAACATTCACCTGGACCCCGACATGGACTGCCATATCTGCTCTGGTACCAATGACACAGCAATCTGGCTGCGGACTGAACTCTTCCTCTTCAGATTAACTTTGCATTCCCCCAAGGACTCTGGTTGGCCCACCACTGGGCAACCATGTGATGTGGGCTTGAAATGGCCATGTACTGCTCCAGCTCCGACACTCCCCAGAATGTGAATAAAACATTACAAATCACACAGATGTGTCATGTCTATGTTCACTCACGTTAAAAGTTTGGATGGATGTAGGGACATTGATTGCACTAAAAGGTACACCCTGGTAAATGTCATCAATGCGCATGTTTGACCCTGACCCACATGGCCAATTAGATGACTGTGAAGGTGTGAACTAGCTGTGGCCTCATTGCACATGAACAACAATCTCGTTACCCCCCAAAGCAGCCCCACATCCATGTATTAAATAGGGCTGTGTGTAGAAATGGCAAATTCGGTAGCAGTCCTGAAGTGGTGTCCCCCATCACATGTGACAACAGAACGTCTCTTCGCATACCTACTCACACACATCTGTGTGGACACAGTCTGTTTTGATGGATAAGCTTGATCTACATGGCAAGAAGTTGGACACCATACTCACACTGCTGGAGACACGTAAGATCACAGGTCTGCCAGCAACTATCCCAACCGCAATGTCTGGCTCACAGAGGTGGAGCTGTCAATAGGGACTCACCCCCAATTCACAAGCGTCAGTCAATCCCTCCCTGTGTATGGACAATGCACATGTAGGCACACGATTTGTCATTCTAATCGACACGCATCACAGTTGTACACTAGTGAAGTTGCGTAGACTTTATTGGCATGTGCGTGTTAGTACGGGCAGGCCAAGGGCCACAACATGCAGACCAATGTTTAAGACACTTACAGGCAGCTTAGGAACATGTCGAGGTGCAAGTCATGGGGTGGCAAAAGTGAACACAAATCATTACGGATGTCAATGGTCTCAGCCCACCTTACCTTGCTGGACGAGTCATGTGATGTTTGGCGTCTGCTCATTGGCCCGTGTCAGGGGACACGGCTCACAGCCAATGGGATCTGCATAGTGCCGTAGCACCGGACTGCGCTGACTGTGTGCTCTGCTGACAGTGAGCAGGTGAAAGGATCCTACAAGGTCACATGTCGTACTACATTGCCATGTGTGTACTCTCCCCCCAGCAGTTTCTCCGATTTTGGAACATTGCCAAACGACGCTGTGCAGCTCCCCCCATGGGACTGCATCACCTTCCACAGGTGTGTGACAACACGCGTAGGTCCACGCACATGCATTCTGAGTCCAGGCGAAAGCAGACATGTCCACTGTTGTGGTGGGATATGTGACCATTCCTCCAAGATGCTACAAGGTGTGGGGACTAACCCTGGGCGTAGTTCACGAAGTAGCGCTACGCGAAGCTACGCAAAGCTACGCAAAGTGCACTTCGCACTACGCGAGCTACGCGAACTGCGTAGTGCGCTGTTCGCGATGATTGCACAGTGCGGATGCTTGTCCGCACTGTGCAATCATTGAAAACGGCATCTTGCACAGTGCGAGCTGTCTTTTACTGCCGCTCGAGTAGATTTTTACTCCACGTGCGCAAACTTCGCAAACTACGCGAGCGTAGCGTAGTGCTTTGCCCAGGGTTAGTGGGGACCTGTGCTGTGGGTGACAATCAGTTGTGGCTGCAAGAACGTAGTTACTCGTCCATGAATGCGAGCGCTGCTTCATGGGCAATCTGTTCCAAGAGTACATCGTTGTCGAGGTCAAGGAACACGAGGGCGAGCCAATCCATTACCTGGTCCAGGCAGCTGTGCTCCGTCCGCACCGTTTCACCAATCCGCAACACAACCCAATAGGGGAGCGCCTCGATGTGGTCACTGCACACGAGGAGTTGTGCAATCTCCCATGCCCAACTGCCTGCACATACGCCAAATATCAAGACATCCCATGCACGGGTATCACGGTTAAACTCCTGTTTGTGGGCCCACAGGGGGCGCACACACGTGTCATAATCCAGTTCAGCTACCGTTGTGTTGGATAAGCAGACATCCATGGGCCACTCGAATGTGCATGATCAACAGTGGAACCAGGGCTGGACGCAGGTAACGTACGCAAGACGGAAACTCAGACGGTAACTGATGCGCAACACTGCCAGTGATCCCAACAGATGCAGCATTCGTGCACGGTACAGTTCCACATGACAGGGGTTGTGCATGTGCCAGGGATTGCCAGCCATTGCCTTTGTTGGTCTCGTAGCACCGGCACTCTTCTGACAGGCGGCAGTTATGTGGATGATATGCTACTGCTCGGAGCAATGAGTCGAATTTGTGTGCAACGTTTGGGCGTATGGGTTGTCTTTTACTTATGTGTCAGGAGCATCCCATGCAGGTGTACCTCAAGCAGGGACAAGTGTGTGTGGGGAGTGGACAAGCTGGTCTTTCATTCGCGCAGTTCGTGGTGTGGGAGTTGTCAAGATCTGGTATGGTATCTCTCGCAGGGAGTGCCAGCCGCATTCCAGACCAAGGTCGGGGGTTCAGATGTCCTTCAGCCTTGTGTATTGAGACAAGGGAGCTTTCATTCCTAATGTTAGTCTGACTACTGCTTGCATTTTTGAAATGTGATGTGGCCTACGCGTTGTAATTGATGCCAGGCCTTTGACTTAGTGTGCACCAATAGCGATACACACACAACAGTTGGCATGTATGAGCCAAGGGGCCGATTGGCCTTGCGCTCCTTGTACAATCTCGCTCTTTCTCTCTCTTTCTCTCTCTCTCTCCCTCTCGCTCTCCCTCTCCCTCTCTTTCTCTCACTCTCTCTATCTCTATCTATCTCTCTCTCTTTCGCTCTCTCTCTCTCTCCTTTGATGAGCGCATGACACACCTTCTTATCTGGAATTTTGTTTTGCAGGCTGTGACTTACAGATTGTCCTTAGAGGAACCGCCAGGACTCTTCAAAATAGTTGTTTTGTGTTTATTCTGAATTAAACAAATTATTTGCAAATTCTGAGATAAATGTATGATTCTCATTTTTCTGACAACACATGTATGTTAGGTGTTGTAATTGTGCGACATCAGGCACATTGTTTTGTTTATGATTTCGTAACATTGATGTGACATATCTTTGTCCGGGGGTGGGTGAGGGGTGCCCAGAGTGGGGCCCGGGGGGGGGCCTGGGGGTGGTGGCGGTGGGTGTTGTTGCCCTCTTGGGGCTCCGGGATGCATGGTCAGTGGCTCCATGGCATCTGTTGTTCTTCATGTGTTGCTCTGGGCTGGGCTCCCTTTGATGGTGCAGGTTGTCGTCCGACTTTGCACCAGGTCAGAGCAGGTGTTAGATTCATGCTGCTAGCGCGCCTTATCGCATGTTTTGGGATCTTATCGCCGATCTGGCCGGTCGTTGAGAATGTTGAGGTGTGGTGTTGTCGCAGATTTTTGCTCGGAAATGCCTACTCTGCATCTCATTTGCGATATTTGCGGGGGTCATCTTTGGCGATGTTTTTTGCGGCTGCTATCGCAGGTAAACTGGTGTTATCGGCTGTTAGCACCAGCTTGTGAATGGGGCGATAATTTTATCGCGACTTTGGCTGAGACAAAGTGCCGTTAACTCGGCGATAGTTCCTTGAGAATATGCCCCTAGGTACGCTGCAGTGGATTAAGAGGGGCCGATTTATGCACAGCCAGGGTTTTTCTTCTTGTCTAATTGGAATTATTCCAATGTCTATAATGGTACAGACGATGTAGCACTTGGAATGGTATTGCCTTTGGGTGTGCCCTGTAAATATGCCAGTGTTACAGCAAACAAATGATGGACGGAATGCTGACAATGAAAACATTCTCCCCCAGTCAAAAGATCTGGGTTAAATCCATCGTTCTTTTGCCCACTACGCCACCCCAGTTTGGACCCAGCCATATGCAAATCAGTCTTGACCCTGTGCCCCATGGGAACAGTCCAGACCGAACTGCCAGGCCAGGTCCTCCCTGGACCGGAAACAAGCATCCTGGGACCGGTTTCAGGGTATGTCACCCTTCTTCAGCCAGGCTAGCTTGAATCCAGTGGCACAGTGAGCAAGGGACCCACGTCTGGGCACACCCATCCCACTTAGGGCGAAAAGTGTTACAGCAAACAAATGATGGACGGAATGCTGACAATGCAAACATTCTCCCCCAGTCAAAAGATCTGGGTTAAATCCATTGTTCTATTGCCCAATACGCCACCCCAGTTTGGACCCAGCCATATGCAAATCAGGCTTGACCCTGTGCCCCACGGGAACAGTCCAGACCGAACTGCCAGGCCAGGTCCTCCCTGGACCGGAAACAAGCATCCTGTGACCGGTTTCAGGGTATGTCACCCTTCTTCAGCCAAGCTAGCTTGAATCCATTGGAACAGTGAGCAAGGGACCCACGTCTGGGCATACCCCTCCCACTTAGGGCGAAAAGTGTTACAGCAAATAAATGATGGACAGAATGCTGACAATGCAAACATTCTCCCCAGTCAAAAGATCTGGGTTAAATCCATTGTTCTTTTGCCCACTACGCCACCCCAGTTTGGACCCAGCCATATGCAAATCAGTCTTGACCCTGTGCCCCATGGGAACAGTCCAGACCAAACTGCCAGGCCAGGTCCTCCCTGGACCGGAAACAAGCATCCTGGGACCGGTTTCAGGGTATGTCACCCTTCTTCAGCCAGGCTAGCTTGAATCCAGTGGCACAGTGAGCAAGGGACCCACGTCTGGGCATAACCATCCCACTTAGGACGAAAAGTGTTACAGCAAACAAATGATGGACGGAATGCTGACAATGCAAACATTCTCGCAATTCAAAAGATCTGGGTTAAATCCATTGTTCTTTTGCCCACTACGCCACCCCAGTTTGGATCCAGCCATATGAAAATCAGTCTTGACCCTGTGCCACATGGGAACAGTCCAGACCGAACTGCGAGGCCAGGTCCTCCCTGGACCGGAAACAAGCATCCTGGGACCGGTGTCAGGGTATGTCACCCTTCTTCAGCCAGGTTAGCTTGAATCCAGTGGCAGAGTGAGCAAGGGACCCACGTCTGGGCATACCCATCCAACTAAGGGCGAAAAATGTTACAGCAAACAAATGATGGACGGAATGCTGACAATGCAAACATTCTCCCCCAGTCAAAAGATCTGGGTTAAATCCATTGTTCTTTTGCCCACTACACCACACCAGTTTTGACCCAGCCATATGCAAATCAGTCTTGACCCTGTGCCCCATGGGAACAGTCCAGACCGAACTGCCAGGCCAGGTCCTCCCAGGACCGGAAAAAAGCATCCTGGGACCGGTTTCAGGGTATGTCACCCTTCTTCAGCCAGGTTAGCTTGAATCCAGTGGCAGAGTGAGCAAGGGACCCACGTCTGGGCATACCCATCCCACTTAGGGCGAAAAGTGTTACAGCAAACAAATGATGGACGGAATGCTGACAATGCAAACATTCTCCCCAGTCAAAAGATCTGGGTTAAATCCATCGTTCTTTTGCCCACTACGCCTCCCCTGTTTGGACCCAGCCATATGCAAATCAGTCTTGACCCTGTGCCCCATGGGAACAGTCCAGACCAAACTGCCAGCTCAGTTCCTCCCTGGACCAGAAACAAGCATCCTGGGACTGGTTTCAGGGTATGTCACCCTTCTTCAGCCAGGCTAGCTTGAATCCAGTTGCACAGTGAGCAAGGGACCCACGTCTGGGCATACCCATCCCACTTAGGGCGAAAAGTGTTACAGCAAACAAATGATGGACGGAATGCTGACAATGCAAACATTCTCCCCCTGTCAAAAGATCTGGGTTCAATCCATCGTTCTTTTGCCCACTACGCCACCCCAGTTTGGACCCAGCCATATGCAAATCAGTCTTGACCCTGTGCCCCATGGGAACAGTCCAGACCGAACTGCCAGGCCAGGTCCTCCCTGGACCGGAAACAAGCATCCTGGGACCGGTTTCAGGGTATATCACCCTTCTTCAGCCAGGCTAGCTTGAATCCAGTGGCACAGTGAGCAAGGGACCCACTTCTGGGCATACCCATCCTACTTAGAGCGAAAAGTGTTACAGCAAACAAATGATGGACGGAATGCTGACAATGCAAACATGCTCCCCCTGTCAAAAGATCTGGGTTAAATCCATCGTTCTTTTGCCCACTACGCCACCCCAGTTTGGACCCAGCCATATGCAAATCAGTCTTGACCCTGTGCCCCACGGGAACAGTCCAGACCGAACTGCCAGGCCAGGTCCTCCCTGGACCAGAAACAAGCATCCTGGGACCGGTTTCAGGGTGTGTCACCCTTCTTCAGCCAGGCTAGCTTGAATCCATTGGCACAGTGAGCAAGGGACCCACGTCTGGGCATACCCATCCCACTTAGGGCGAAAAGTGTTACAGCAAATAAATGATGGACGGAATGCTGACAATGCAAACATTCGCCCCCAGTCAAAAGATCTGGGTTAAATCCATCGTTCTATTGCCCAATACGCCACCCCAGTTTGGACCCAGCCATATGCAAATCAGTCTTGACCTTGTGCCCCATGGGAACATTCCAGACTGAACTGCCAGGCCAGGTCCTCCCTGGACCGGAAACAAGCATCCTGGGACCGGTTTCAGGGTATATCACCCTTCTTCAGCCAGGCTAGCTTGAATCCAGTGACACAGTGAGCAAGGGACCCACTTCTGGGCATACCCATCCTACTTAGGGCGAAAAGTGTTACAGCAAACAAATGATGGACGGAATGCTGACAATGCAAACATTTTCCCCCTGTCAAAAGATCTGGGTTAAATCCATCGTTCTATTGCCCAATACGCCACCCCAGTTTGGACCCAGCCATATGCAAGTCAGGCTTGACCCTGTGCCCACGGGAACAGTCCAGACCAAACTGCCAGGCCAGGTCCTCCCTGGACCGGAAACAAGCATCCTGTGACCGGTTTCAGGGTATGTCACCCTTCTTCAGCCAAGCTAGCTTGAATCCATTGGAACAGTGAGCAAGAGACCCACGTCTGGGCATACCCCTCCCACTTAGGGCGAAAAGTGTTACAGCAAATAAATGATGGACGGAATGCTGACAATGCAAACATTCTCCCCAGTCAAAAGATCTGGGTTAAATCCATCGTTCTTTTGCCCACTACGCCACCCCAGTTTGGACCCAGCTATATGCAAATCAGTCTTGACCCTGTGCCCCATGGGAACAGTCCAGACCGAACTGCAAGGCCAGGTACTCCCTGGACCGGAAACAAGCATCCTGGGATCCGTTTCAGGTTATGTCACCCTTCTTCAGCCAGGCTAGCTTGAATCCAGTTGCATAGTGAGCAAGGGACCCACGTCTGGGCATACCCATACCACTTAGGGCGAAAAGTATTACAGCAAACAAATGATGGACGGAATGCTGACAATGCAAACATTCTCCCCCAGTCAAAAGATCTGGGTTAAATCCATCGTTCTTTTGCCCACTACGCCACCCCAGTTTGGACCCAGCCATATGCAAATCAGTCTTGACCCTGAAATGAAAAATGAAATGAAAAGACCATTTGTTATGCGCAGTAGCTACCCTGAGGCGTCCTAGCGCTGCGGACAAGCGGGTGCAGGAAGAGATAGAAACTATACAAGTTTGTTAAAAAGCAGAGTCTTTAAGAGCCTGCGAAAGAGAAGCAGATTGGGCTCAGCCCGCAGGTGGAGGGGAAGAGAGTTCCAGAGTTTGGCCGAGTTATAAGCAAAGGAACGGCCACCACTTCTGGATCTCTTGATCTTGGGCACTAAGGCGAGAAAAGAGGACGCTGATCTGAGCTGTCTATTTGGATGGTAATGGGTAATCAGCGGTCGGCTAATGACAGGGCCCGTTTTCCAAAAGGCCCTATTGGCAATGCACAGGGCCTTAAATTCAATTATTTTCCTGACAGGGAGCCAGTGAAGGCTCCTCAGTCCGGGGTGGATTGGAAGTCGGCGGGGGATCTGAAGAAGAGTTCGAGCAGCACAATTCTGAATGACCTGAAGTTTGCACAGGGTGGATTGAGGGGCCCCTAAATAGAGGGCATTCCCGAAATCTAGGCGTGAGAGAATGAGACCCTGAACCATAATCTGTCTTGCCTGGAATGGAAGCAAGGGAAGGATCTTTCGAAGCAGCCTTAGTAGACCATAGCAGGTAGCTGAGAGTTTAGCTGCTTGATAATTAAAATTAAGAGAATTGTCCAGCCAAATGCCCAGACTTTTGATTTTATCCTTTGGCATAGGGGCGGGACCGAGGCAGATGGGCCATAGTGAATTTATATTTAGCTTGGGAGTTGTGCCTAAGAGCATAAGCTCAGTTTTATCCCCGTTTAACTTTAAACAGGAGAGTGACATCCATTTGGCCACCTCCTCCAGACATCCACTCAGGTTGTTAGAGGGAGTATTCAATTGGTTAAGGGCCACCACTAGCTGAGTGTCGTCGGCATAAGTGATGATTTTTATGCCGAAAGGACGAACAATCTCAGCTAGGGGGCTCATATAAACATTAAATAGTGTGGGACTCAGGGAGGAGCCCTGAGGCACACCACAGCTGAGTGGCTTGCTGGGGAGGTGATATCGCCCTCAAAAACCTTGAAGGAGCGATCTGCCAGAAAGGATGTAAACCAGGAGATGGCATTTCCTGAAATGCCTAAATTAATAAGTCGGTGGATTAGTAGGTCATGGTTTACAGTGTCGAATGCGGCACTTAAGTCAAGGAGGATGATTGCTGCAGAGCCTCCTTGATCGAGGATCTTCCTGGCCTCCTCAGTTACAGTGAGGAGGGCGGTTTCAGTGCCATGCATGGGACGGAAACCTGTCTGAGAGAGGTCAAGAAGGTTGTTATTCTCCAGGAACTCTACCAATAATGAATTGACGTACTTCTCCAGAATCTTGGTCAGCCATGGTAGCAAGGAAATAGGCCGGTAATTACTGGGGTTGTCCTGGTCTAGGTTGGGTTTTTCAAAAGAGCCTTGACCAGGGCGTGCTTCCAGGGGGAGGGACAATGCAGGAGGAGATAGAGGCATTAAGCAACTCAAGTATATTAGGAAGAATGTAGGCAATAGCTGGCAACAAAGTACGTGGAGGTGCCGGATCTTGGGGAGAGCCAGATTTCACCTGGTACATAATACGTTCTAATATGGTGGAATTGAGAAGGGGGAAAGTGTCACGGGTTGCCAAAAAACAGGGTCCTGCACATGAAAGATTGGCGGGAATTATATCGGGCTGAATGGGGGGAAGGAGGTATAAATTGTTTGAATTTTCTGAAAGAAGAAATCTGCCAAGTTGTTGCAGCGACTTTGGGCGTCAATAGGTGTTGGCGAATTATCAGGAGTTTAAGAAGGGTTTTAGCAATTCGGTAGATTTCTTTAGGCATAGAGGCAGCTGCTTTAATTTTTTCTTCAAAGTAAATTGATTGAGAGGTTTTAATTTCCTTCTTGTACGCTTTTATTGCCTCCTATATACAGTTTTGCTAGAAAGGGAATAATCCAGTCGCCATTTCCTCTCTAATTTTTTGCAATGTCGTTTCCTTACCCGTAAATCAGAGGAATACCAGGGCGCAGTTGTAGAACTGCGCTTAGATTGAGAGCTTTTTATGGAAGTACTGAATCTAAGGAATTACGAATCCAACTGTGCCCCATGGGAACAGTCCAGACCGAACTGCCAGGCCAGGTCCTCCCTGGACCGGAAACAAGCATCCTGGGACCGGTTTCAGTGTATGTCACCCTTCTTCAGCCAAGCTAGCTTGAATCCAGGGGCATAGTGAGCAAGGGACCCACGTCTGGGCATACCCATCCAACTAACGGCGAAAAATGTTACTGCAAACAAATGATGGACGGAATGCTGACAATGCAAACATTCCCCCCCAGTCAAAAGATCTGGGTTAAATACATTGTTCTTTTGCCCACTACACCACCCCAGTTTTGACCCAGCCATATGCAAATCAGTCTTGACCCTGTGCCCCATGGGAACAGTCCAGACCGAACTGCCAGGCCAGGTCCTCCCTGGACCGGAAATAAGCATCCTGGGACCGGTTTCAGGGTATGTCACCCTTCTTCAGCCAGGCTAGCTTGAATCCAGTGGCACAGTGAGCAAGGGACCCACGTCTGGGCATACCCATCCCACTTAGGGCGAAAAGTGTTACAGCAAACAAATGATGGACGGAATGCTGACAATGCAAACATTCTCCCCCAGTCAAAAGATCTGGGTTAAATCCATCGTTCTTTTGCCCACTACGCCACCCCAGTTTGGACCCAGCCATATGCAAATCAGTCTTGACCCTGTGCCCCATGGGAACAGTCCAGACCGAACTGCCAGGCCAGGTCCTCCCTGGACCGGAAACAAGCATCCTGGGACCGGTTTCAGGGTATGTCACCCTTCTTCAGCCAGGCTAGCTTGAATCCAGTGGCACAGTGAGCAAGGGGCCCACTTCTGGGCATACCCATCCTACTTAGGGTGAAAAGTGTTACAGCAAACAAATGATGGACGGAATGCTGACAATGCAAACATTTTCCCGCTGTCAAAAGATCTGGGTAAAATCTATCGTTCTATTGCCCAATACGCCACCCCAGTTTGGACCCAGCCATATGCAAATCAGGCTTGACCCTGTGCCCCACAGGAACAGGCCAGACCGAACTGCCAGGCCAGGTCCTCCCTGGACCGGAAACAAGCATCCTGTGACCGGTTTCAGGGTATGTCACCCTTCTTCAGCCAAGCTAGCTTGAATCCATTGGAACAGTGAGCAAGGGACCCAAGTCTGGGCATACCCCTCCCACTTAGGGCGAAAAGTGTTACAGCAAATAAATGATGGACGGAATGCTGACAATGCAAACATTCTCCCCCAGTCAAAAGATCTGGGTTAAATCCATTGTTCTTTTGCCCACTACGCCACCTCAGTTTGGACCCAGCCATATGCAAATCAGTCTTGACCCTGTGCCCCATGGGAACAGTCCAGACCGAAATGCCAGGCCAGGTCCTCCCTGGACCGGAAACAAGCATCCTGGGACCGGTTTCAGGGTATGTCACCCTTCTTCAGCCAGGCTAGCTTGAATCCAGTGGCACAGTGAGCAAGGGACCCACGTCTGGGCATACCCATCCCGCTTAGGACGAAAAGTGTTACAGCAAACAAATGATGGACGGAATGCTGACAATGCAAACATTCTCGCAATTCAAAAGATCTGGGTTAAATCCATTGTTCTTTTGCCCACTACGCCACCCCAGTTTGGACCCAGCCATATGCAAATCAGTCTTGACCCTGTGCCCCATGGGAACAGTCCAGACCGAACTGCGAGGCCAGGTCCTCCCTGGACCGGAAACAAGCATCCTGGGACCGGTTTCAGGGTATGTCACCCTTCTTCAGCCATGTTAGCTTGAATCCAGTGGCAGACTGAGCAAGGGACCCACGTCTGGGCATACCCATCCAACTAAGGGCGAAAAATGTTACAGCAAACAAATGATGGACGGAATGCTGACAATGCAAACATTTTCCCCCTGTCAAAAGATCTGTGTTAAATCCATCGTTCTATTGCCCAATACGCCACCCCAGTTTGGACCCAGCCATATGCAAATCAGGCTTGACCCTGTGCCCCACGGGAACAGTCCAGACCGAACTGCCAGGCCAGGTCCTCCCTGGACCGGAAACAAGCATCCTGTGACCGGTTTCAGGGTATGTCACCCTTCTTCAGCCAAGCTAGCTTGAATCCATTGGAACAGTGAGCAAGGGACCCACGTCTGGGCATACCCCTCCCACTTAGGGCGAAAAGTGTTACAGCAAATAAATGATGGACGGAATGCTGACAATGCAAACATTCTCCCCAGTCAAAAGAGCTGGGTTAAATCCATCGTTCTTTTGCCCACTACGCCTCCCCTGTTTGGACCCAGCCATATGCAAATCAGTCTTGACCCTGTGCCCCATGGGAACAGTCCAGACCAAACTGCCAGCTCAGGTCCTCCCTGGACCAGAAACAAGCATCCTGGGACTGGTTTCAGGGTATGTCACCCTTCTTCAGCCAGGCTAGCTTGAATCCAGTTGCACAGTGAGCAAGGGACCCACGTCTGGGCATACCCATCCCACTTAGGGCAAAAAGTGTTACAGCAAACAAATGATGGATAGAATGCTGACAATGCAAACATTCTCCCCCAGTCAAAAGATCTGGGTTAAATCCATTGTTCTTTTGCCCACTACGCCACCCCAGTTTGGACCCAGCCATATGCAAATCAGTCTTGACCCTGTGCCCCATGGGAACAGTCCAGACCGAACTGCCAGGCCAGGTCCTCCCTGGACCGGAAACAAGCATCCTGGGACCGGTTTCAGGGTATGTCACCCTTCTTCAGCCAAGCTAGCTTGAATCCAGGGGCATAGTGAGCAAGGGACCCACGTCTGGGCATACCCATCCAACTAACGGCGAAAAATGTTACTGCAAACAAATGATGGACGGAATGCTGACAATGCAAACATTCCCCCCCAGTAAAAAAAGATCTGGGTTAAATACATTGTTCTTTTGCCCACTACACCACCCCAGTTTTGACCCAGCCATATGCAAATCAGTCTTGACCCTGTGCCCCATGGGAACAGTCCAGACCGAACTGCCAGGCCAGGTCCTCCCTGGACCGGAAACAAGCATCCTGGGACCGGTTTCAGGGTATGACACCCTTCTTCAGCCAGGCTAGCTTGAATCCAGTGGCACAGTGAGCAAGGGACCCACGTCTGGGCATACCCATCCCACTTAGGGCGAAAAGTGTTACAGCAAACAAATGATGGACGGAATGCTGACAATGCAAACATTCTCCCCCAGTCAAAAGATCTGGGTTAAATCCATCGTTCTTTTGCCCACTACGCCACCCCAGTTTGGACCCAGCCATATGCAAATCAGTCTTGACCCTGTGCCCCATGGGAACAGTCCAGACCGAACTGCCAGGCCAGGTCCTCCCTGGACCGGAAACAAGCATCCTGGGACCGGTTTCAGGGTATGTCACCCTTCTTCAGCCAGGCTAGCTTGAATCCAGTGGCACAGTGAGCAAGGGACCCACTTCTGGGCATACCCATCCTACTTAGGGCGAAAAGTGTTACAGCAAACAAATGATGGACGGAATGCTGACAATGCAAACATTTTCCCCCTGTCAAAAGATCTGGGTAAAATCCATCGTTCTATTGCCCAATACGCCACCCCAGTTTGGACCCAGCCATATGCAAATCTGGCTTGACCCTGTGCCCCACGGGAACAGTCCAGACCGAACTGCCAGGCCAGGTCCTCCCTGGACCGGAAACAAGCATCCTGTGACCAGTTTCAGGGTATGTCACCCTTCTTCAGCCAAGCTAGCTTGAATCCATTGGAACAGTGAGCAAGGGACCCAAGTCTGGGCATACCCCTCCCACTTAGGGCGAAAAGTGTTACAGCAAATAAATGATGGACGGAATGCTGACAATGCAAACATTCTCCCCCAGTCAAAAGATCTGGGTTAAATCCATTGTTCTTTTGCCCACTACGCCAAATCAGTTTGGACCCAGCCATATGCAAATCAGTCTTGACCCTGTGCCCCATGGGAACAGTCCAGACCGAACTGCCAGGCCAGGTCCTCCCTGGACCGGAAACAAGCATCCTGGGACCGGTTTCAGGGTATGTCACCCTTCTTCAGCCAGGCTAGCTTGAATCCAGTGGCACAGTGAGCAAGGGACCCACGTCTGGGCATACCCATCCCGCTTAGGACGAAAAGTGTTACAGCAAACAAATGATGGACGGAATGCTGACAATGCAAACATTCTCGCAATTCAAAAGATTTGGGTTAAATCCATTGTTCTTTTGCCCACTACGCCACCCCAGTTTGGACCCAGCCATATGCAAATCAGTCTTGACCCTGTGCCCCACGGGAACAGTCCAGACCGAACTGCCAGGCCAGGTCCTCCCTGGACCGGAAACAAGCATCCTGGGACCGGTTTCAGGGTATATCACACTTCTTCAGCCAGGCTAGCTTGAATCCAGTGGCACAGTGAGCAAGGGACCCACTTCTGGGCATACCCATCCTACTTAGGGCGAAAAGTGTTACAGCAAACAAATGATGGATGGAATGCTGACAATGCAAACATTCTCCCCCTGTCAAAAGATCTGGGTTAAATCCATCGTTCTATTGCCCAATACGCCACCCCAGTTTGGACCCAGCCATATGCAAATCAGGCTTGACCCTGTGCCCCACGGGAACAGTCCAGACCGAACTGCCAGGCCAGGTCCTCCCTGGACCGGAAACAAGCATCCTGTGACCGGTTTCAGGGTATTTCACCCTTCTTCAGCCAAGCTAGCTTGAATCCATTGGAACAGTGAGCAAGGGACCCACGTCTGGGCATACCCCTCCCACTTAGGGCGAAAAGTGTTACAGCAAATAAATGATGGACGGAATGCTGACAATGCAAACATTCTCCCCAGTCAAAAGATCTGGGTTAAATCCATCGTTCTTTTGCCCACTACGCCTCCCCTGTTTGGACCCAGCCATATGCAAATCAGTCTTGACCCTGTGCCCCATGGGAACAGTCCAGACCGAACTGCGAGGCCAGGTCCTCCCTGGACCGGAAACAAGCATCCTGGGACCGGTTTCAGGGTATGTCACCCTTCTTCAGCCATGTTAGCTTGAATCCAGTGGCAGAGTGAGCAAGGGACCCACGTCTGGGCATACCCATCCAACTAAGGGCGAAAAATGTTACAGCAAACAAATGATGGACGGAATGCTGACAATGCAAACATTTTCCCCCTGTCAAAAGATCTGGGTTAAATCCATCGTTCTATTGCCCAATACGCCACCCCAGTTTGGACCCAGCCATATGCAAATCAGGCTTGACCCTGTGCCCCACGGGAACAGTCCAGACCGAACTGCCAGGCCAGGTCCTCCCTGGACCGGAAACAAGCATCCTGTGACCGGTTTCAGTGTATGTCACCCTTCTTCAGCCAAGCTAGCTTGAATCCATTGGAACAGTGAGCAAGGGACCCACGTCTGGGCATACCCCTCCCACTTAGGGCGAAAAGTGTTACAGCAAATAAATGATGGACGGAATGCTGACAATGCAAACATTCTCCCCAGTCAAAAGATCTGGGTTAAATCCATCGTTCTTTTGCCCACTACGCCTCCCCTGTTTGGACCCAGCCATATGCAAATCAGTCTTGACCCTGTGCCCCATGGGAACAGTCCAGACCAAACTGCCAGCTCAGGTCCTCCCTGGACCAGAAACAAGCATCCTGGGACTGGTTTCAGGGTATGTCCCCCTTCTTCAGCCAGGCTAGCTTGAATCCAGTTGCACAGTGAGCAAGGGACCCACGTCTGGGCATACCCATCCCACTTAGGGCAAAAAGTGTTACAGCAAACAAATGATGGACGGAATGCTGACAATGCAAACATTCTCCCCCAGTCAAAAGATCTGGGTTAAATCCATTGTTCTTTTGCCCACTACGCCACCCCAGTTTGGACCCAGCCATATGCAAATCAGTCTTGACCCTGTGCCCCATGGGAACAGTCCAGACCGAACTGCCAGGCCAGGTCCTCCCTGGACCGGAAACAAGCATCCTGGGACCGGTTTCAGGGTATGTCACCCTTCTTCAGCCAAGCTAGCTTGAATCCAGGGGCATAGTGAGCAAGGGACCCACGTCTGGGCATACCCATCCAACTAACGGCGAAAAATGTTACTGCAAACAAATGATGGACGGAATGCTGACAATGCAAACATTCCCCCAGTAAAAAAGATCTGGGTTAAATACATTGTTCTTTTGCCCACTACACCACCCCAGTTTTGACCCAGCCATATGCAAATCAGTCTTGACCCTGTGCCCCATGGGAACAGTCCAGACCGAACTGCCAGGCCAGGTCCTCCCTGGACCGGAAACAAGCATCCTGGGACCGGTTTCAGGGTATGTCACCCTTCTTCAGCCAGGCTAGCTTGAATCCAGTGGCACAGTGAGCAAGGGACCCACGTCTGGGCATACCCATCCCACTTAGGGCGAAAAGTGTTACAGCAAACAAATGATGGACGGAATGCTGACAATGCAAACATTCTCCCCCAGTCAAAAGATCTGGGTTAAATCCATCGTTCTTTTGCCCACTACGCCACCCCAGTTTGGACCCAGCCATATGTAAATCAGTCTTGACCCTGTGCCCCATGGGAACAGTCCAGACCGAACTGCCAGGCCAGGTCCTCCCTGGACCGGAAACAAGCATCCTGGGACCGGTTTCAGGGTATGTCACCCTTCTTCAGCCAGGCTAGCTTGAATCCAGTGGCACAGTGAGCAAGGGACCCACTTCTGGGCATACCCATCCTACTTAGGGCGAAAAGTGTTACAGCAAACAAATGATGGACGGAATGCTGACAATGCAAACATTTTCCCCCTGTCAAAAGATCTGGGTAAAATCCATCGTTCTATTGCCCAATATGCCACCCCAGTTTGGACCCAGCCATATGCAAATCAGGCTTGACCCTGTGACCCACAGAAACAGTCCAGACCGAACTGCCAGGCCAGGTCCTCCCTGGACCGGAAACAAGCATCCTGTGACCAGTTTCAGGGTATGTCACCCTTCTTCAGCCAAGCTAGCTTGAATCCATTGGAACAGTGGGCAAGGGACCCAAGTCTGGGCATACCCCTCCCACTTAGGGCGAAAAGTGTTTCAGCAAATAAATGATGGACGGAATGCTGACAATGCAAACATTCTCCCCCAGTCAAAAGATCTGGGTTAAATCCATTGTTCTTTTGCCCACTACGCCACCTCAGTTTGGACCCAGCCATATGCAAATCAGTCTTGACCCTGTGCCCCATGGGAACAGTCCAGACCGAACTGCCAGGCCAGGTCCTCCCTGGACCGGAAACAAGCATCCTGGGACCGGTTTCAGGGTATGTCACCCTTCTTCAGCCAGGCTATCTTGAATCCAGTGGCACAGTGAGCAAGGGACCCACGTCTGGGCATACCCATCCCGCTTAGGACGAAAAGTGTTACAGCAAACAAATGATGGACGGAATGCTGACAATGCAAACATTCTCGCAATTCAAAAGATTTGGGTTAAATCCATTGTTCTTTTGCCCACTACGCCACCCCAGTTTGGACCCAGCCATATGCAAATCAGTCTTGACCCTGTGCCCCACGGGAACAGTCCAGACCGAACTGCCAGGCCAGGTCCTCCCTGGACCGGAAACAAGCATCCTGGGACCGGTTTCAGGGTATATCACACTTCTTCAGCCAGGCTAGCTTGAATCCAGTGGCACAGTGAGCAAGGGACCCACTTCTGGGCATACCCATCCTACTTAGGGCGAAAAGTGTTACAGCAAACAAATGATGGACGGAATGCTGACAATGCAAACATTCTCCCCCTGTCAAAAGATCTGGGTTAAATCCATCGTTCTATTGCCCAATACACCACCCCAGTTTGGACCCAGCCATATGCAAATCAGGCTTGACCCTGTGCCCCACGGGAACAGTCCAGACAGAACTGCCAGGCCAGGTCCTCCCTGGACCGGAAACAAGCATCCTGTGACCGGTTTCAGGGTATGTCACCCTTCTTCAGCCAAGCTAGCTTGAATCCATTGGAACAGTGAGCAAGGGACCCACGTCTGGGCATACCCCTCCCACTTAGGGCGAAAAGTGTTACAGCAAATAAATGATGGACGGAATGCTGACAATGCAAACATTCTCCCCAGTCAAAAGATCTGGGTTAAATCCATCGTTCTTTTGCCCACTACGCCTCCCTGTTTGGACCCAGCCATATGCAAATCAGTCTTGACCCTGTGCCCCATGGGAACAGTCCAGACCAAACTGCCAGGCTCAGGTCCTCCCTGGACCAGAAACAAGCATCCTGGGACTGGTTTCAGGGTATGTCACCCTTGTTCAGCCAGGCTAGCTTGAATCCAGTGGCACAGTGAGCAAGGGACCCACGTCTGGGCATACCCATCCCGCTTAGGACGAAAAGTGTTACAGCAAACAAATGATGGACGGAATGCTGACAATGCAAACATTCTCCGCAATTTAAAAGATCTGGGTTAAATCCATTGTTCTTTTGCCCACTACGCCACCCCAGTTTGGACCCAGCCATATGCAAATCAGTCTTGACCCTGTGCCCCATGGGAACAGTCCAGACCGAACTGCGAGGCCAGGTCCTCCCTGGACCGGAAACAAGCATCCTGGGACCGGTTTCAGGGTATGTCACCCTTCTTCAGCCATGTTAGCTTGAATCCAGTGGCAGAGTGAGCAAGGGACCCACGTCTGGGCATACCCATCCAACTAAGGGCGAAAAACGTTACAGCAAACAAATGATGGACGGAATGCTGACAATGCAAACATTTTCCCCCTGTCAAAAGATCTGGGTTAAATCCATCGTTCTATTGCCCAATACGCCACCCCAGTTTGGACCCAGCCATATGCAAATCAGGCTTGACCCTGTGCCCCACGGGAACAGTCCAGACCGAACTGCCAGGCCAGGTCCTCCCTGGACCGGAAACAAGCATCCTGTGACCGGTTTCAGGGTATGTCACCCTTCTTCAGCCAAGCTAGCTTGAATCCATTGGAACAGTGAGCAAGGGACCCACGTCTGGGCATACCCCTCCCACTTAGGGCGAAAAGTGTTACAGCAAATAAATGATGGACGGAATGCTGACAATGCAAACATTCTCCCCAGTCAAAAGATCTGGGTTAAATCCATCGTTCTTTTGCCCACTACGCCTCCCCTGTTTGGACCCAGCCATATGCAAATCAGTCTTGACCCTGTGCCCCATGGGAACAGTCCAGACCAAACTGCCAGCTCAGGTCCTCCCTGGACCAGAAACAAGCATCCTGGGACTGGTTTCAGGGTATGTCACCCTTCTTCAGCCAGGCTAGCTTGAATCCAGTTGCACAGTGAGCAAGGGACCCACGTCTGGGCATACCCATCCCACTTAGGGCAAAAAGTGTTACAGCAAACAAATGATGGACGGAATGCTGACAATGCAAACATTCTCCCCCAGTCAAAAGATCTGGGTTAAATCCATTGTTCTTTTGCCCACTACGCCACCCCAGTTTGGACCCAGCCATATGCAAATCAGTCTTGACCCTGTGCCCCATGGGAACAGTCCAGACCGAACTGCCAGGCCAGGTCCTCCCTGGACCGGAAACAAGCATCCTCGGACCGGTTTCAGGGTATGTCACCCTTCTTCAGCCAAGCTAGCTTGAATCCAGGGGCATAGTGAGCAAGGGACCCACGTCTGGGCATACCCATCCAACTAACGGCGAAAAATGTTACTGCAAACAAATGATGGACGGAATGCTGACAATGCAAACATTCCCCCCAGTAAAAAAGATCTGGGTTAAATACATTGTTCTTTTGCCCACTACACCACCCCAGTTTTGACCCAGCCATATGCAAATCAGTCTTGACCCTGTGCCCCATGGGAACAGTCCAGACCGAACTGCCAGGCCAGGTCCTCCCTGGACCGGAAACAAGCATCCTGGGACCGGTTTCAGGGTATGTCACCCTTCTTCAGCCAGGCTAGCTTGAATCCAGTGGCACAGTGAGCAAGGGACCCACGTCTGGGCATACCCATCCCACTTAGGGCGAAAAGTGTTACAGCAAACAAATGATGGACGGAATGCTGACAATGCAAACATTCTCCCCCAGTCAAAAGATCTGGGTTAAATCCATCGTTCTTTTGCCCACTACGCCACCCCAGTTTGGACCCAGCCATATGCAAATCAGTCTTGACCCTGTGCCCCATGGGAACAGTCCAGACCGAACTGCCAGGCCAGGTCCTCCCTGGACCGGAAACAAGCATCCTGTGACCAGTTTCAGGGTATGTCACCCTTCTTCAGCCAAGCTAGCTTGAATCCATTGGAACAGTGAGCAAGGGACCCAAGTCTGGGCATACCCCTCCCACTTAGGGCGAAAAGTGTTACAGCAAATAAATGATGGACGGAATGCTGACAATGCAAACATTCTCCCCCAGTCAAAAGATCTGGGTTAAATCCATTGATCTTTTGCCCACTACGCCACCTCAGTTTGGACCCAGCCATATGCAAATCAGTCTTGACCCTGTGCCCCATGGGAACAGTCCAGACCGAACTGCCAGGCCAGGTCCTCCCTGGACCGGAAACAAGCATCCTGGGACCGGTTTCAGGGTATGTCACCCTTCTTCAGCCAGGCTAGCTTGAATCCAGTGGCACAGTGAGCAAGGGACCCACGTCTGGGCATACCCATCCCGCTTAGGACGAAAAGTGTTACAGCAAACAAATGATGGACGGAATGCTGACAATGCAAACATTCTCGCAATTCAAAAGATTTGGGTTAAATCCATTGTTCTTTTGCCCACTACGCCACCCCAGTTTGGACCCAGCCATATGCAAATCAGTCTTGACCCTGTGCCCCACGGGAACAGTCCAGACCGAACTGCCAGGCCAGGTCCTCCCTGGACCGGAAACAAGCATCCTGGGACCGGTTTCACGGTATATCACACTTCTTCAGCCAGGCTAGCTTGAATCCAGTGGCACAGTGAGCAAGGGACCCACTTCTGGGCATACCCATCCTACTTAGGGCGAAAAGTGTTACAGCAAACAAATGATGGACGGAATGCTGACAATGCAAACATTCTCCCCCTGTCAAAAGATCTGGGTTAAATCCATCGTTCTATTGCCCAATACGCCACCCCAGTTTGGACCCAGCCATAAGCAAATCAGGCTTGACCCTGTGCCCCACGGGAACAGTCCAGACCGAACTGCCAGGCCAGGTCCTCCCTGGACCGGAAACAAGCATCCTGTGACCGGTTTCAGGGTATGTCACCCTTCTTCAGCCAAGCTAGCTTGAATCCATTGGAACAGTGAGCAAGGGACCCACGTCTGGGCATACCCCTCCCACTTAGGGCGAAAAGTGTTACAGCAAATAAATGATGGACGGAATGCTGACAATGCAAACATTCTCTCCAGTCAAAAGATCTGGGTTAAATCCATCGTTCTTTTGCCCACTACGCCTCCCCTGTTTGGACCCAGCCATATGCAAATCAGTCTTGACCCTGTGCCCCATGGGAACAGTCCAGACCAAACTGCCAGCTCAGGTCCTCCCTGGACCAGAAACAAGCATCCTGGGACTGGTTTCAGGGTATGTCACCCTTCTTCAGCCAGGCTAGCTTGAATCCAGTGGCACAGTGAGCAAGGGACCCACGTCTGGACATACCCATCCCGCTTAGGACGAAAAGTGTTACAGCAAACAAATGATGGACGGAATGCTGACAATGCAAACATTCTCGCAATTCAAAAGATCTGGGTTAAATCCATTGTTCTTTTGCCCACTACGCCACCCCAGTTTGGACCCAGCCATATGCAAATCAGTCTTGACCCTGTGCCCCATGGGAACAGTCCAGACCGAACTGCGAGGCCAGGTCCTCCCTGGACCGGAAACAAGCATCCTGGGACCGGTTTCAGGGCATGTCACCCTTCTTCAGCCATGTTAGCTTGAATCCAGTGGCAGAGTGAGCAAGGGACCCACGTCTGGGCATACCCCTCCCACTTAGGGCGAAAAGTGTTACAGCAAACAAATGATGGACGGAATGCTGACAATGCAAACATTCTACCCAGTCAAAAGATCTGGGTTAAATCCATCGTTCTTTTGCCCACTACGCCACCCCAGTTTGGACCCAGCCATATGCAAATCAGTCTTGACCCTGTGCCCCATGGGAACAGTCCAGACCGAACTGCAAGGCCAGGTACTCCCTGGACCGGAAACAAGCATCCTGGGATCGGTTTCAGGTTATGTCACCCTTCTTCAGCCAGGCTAGCTTGAATCCAGTTGCACAGTGAGCAAGGGACCCACGTCTGGGCATACCCATACCACTTAGGGCGAAAAGTATTACAGCAAACAAATGATGGACGGAATGCTGACAATGCAAACATTCTCCCCCAGTCAAAAGATCTGGGTTAAATCCATTGTTCTTTTGCCCACTACGCCACCCCAGTTTGGACCCAGCCATATGCAAATCAGTCTTGACCCTGTGCCCCATGGGAACAGTCCAGACCGAACTGCCAGGCCAGGTCCTCCCTGGACCGGAAACAAGCATCCTGGGACCGGTTTCAGGTTATGTCACCCTTCTTCAGCCAGGCTAGCTTGAATCCAGTTGCATAGTGAGCAAGGGACCCAAGTCTGGGCATACCCCTCCCACTTAGGGCGAAAAGTGTTACAGCAAATAAATGATGGACGGAATGCTGACAATGCAAACATTCTCCCCCAGTCAAAAGATCTGGGTTAAATCCATTGTTCTTTTGCCCACTACGCCAAATCAGTTTGGACCCAGCCATATGCAAATCAGTCTTGACCCTGTGCCCCATGGGAACAGTCCAGACCGAACTGCCAGGCCAGGTCCTCCCTGGACCGGAAACAAGCATCCTGGGACCGGTTTCAGGGTATGTCACCCTTCTTCAGCCAGGCTAGCTTGAATCCAGTGGCACAGTGAGCAAGGGACCCACGTCTGGGCATACCCATCCCGCTTAGGACGAAAAGTGTTACAGCAAACAAATGATGGACGGAATGCTGACAATGCAAACATTCTCGCAATTCAAAAGATTTGGGTTAAATCCATTGTTCTTTTGCCCACTACGCCACCCCAGTTTGGACCCAGCCATATGCAAATCAGTCTTGACCCTGTGCCCCACGGGAACAGTCCAGACCGAACTGCCAGGCCAGGTCCTCCCTGGACCGGAAACAAGCATCCTGGGACCGGTTTCAGGGTATATCACACTTCTTCAGCCAGGCTAGCTTGAATCCAGTGGCACAGTGAGCAAGGGACCCACTTCTGGGCATACCCATCCTACTTAGGGCGAAAAGTGTTACAGCAAACAAATGATGGATGGAATGCTGACAATGCAAACATTCTCCCCCTGTCAAAAGATCTGGGTTAAATCCATCGTTCTATTGCCCAATACGCCACCCCAGTTTGGACCCAGCCATATGCAAATCAGGCTTGACCCTGTGCCCCACGGGAACAGTCCAGACCGAACTGCCAGGCCAGGTCCTCCCTGGACCGGAAACAAGCATCCTGTGACCGGTTTCAGGGTATTTCACCCTTCTTCAGCCAAGCTAGCTTGAATCCATTGGAACAGTGAGCAAGGGACCCACGTCTGGGCATACCCCTCCCACTTAGGGCGAAAAGTGTTACAGCAAATAAATGATGGACGGAATGCTGACAATGCAAACATTCTCCCCAGTCAAAAGATCTGGGTTAAATCCATCGTTCTTTTGCCCACTACGCCTCCCCTGTTTGGACCCAGCCATATGCAAATCAGTCTTGACCCTGTGCCCCATGGGAACAGTCCAGACAGAACTGCGAGGCCAGGTCCTCCCTGGACCGGAAACAAGCATCCTGGGACCGGTTTCAGGGTATGTCACCCTTCTTCAGCCATGTTAGCTTGAATCCAGTGGCAGAGTGAGCAAGGGACCCACGTCTGGGCATACCCATCCAACTAAGGGCGAAAAATGTTACAGCAAACAAATGATGGACGGAATGCTGACAATGCAAACATTTTCCCCCTGTCAAAAGATCTGGGTTAAATCCATCGTTCTATTGCCCAATACGCCACCCCAGTTTGGACCCAGCCATATGCAAATCAGGCTTGACCCTGTGCCCCACGGGAACAGTCCAGACCGAACTGCCAGGCCAGGTCCTCCCTGGACCGGAAACAAGCATCCTGTGACCGGTTTCAGGGTATGTCACCCTTCTTCAGCCAAGCTAGCTTGAATCCATTGGAACAGTGAGCAAGGGACCCACGTCTGGGCATACCCATCCCACTTAGGGCGAAAAGTGTTACAGCAAATAAATGATGGACGGAATGCTGACAATGCAAACATTCTCCCCAGTCAAAAGATCTGGGTTAAATCCATCGTTCTTTTGCCCACTACGCCTCCCCTGTTTGGACCCAGCCATATGCAAATCAGTCTTGACCCTGTGCCCCATGGGAACAGTCCAGACCAAACTGCCAGGCTCAGGTCCTCCCTGGACCAGAAACAAGCATCCTGGGACTGGTTTCAGGGTATGTCACCCTTCTTCAGCCAGGCTAGCTTGAATCCAGTTGCACAGTGAGCAAGGGACCCACGTCTGGGCATACCCATCCAACTTAGGGCAAAAAGTGTTACAGCAAACAAATGATGGACGGAATGCTGACAATGCAAACATTCTCCCCCAGTCAAAAGATCTGGGTTAAATCCATTGTTCTTTTGCCCACTACGCCACCCCAGTTTGGACCCAGCCATATGCAAATCAGTCTTGACCCTGTGCCCCATGGGAACAGTCCAGACCGAACTGCCAGGCCAGGTCCGCCCGGGACCGGAAACAAGCATCCTGGGACCGGTTTCAGGGTATGTCACCCTTCTTCAGCCAAGCTAGCTTGAATCCAGGGGCATAGTGAGCAAGGGACCCACGTCTGGGCATACCCATCCAACTAACGGCGAAAAATGTTACTGCAAACAAATGATGGACGGAATGCTGACAATGCAAACATTCTCCCCAGTACAAAAAGATCTGGGTTAAATACATTGTTCTTTTGCCCACTACACCACCCCAGTTTTGACCCAGCCATATGCAAATCAGTCTTGACCCTGTGCCCCATGGGAACAGTCCAGACCGAACTGCCAGGCCAGGTCCTCCCTGGACCGGAAACAAGCATCCTGGGACCGGTTTCAGGGTATGTCACCCTTCTTCAGCCAGGCTAGCTTGAATCCAGTGGCACAGTGAGCAAGGGACCCACGTCTGGGCATACCCATCCCACTTAGGGCGAAAAGTGTTACAGCAAACAATTGATGGACGGAATGCTGACAATGCAAACATTCTCCCCCAGTCAAAAGATCTGGGTTAAATCCATCGTTCTTTTGCCCACTACGCCACCCCAGTTTGGACCCAGCCATATGTAAATCAGTCTTGACCCTGTGCCCCATGGGAACAGTCCAGACCGAACTGCCAGGCCAGGTCCTCCCTGGACCGGAAACAAGCATCCTGGGACCGGTTTCAGGGTATGTCACCCTTCTTCAGCCAGGCTAGCTTGAATCCAGTGGCACAGTGAGCAAGGGACCCACTTCTGGGCATACCCATCCTACTTAGGGCGAAAAGTGTTACAGCAAACAAATGATGGACGGAATGCTGACAATGCAAACATTTTCCCCCTGTCAAAAGATCTGGGTAAAATCCATCGTTCTATTGCCCAATATGCCACCCCAGTTTGGACCCAGCCATATGCAAATCAGGCTTGACCCTGTGACCCACAGAAACAGTCCAGACCGAACTGCCAGGCCAGGTCCTCCCTGGACCGGAAACAAGCATCCTGTGACCAGTTTCAGGGTATGTCACCCTTCTTCAGCCAAGCTAGCTTGAATCCATTGGAACAGTGGGCAAGGGACCCAAGTCTGGGCATACCCCTCCCACTTAGGGCGAAAAGTGTTTCAGCAAATAAATGATGGACGGAATGCTGACAATGCAAACATTCTCCCCCAGTCAAAAGATCTGGGTTAAATCCATTGTTCTTTTGCCCACTACGCCACCTCAGTTTGGACCCAGCCATATGCAAATCAGTCTTGACCCTGTGCCCCATGGGAACAGTCCAGACCGAACTGCCAGGCCAGGTCCTCCCTGGACCGGAAACAAGCATCCTGGGACCGGTTTCAGGGTATGTCACCCTTCTTCAGCCAGGCTAGCTTGAATCCAGTGGCACAGTGAGCAAGGGACCCACGTCTGGGCATACCCATCCCGCTTAGGACGAAAAGTGTTACAGCAAACAAATGATGGACGGAATGCTGACAATGCAAACATTCTCGCCAATTCAAAAGATTTGGGTTAAATCCATTGTTCTTTTGCCCACTACGCCACCCCAGTTTGGACCCAGCCATATGCAAATCAGTCTTGACCCTGTGCCCCACGGGAACAGTCCAGACCGAACTGCCAGGCCAGGTCCTCCCTGGACCGGAAACAAGCATCCTGGGACCGGTTTCAGGGTATATCACACTTCTTCAGCCAGGCTAGCTTGAATCCAGTGGCACAGTGAGCAAGGGACCCACTTCTGGGCATACCCATCCTACTTAGGGCGAAAAGTGTTACAGCAAACAAATGATGGACGGAATGCTGACAATGCAAACATTCTCCCCCTGTCAAAAGATCTGGGTTAAATCCATCGTTCTATTGCCCAATACGCCACCCCAGTTTGGACCCAGCCATATGCAAATCAGGCTTGACCCTGTGCCCCACGGGAACAGTCCAGACAGAACTGCCAGGCCAGGTCCTCCCTGGACCGGAAACAAGCATCCTGTGACCGGTTTCAGGGTATGTCACCCTTCTTCAGCCAAGCTAGCTTGAATCCATTGGAACAGTGAGCAAGGGACCCACGTCTGGGCATACCCCTCCCACTTAGGGCGAAAAGTGTTACAGCAAATAAATGATGGACGGAATGCTGACAATGCAAACATTCTCCCCAGTCAAAAGATCTGGGTTAAATCCATCGTTCTTTTGCCCACTACGCCTCCCCTGTTTGGACCCAGCCATATGCAAATCAGTCTTGACCCTGTGCCCCATGGGAACAGTCCAGACCAAACTGCCAGCTCAGGTCCTCCCTGGACCAGAAACAAGCATCCTGGGACTGGTTTCAGGGTATGTCACCCTTGTTCAGCCAGGCTAGCTTGAATCCAGTGGCACAGTGAGCAAGGGACCCACGTCTGGGCATACCCATCCCGCTTAGGACGAAAAGTGTTACAGCAAACAAATGATGGACGGAATGCTGACAATGCAAACATTCTCCCCAATTCAAAAGATCTGGGTTAAATCCATTGTTCTTTTGCCCACTACGCCACCCCAGTTTGGACCCAGCCATATGCAAATCAGTCTTGACCCTGTGCCCCATGGGAACAGTCCAGACCGAACTGCGAGGCCAGGTCCTCCCTGGACCGGAAACAAGCATCCTGGGACCGGTTTCAGGGTATGTCACCCTTCTTCAGCCATGTTAGCTTGAATCCAGTGGCAGAGTGAGCAAGGGACCCACGTCTGGGCATACCCATCCAACTAAGGGCGAAAAGCGTTACAGCAAACAAATGATGGACGGAATGCTGACAATGCAAACATTTTCCCCCTGTCAAAAGATCTGGGTTAAATCCATCGTTCTATTGCCCAATACGCCACCCCAGTTTGGACCCAGCCATATGCAAATCAGGCTTGACCCTGTGCCCCACGGGAACAGTCCAGACCGAACTGCCAGGCCAGGTCCTCCCTGGACCGGAAACAAGCATCCTGTGACCGGTTTCAGGGTATGTCACCCTTCTTCAGCCAAGCTAGCTTGAATCCATTGGAACAGTGAGCAAGGGACCCACGTCTGGGCATACCCCTCCCACTTAGGGCGAAAAGTGTTACAGCAAATAAATGATGGACGGAATGCTGACAATGCAAACATTCTCCCCAGTCAAAAGATCTGGGTTAAATCCATCGTTCTTTTGCCCACTACGCCTCCCCTGTTTGGACCCAGCCATATGCAAATCAGTCTTGACCCTGTGCCCCATGGGAACAGTCCAGACCAAACTGCCAGGCTCAGGTCCTCCCTGGACCAGAAACAAGCATCCTGGGACTGGTTTCAGGGTATGTCACCCTTCTTCAGCCAGGCTAGCTTGAATCCAGTTGCACAGTGAGCAAGGGACCCACGTCTGGGCATACCCATCCCACTTAGGGCGAAAAGTGTTACAGCAAACAAATGATGGACGGAATGCTGACAATGCAAACATTCTCCCCCAGTCAAAAGATCTGGGTTAAATCCATTGTTCTTTTGCCCACTACGCCACCCCAGTTTGGACCCAGCCATATGCAAATCAGTCTTGACCCTGTGCCCCATGGGAACAGTCCAGACCGAACTGCCAGGCCAGGTCCTCCCTGGACCGGAAACAAGCATCCTCGGACCGGTTTCAGGGTATGTCACCCTTCTTCAGCCAAGCTAGCTTGAATCCAGGGGCATAGTGAGCAAGGGACCCACGTCTGGGCATACCCATCCAACTTAGCGGCGAAAAGTGTTACTGCAAACAAATGATGGACGGAATGCTGACAATGCAAACATTCTCCCCCAGTACAAAAGATCTGGGTTAAATACATTGTTCTTTTGCCCACTACACCACCCCAGTTTTGACCCAGCCATATGCAAATCAGTCTTGACCCTGTGCCCCATGGGAACAGTCCAGACCGAACTGCCAGGCCAGGTCCTCCCTGGACCGGAAACAAGCATCCTGGGACCGGTTTCAGGGTATGTCACCCTTCTTCAGCCAGGCTAGCTTGAATCCAGTGGCACAGTGAGCAAGGGACCCACGTCTGGGCATACCCATCCCACTTAGGGCGAAAAGTGTTACAGCAAACAAATGATGGACGGAATGCTGACAATGCAAACATTCTCCCCAGTCAAAAGATCTGGGTTAAATCCATCGTTCTTTTGCCCACTACGCCACCCCAGTTTGGACCCAGCCATATGCAAATCAGTCTTGACCCTGTGCCCCATGGGAACAGTCCAGACCGAACTGCCAGGCCAGGTCCTCCTGGACCGGAAACAAGCATCCTGGGACCGGTTTCAGGGTATGTCACCCTTCTTCAGCCAGGCTAGCTTGAATCCAGTGGCACAGTGAGCAAGGGACCCACTTCTGGGCATACCCATCCTACTTAGGGCGAAAAGTGTTACAGCAAACAAATGATGGACGGAATGCTGACAATGCAAACATTTTCCCCTGTCAAAAGATCTGGGTTAAATCCATCGTTCTATTGCCCAATACGCCACCCCAGTTTGGACCCAGCCATATGCAAATCAGGCTTGACCCTGTGCCCCACGGGAACAGTCCAGACCGAACTGCCAGGCCAGGTCCTCCCTGGACCAGAAACAAGCATCCTGTGACCAGTTTCAGGGTATGTCACCCTTCTTCAGCCAAGCTAGCTTGAATCCATTGGAACAGTGAGCAAGGGACCCAAGTCTGGGCATACCCCTCCCACTTAGGGCGAAAAGTGTTACAGCAAATAAATGATGGACGGAATGCTGACAATGCAAACATTCTCCCCCAGTCAAAAGATCTGGGTTAAATCCATTGATCTTTTGCCCACTACGCCACCTCAGTTTGGACCCAGCCATATGCAAATCAGTCTTGACCCTGTGCCCCATGGGAACAGTCCAGACCGAACTGCCAGGCCAGGTCCTCCCTGGACCGGAAACAAGCATCCTGGGACCGGTTTCAGGGTATGTCACCCTTCTTCAGCCAGGCTAGCTTGAATCCAGTGGCACAGTGAGCAAGGGACCCACGTCTGGGCATACCCATCCCGCTTAGGACGAAAAGTGTTACAGCAAACAAATGATGGACGGAATGCTGACAATGCAAACATTCTCGCAATTCAAAAGATTTGGGTTAAATCCATTGTTCTTTTGCCCACTACGCCACCCCAGTTTGGACCCAGCCATATGCAAATCAGTCTTGACCCTGTGCCCCACGGGAACAGTCCAGACCGAACTGCCAGGCCAGGTCCTCCCTGGACCGGAAACAAGCATCCTGGGACCGGTTTCAGGGTATATCACACTTCTTCAGCCAGGCTAGCTTGAATCCAGTGGCACAGTGAGCAAGGGACCCACTTCTGGGCATACCCATCCTACTTAGGGCGAAAAGTGTTACAGCAAACAAATGATGGACGGAATGCTGACAATGCAAACATTCTCCCCTGTCAAAAGATCTGGGTTAAATCCATCGTTCTATTGCCCAATACGCCACCCCAGTTTGGACCCAGCCATAAGCAAATCAGGCTTGACCCTGTGCCCCACGGGAACAGTCCAGACCGAACTGCCAGGCCAGGTCCTCCCTGGACCGGAAACAAGCATCCTGTGACCGGTTTCAGGGTATGTCACCCTTCTTCAGCCAAGCTAGCTTGAATCCATTGGAACAGTGAGCAAGGGACCCACGTCTGGGCATACCCCTCCCACTTAGGGCGAAAAGTGTTACAGCAAATAAATGATGGACGGAATGCTGACAATGCAAACATTCTCTCCAGTCAAAAGATCTGGGTTAAATCCATCGTTCTTTTGCCCACTACGCCTCCCCTGTTTGGACCCAGCCATATGCAAATCAGTCTTGACCCTGTGCCCCATGGGAACAGTCCAGACCAAACTGCCAGCTCAGGTCCTCCCTGGACCAGAAACAAGCATCCTGGGACTGGTTTCAGGGTATGTCACCCTTGTTCAGCCAGGCTAGCTTGAATCCAGTGGCACAGTGAGCAAGGGACCCACGTCTGGGCATACCCATCCCGCTTAGGACGAAAAGTGTTACAGCAAACAAATGATGGACGGAATGCTGACAATGCAAACATTCTCGCAATTCAAAAGATCTGGGTTAAATCCATTGTTCTTTTGCCCACTACGCCACCCCAGTTTGGACCCAGCCATATGCAAATCAGTCTTGACCCTGTGCCCCATGGGAACAGTCCAGACCGAACTGCGAGGCCAGGTCCTCCCTGGACCGGAAACAAGCATCCTGGGACCGGTTTCAGGGCATGTCACCCTTCTTCAGCCATGTTAGCTTGAATCCAGTGGCAGAGTGAGCAAGGGACCCACGTCTGGGCATACCCCTCCCACTTAGGGCGAAAAGTGTTACAGCAAATAAATGATGGACGGAATGCTGACAATGCAAACATTCTACCCAGTCAAAAGATCTGGGTTAAATCCATCGTTCTTTTGCCCACTACGCCACCCCAGTTTGGACCCAGCCATATGCAAATCAGTCTTGACCCTGTGCCCCATGGGAACAGTCCAGACCGAACTGCAAGGCCAGGTACTCCCTGGACCGGAAACAAGCATCCTGGGATCGGTTTCAGGTTATGTCACCCTTCTTCAGCCAGGCTAGCTTGAATCCAGTTGCATAGTGAGCAAGGGACCCACGTCTGGGCATACCCATACCACTTAGGGCGAAAAGTATTACAGCAAACAAATGATGGACGGAATGCTGACAATGCAAACATTCTCCCCCAGTCAAAAGATCTGGGTTAAATCCATTGTTCTTTTGCCCACTACGCCACCCCAGTTTGGACCCAGCCATATGCAAATCAGTCTTGACCCTGTGCCCCATGGGAACAGTCCAGACCGAACTGCCAGGCCAGGTCCTCCCTGGACCGGAAACAAGCATCCTGGGACCGGTTTCAGGGTATGTCACCCTTCTTCAGCCAAGCTAGCTTGAATCCAGGGGCATAGTGAGCAAGGGACCCACGTCTGGGCATACCCATCCAACTAACGGCGAAAAATGTTACTGCAAACAAATGATGGACGGAATGCTGACAATGCAAACATTCACTCCCAGTAAAAAAAGATCTGGGTTAAATACATTGTTCTTTTGCCCACTACACCACCCCAGTTTTGACCCAGCCATATGCAAATCAGTCTTGACCCTGTGCCCCATGGGAACAGTCCAGACCGAACTGCCAGGCCAGGTCCTCCCTGGACCGGAAACAAGCATCCTGGGACCGGTTTCAGGGTATGTCACCCTTCTTCAGCCAGGCTAGCTTGAATCCAGTGGCACAGTGAGCAAGGGACCCACGTCTGGGCATACCCATCCCACTTAGGGCGAAAAGTGTTACAGCAAACAAATGATGGACGGAATGCTGACAATGCAAACATTCTCGCAATTCAAAAGATTTGGGTTAAATCCATTGTTCTTTTGCCCACTACGCCACCCCAGTTTGGACCCAGCCATATGCAAATCAGTCTTGACCCTGTGCCCCACGGGAAAAGTCCAGACCGAACTGCCAGGCCAGGTCCTCCCTGGACCGGAAACAAGCATCCTGGGACCGGTTTCAGGGTATATCACACTTCTTCAGCCAGGCTAGCTTGAATCCAGTGGCACAGTGAGCAAGGGACCCACTTCTGGGCATACCCATCCTACTTAGGGCGAAAAGTGTTACAGCAAACAAATGATGGACGGAATGCTGACAATGCAAACATTCTCCCCCTGTCAAAAGATCTGGGTTAAATCCATCGTTCTATTGCCCAATACGCCACCCCAGTTTGGACCCAGACATATGCAAATCAGTCTTGACCCTGTGCCCCATGGGAACAGTGCAGACCAAACTGCCAGCTCAGGTCCTCCCTGGACCAGAAACAAGCATCCTGGGACTGGTTTCAGGGTATGTCACCCTTCTTCAGCCAGGCTAGCTTGAATCCAGTTGCACAGTGAGCAAGGGACCCACGTCTGGGCATACCCATCCCACTTAGGGCAAAAAGTGTTACAGCAAACAAATGATGGACGGAATGCTGACAATGCAAACATTCTCCCCCAGTCAAAAGATCTGGGTTAAATCCATCGTTCTTTTGCCCACTACGCCACCCCAGTTTGGACCCAGCCATATGCAAATCAGTCTTGACCCTGTGCCCCATGGGAACAGTCCAGACCGAAATGCCAGGCCAGGTCCTCCCTGGACCGGAAACAAGCATCCTGGGACCGGTTTCAGGGTATATCACCCTTCTTCAGCCAGGCTAGCTTGAATACAGTGGCACAGTGAGCAAGGGACCCTCTTCTGGGCATACCCATCCTACTTAGAGCGAAAAGTGTTACAGCAAACAAATGATGGACGGAATGCTGACAATGCAAACATTCACCCCCTGTCAAAAGATCTGGGTTAAATCCATCGTTCTTTTGCCCACTACGCCACCCCAGTTTGGACCCAGCCATATGCAAATCAGTCTTGACCCTGTGCCCCACGGGAACAGTCCAGACCGAACTGCCTGTCCAGGTCCTCCCTGGACCAGAAACAAGCATCCTGGGACCGGTTTCAGGGTATGTCACCCTTCTTCAGCCAGGCTAGCTTGAATCCATTGGCACAGTGAGCAAGGGACCCACGTCTGGGCATACCCATCCCACTTAGGGCGAAAAGTGTTACAGCAAATAAATGATGGACGGAATGCTGACAATGCAAACATTCTCCCCCAGTCAAAAGATCTGGGTTAAATCCATCGTTCTATTGCCCAATACGCCACCCCAGTTTGGACCCAGCCATATGCAAATCAGTCTTGACCCTGTGCCCCATGGGAACAGTCCAGACCGAACTGCCAGGACAGGTCCTCCCTGGTCCGGAAACAAGCATCCTGGGACCGGTTTCAGGGTATATCACCCTTCTTCAGCCAGGCTAGCTTGAATCCAGTGGCACAGTGAGCAAGGGACCCACTTCTGGGCATACCCATCCTACTTAGGGCGAAAAGTGTTACAGCAAACAAATGATGGACGGAATGCTGACAATGCAAACATTTTCCCCCTGTCAAAAGATCTGGGTTAAATCCATTGTTCTATTGCCCAATACGCCACCCCAGTTTGGACCCAGCCATATGCAAATCAGGCTCGATCCTGTGCCCACGGGAACAGTCCAGACCGAACTGCCAGGCCAGGTCCTCCCTGGACCGGAAACAAGCATCCTGTGACCGGTTTCAGGGTATGTCACCCTTCTTCAGCCAAGCTAGCTTGAATCCATTGGAACAGTGAGCAAGGGACCCACGTCTGGGCATACCCCTCCCACTTAGGGCGAAAAGTGTTACAGCAAATAAATGATGGACGGAATGCTGACAATGCAAACATTCTACCCAGTCAAAAGATCTGGGTTAAATCCATCGTTCTTTTGCCCACTACGCCACCCCAGTTTGGACCCAGCCATATGCAAATCAGTCTTGACCCTGTGCCCCATGGGAACAGTCCAGACCGAACTGCAAGGCCAGGTACTCCCTGGACCGGAAACAAGCATCCTGGGATCGGTTTCAGGTTATGTCACCCTTCTTCAGCCAGGCTAGCTTGAATCCAGTTGCATAGTGAGCAAGGGACCCACGTCTGGGCATACCCATACCACTTAGGGCGAAAAGTATTACAGCAAACAAATGATGGACGGAATGCTGACAATGCAAACATTCTCCCCCAGTCAAAAGATCTGGGTTAAATCCATCGTTCTTTTGCCCACTACGCCACCCCAGTTTGGACCCAGCCATATGCAAATCAGTCTTGACCCTGTGCCCCATGGGAACAGTCCAGACCGAACTGCCAGGCCAGGTCCTCCCTGGACCGGAAACAAGCATCCTGGGACCGGTTTCAGGGTATGTCACCCTTCTTCAGCCAAGCTAGCTTGAATCCAGGGGCATAGTGAGCAAGGGACCCACGTCTGGGCATACCCATCCAACTAACGGCGAAAAATGTTACTGCAAACAAATGATGGACGGAATGCTGACAATGCAAACATTCTCCCCCAGTCAAAAGATCTGGGTTAAATCCATCGTTCTTTTGCCCACTACGCCACCCCACTTTGGACCCAGCCATATGCAAATCAGTCTTGACCCTGTGCCCCATGGGAACAGTCCAGACCGAACTGCCAGGCCAGTTCCTCCCTGGACCGGAAACAAGCATCCTGGGACCGGTTTCAGGGTATGTCACCCTTCTTCAGCCAGGCTAGCTTGAATCCAGTGGCACAGTGAGCAAGGGACCCACTTCTGGGCATACCCATCCTACTTAGGGTGAAAAGTGTTACAGCAAAAAATGATGGACGGAATGCTGACAATGCAAACATTTTCCCCCTGTCAAAAGATCTGGGTAAAATCCATCGTTCTATTGCCCAATACACCACCCCAGTTTGGACCCAGCCATATGCAAATCAGGCTTGACCCTGTGCCCCACGGGAACAGTCCAGACCGAACTGCCAGGCCAGGTCCTCCCTGGACCGGAAACAAGCATCCTGTGACCGGTTTCAGGGTATGTCACCCTTCTTCAGCCAAGCTAGCTTGAATCCATTGGAACAGTGAGCAAGGGACCCACGTCTGGGCATACCCCTCCCACTTAGGGCGAAAAGTGTTACAGCAAATAAATGATGGACGGAATGCTAACAATGCAAACATTCTCTCCAGTCAAAAGATCTGGGTTAAATCCATCGTTCTTTTGCCCACTACGCCTCCCCTGTTTGGACCCAGCCATATGCAAATCAGTCTTGACCCTGTGCCCCATGGGAACAGTCCAGACCAAACTGCCAGCTCAGGTCCTCCCTGGACCAGAAACAAGCATCCTGGGACTGGTTTCAGGGTATGTCACCCTTCTTCAGCCAGGCTAGCTTGAATCCAGTGGCACAGTGAGCAAGGGACCCACGTCTGGGCATACCCATCCCGCTTAGGACGAAAAGTGTTACAGCAAATAAATGATGGACGGAATGCTGACAATGCAAACATTCTCCCCCAGTCAAAAGATCTGGGTTAAATCCATTGTTCTTTTGCCCACTACGCCACCTCAGTTTGGACCCAGCCATATGCAAATCAGTCTTGACCCTGTGCCCCATGGGAACAGTCCAGACCGAACTGCCAGGCCAGGTCCTCCCTGGACCGGAAACAAGCATCCTGGGACCGGTTTCAGGGTATGTCACCCTTCTTCAGCCAGGCTAGCTTGAATCCAGTGGCACAGTGAGCAAGGGACCCACGTCTGGGCATACCCATCCCACTTAGGACGAAAAGTGTTACAGCAAACAAATGATGGACGGAATGCTGACAATGCAAACATTCTCGCAATTCAAAAGATCTGGGTTAAATCCATTGTTCTTTTGCCCACTACGCCACCCCAGTTTGGACCCAGCCATATGCAAATCAGTCTTGACCCTGTGCCCCATTGGAACAGTCCAAACCGAACTGCGAGGCCAGGTCCTCCCTGGACCGGAAACAAGCATCCTGGGACCGGTTTCAGGGTATGTCACCCTTCTTCAGCCATGTTAGCTTGAATCCAGTGGCAGAGTGAGCAAGGGACCCACGTCTGGGCATACCCATCCAACTAAGCGCGAAAAATGTTACAGCAAACAAATGATGGACGGAATGCTGACAATGCAAACATTTTCCCCCTGTCAAAAGATCTGGGTTAAATCCATCGTTCTATTGCCCAATACGCCACCCCAGTTTGGACCCAGCCATATGCAAATCAGGCTTGACCCTGTGCCCCACGGGAACAGTCCAGACCGAACTGCCAGGCCAGGTCCTCCCTGGACCGGAAACAAGCATCCTGTGACCGGTTTCAGGGTATGTCACCCTTCTTCAGCCAAGCTAGCTTGAATCCATTGGAACAGTGAGCAAGGGACCCACGTCTGGGCATACCCCTCCCACTTAGGGCAAAAAGTGTTACAGCAAATAAATGATGGACGGAATGCTGACAATGCAAACATTCTCCCCCAGTCAAAAGATCTGGGTTAAATCCATTGTTCTTTTGCCCACTACGCCACCCCAGTTTGGACCCAGCCATATGCAAATCAGTCTTGACCCTGTGCCCCATGGGAACAGTCCAGACCGAACTGCGAGGCCAGGTCCTCCCTGGAATGGAAACAAGCACCCTGGGACCGGTTTCAGGGTATGTCACCCTTCTTCAGCCAGGCTAGCTTGAATCCAGTGGCACAGTGAGCAAGGGACCCACGTCTGGGCATACCCATCCCACTTAGGACGAAAAGTGTTACAGCAAACAAATGATGGACGGAATGCTGACAATGCAAACATTCTCGCAATTCAAAAGATCTGGGTTAAATCCATTGTTCTTTTGCCCACTACGCCACCCCAGTTTGGACCCAGCCATATACAAATCAGTCTTGACCCTGTGCCCCATGGGAACAGTCCAGACCGAACTGCGAGGCCAGGTCCTCCCTGGACCGGAAACAAGCATCCTGGGACCGGTTTCAGGGTATGTCACCCTTCTTCAGCCAGGTTAGCTTGAATCCAGTGGCAGAGTGAGCAAGGGACCCACGTCTGGGCATACCCATCCCACTTAGGGCGAAAAGTGTTACAGCAAACAAATGATGGACGGAATGCTGACAATGCAAACATTCTCCCCAGTCAAAAGATCTGGGTTAAATCCATTGTTCTTTTGCCCACTATGCCTCCCCTGTTTGGACCCAGCCATATGCAAATCAGTCTTGACCCTGTGCCCCATGGGAACAGTCCAGACCAAACTGCCAGCTCAGGTCCTCCCTGGACCAGAAACAAGCATCCTGGGACTGGTTTCAGGGTATGTCACCCTTCTTCAGCCAGGCTAGCTTGAATCCAGTTGCACAGTGAGCAAGGGACCCACGTCTGGGCATACCCATCCCACTTAGGGCGAAAAGTGTTACAGCAAACAAATGATGGATGGAATGCTGACAATGCAAACATTCTCCCCAGTCAAAAGATCTGGGTTCAATCCATCGTTCTTTTGCCCACTACGCCACCCCAGTTTGGACCCAGCCATATGCAAATCAGTCTTGACCCTGTGCCCCATGGGAACAGTCCAGACCGAACTGCCAGGCCAGGTCCTCCCTGGACCGGAAACAAGCATCCTGGGACCGGTTTCAGGGTATATCACCCTTCTTCAGCCAGGCTAGCTTGAATCCAGTGGCACAGTGAGCAAGGGACCCACTTCTGGGCATACCCATCCTACTTAGAGCAAAAAGTGTTACAGCAAACAAATGATGGACGGAATGCTGACAATGCAAACATTCTCCCCTGTCAAAAGATCTGGGTTAAATCCATCGTTCTTTTGCCCACTACGCCACCCCAGTTTGGACCCAGCCATATGCAAATCAGTCTTGACCCTGTGCCCCACGGGAACAGTCCAGACCGAACTGCCAGGCCAGGTCCTCCCTGGACCAGAAACAAGCATCCTGGGACCGGTTTCAGGGTATGTCACCCTTCTTCAGCCAGGCTAGCTTGAATCCATTGGCACAGTGAGCAAGGGACCCACGTCTGGGCATACCCATCCCACTTAGGGCGAAAAGTGCTACAGCAAATAAATGATGGACGGAATGCTGACAATGCAAACATTCTCCCCCAGTCAAAAGATCTGGGTTAAATCCATTGTTCTTTTGCCCACTACGCCACCCCAGTTTGGACCCAGCCATATGCAAATCAGTCTTGACCCTGTGCCCCATGGGAACAGTCCAGACCGAACTGCCAGGCCAGGTCCTCCCTGGACTGGAAACAAGCATCCTGGGACCGGTATCAGGGTATATCACCCTTCTTCAGCCAGGCTAGCTTGAATCCAGTGGCACAGTGAGCAAGGGACCCACTTCTGGGCATACCCATCCTACTTAGGGCGAAAAGTGTTACAGCAAACAAATGATGGACGGAATGCTGACAATGCAAACATTTTCCCCCTGTCAAAAGATCTGGGTTAAATCCATCGTTCAATTGCCCAATACGCCACCCCAGTTTGGACCCAGCCATATGCAAATCAGGCTTGACCCTGTGCCCCATGGGAACAGTCCAGACCGAACTGCCAGGCCAGGTCCTCCCTGGACCGGAAACACGCATCCTGTGACCGGTTTCAGGGTATGTCACCCTTCTTCAGCCAAGCTAGCTTGAATCCATTGGAACAGTGAGCAAGGGACCCACGTCTGGGCATACCCCTCCCACTTAGGGCGAAAAGTGTTACAGCAAATAAATGATGGACGGAATGCTGACAATGCAAACATTCTCCCCCAGTCAAAAGATCTGGGTTAAATCCATTGTTCTTTTGCCCACTACGCCACCCCAGTTTGGACCCAGCCATATGCAAATCAGTCTTGACCCTGTTCCCCATGGGAACAGTCCAGACCGAACTGCCAGGCCAGGTCCTCCCTGGACCGGAAACAAGCACCCTAGGACCGGTTTCAGGGTATGTCACCCTTCTTCAGCCAGGCTAGCTTGAATCCAGTGGCACAGTGAGCAAGGGACCCACGTCTGGGCATACCCATCCCACTTAGGACGAAAAGTGTTACAGCAAACAAATGATGGACGGAATGCTGACAATGCAAACATTCTCGCAATTCAAAAGATCTGGGTTAAATCCATTGTTCTTTTGCCCACTACGCCACCCCAGTTTGGACCCAGCCATATACAAATCAGTCTTGACCCTGTGCCCCATGGGAACAGTCCAGACCGAACTGCGAGGCCAGGTCCTCCCTGGACCGGAAACAAGCATCCTGGGACCGGTTTCAGGGTATGTCACCCTTCTTCAGCCAGGTTAGCTTGAATCCAGTGGCAGAGTGAGCAAGTGACCCACGTCTGAGCATACCCATCCAACTAAGGGTGAAAAATGTTACAGCAAACAAATGATGGACGGAATGCTGACAATGCAAACATTCTCCCCCAGTCAAAAGATCTGGGTTAAATCCATTGTTCTTTTGCCCACTACACCACACCAGTTTTGACCCAGCCATATGCAAATCAGTCTTGACCCTGTGACCCATGGGAACAGTCCAGACCGAACTGCCAGGCCAGGTCCTCCCAGGACCAGAAACAAGCATCCTGGGACCGGTTTCAGGGTATGTCACCCTTCTTCAGCCAGGTTAGCTTGAATCCAGTGGCAGAGTGAGCAAGGGACCCACGTCTGAGCATACCCATCCCACTTAGGGCGAAAAGTGTTACAGCAAACAAATGATGGACGGAATTCTGACAATGCAAACATTCTCCCCAGTCAAAAGATCTGGGTTAAATCCATCGTTCTTTTGCCCACTATGCCTCCCCTGTTTGGACCCAGCCATATGCAAATCAGTCTTGACCCTGTGCCCCATGGGAACAGTCCAGACCAAACTGCCAGCTCAGGTTCTCCCTGGACCAGAAACAAGCATCCTGGGACTGGTTTCAGGGTATGTCACCCTTCTTCAGCCAGGTTAGCTTGAATCCAGTTGCACAGTGAGCAAGGGACCCACGTCTGGGCATACCCATCCCACTTAGGGCGAAAAGTGTTACAGCAAACAAATGATGGATGGAATGCTGACAATGCAAACATTCTCCCCCAGTCAAAAGATCTGGGTTCAATCCATCGTTCTTTTGCCCACTACGCCACCCCAGTTTGGACCCAGCCATATGCAAATCAGTCTTGACCCTGTGCCCAATGGGAACAGTCCAGACCGAACTGCCAGGCCAGGTCCTCCCTGGACTGGAAACAACCATCCTGGGACCGGTTTCAGGGTATATCACCCTTCTTCAGCCAGGCTAGCTTGAATCCAGTGGCACAGTGAGCAAGGGACCCACTTCTGGGCATACCCATCCTACTTAGAGCAAAAAGTGTTACAGCAAACAAATGATGGACGGAATGCTGACAATGCAAACATTCTCCCCTGTCAAAAGATCTGGGTTAAATCCATCGTTCTTTTGCCCACTACGCCACCCCAGTTTGGACCCAGCCATATGCAAATCAGTCTTGACCCTGTGCCCCACGGGAACAGTCCAGACCGAACTGCCAGGCCAGGTCCTCCCTGGACCAGAAACAAGCATCCAGGGACCGGTTTCAGGGTATGTCACCCTTCTTCAGCCAGGCTAGCTTGATTCCATTGGCACAGTGAGCAAGGGACCCACGTCTGGGCATACCCATCCCACTTAGGGCGAAAAGTGTTACAGCAAATAAATGATGGACGGAATGCTGACAATGCAAACATTCTCCCCAGTCAAAAGATCTGGGTTAAATCCATTGTTCTTTTGCCCACTACGCCACCCCAGTTTGGACCCAGCCATATGCAAATCAGTCTTGACCCTGTGCCCCATGGGAACAGTCCAGACCGAACTGCCAGGCCAGGTCCTCCCTGGACCGGAAACAAGCATCCTGGGACCGGTTTCAGGGTATATCACACTTCTTCAGCCAGGCTAGCTTGAATCCAGTGGCACAGTGAGCAAGGGACCCACTTCTGGGCATACCCATCCTACTTAGGGCGAAAAGAGTTACAGCAAACAAATGATGGACGGAATGCTGACAATGCAAACATTTTCCCCCTGTCAAAAGATCTGGGTTAAATCCATCGTTCTATTGCCCAATACGCCACCCCAGTTTGGACCCAGCCATATGCAAATCAGGCTTGACCCTGTGTCCCACGGGAACAGTCCAGACCGAACTGCCAGGCCAGGTCCTCCCTGGACCGGAAACAAGCATCCTGTGACCGGTTTCAGGGTATGTCACCCTTCTTCAGCCAAGCTAGCTTGAATCCATTGGAACAGTGAGCAAGGGACCCACGTCTGGGCATACCCCTCCCACTTAGGGCGAAAAGTGTTACAGCAAATAAATGATGGACGGAATGCTGACAATGCAAACATTCTCCCCCAGTCAAAAGATCTGGGTTAAATCCATTGTTCTTTTGCCCACTACATCACCCCAGTTTGGACCCAGCCATATGCAAATCAGTCTTGACCCTGTGCCCCATGGGAACAGTCCAGACCGAACTGCCAGGCCAGGTCCTCCCTGGACCGGAAACAAGCATCCTGGGACCGGTTTCAGGGTATATCACCCTTCTTCAGCCAGGCTAGCTTGAATCCAGTGGCACAGTGAGCAAGGGACCCACTTCTGGGCATACCCATCCTACTAGTGGGCGAAAAGTGTTACAGCAAATAAATGATGGACGGAATGCTGACAATGCAAACATTCTCGCAATTCAAAAGATCTGGGTTAAATCCATTGTTCTTTTGCCCACTACGCCACCCCAGTTTGGACCCAGCCATATGCAAATCAGTCTTGACCCTGTGCCCCAGGGGAACAGTCCAGACCGAACTGCGAGGCCAGGTCCTCCCTGGACCGGAAACAAGCATCCTGGTACCGGTTTCAGGGTATGTCACCCTTCTTCAGCCAGGTTAGCTTGAATCCAGTGGCAGAGTGAGCAAGGGACCTACGTCTGGGCATACCCATCCAACTAAGGGCGAAAAATGTTACAGCAAACAAATGATGGACGGAATGCTGACAATGCAAACATTCTCGCAATTCAAAAGATCTGGGTTAAATCCATTGTTCTTTTGCCCACTACGCCACCCCAGTTTGGACCCAGCCATATGCAAATCAGTCTTGACCCTGTGCCCCATGGGAACAGTCCAGACCGAACTGCGAGGCCAGGTCCTCCCTGGACCGGAAACAAGCATCCTGGTACCGGTTTCAGGGTATGTCACCCTTCTTCAGCCAGGTTAGCTTGAATCCAGTGGCAGAGTGAGCAAGGGACCTACGTCTGGGCATACCCATCCAACTAAGGGCGAAAAATGTTACAGCAAACAAATGATGGACGGAATGCTGACAATGCAAACATTCTCCCCCAGTCAAAAGATCTGGGTTAAATCCATTGTTCTTTTGCCCACTACACCACACCAGTTTTGACCCAGCCATATGCAAATCAGTCTTGACCCTGTGCCCCATGGGAACAGTCCAGACCGAACTGCCAGGCCAGGTCCTCCCAGGACCGGAAAAAAGCATCCTGGGACCGGTTTCAGGGTATGTCACCCTTCTTCAGCCAGGTTAGCTTGAATCCAGTGGCAGAGTGAGCAAGGGACCCACGTCTGGGCATACCCATCCCACTTAGGGCGAAAAGTGTTACAGCAAACAAATGATGGACGGAATGCTGACAATGCAAACAATCTCCCCAGTCAAAAGATCTGGGTTAAATCCATCGTTCTTTTGCCCACTACGCCTCCCCTGTTTGGACCCAGCCATATGCAAATCAGTCTTGACCCTGTGCTCCAGGGGAACAGTCCAGACCAAACTGCCAGCTCAGGTCCTCCTTGGACCAGAAACAAGCATCCTGGGACTGGTTTCAGGGTATGTCACCCTTCTTCAGCCAGGCTAACTTGAATCCAGTTGCACAGTGAGCAAGGGACCCACGTCTGGGCATACCCATCCCAGTTAGGGCGAAAAGTGTTACAGCAAACAAATGATGGACGGAATGCTGACAATGCAAACATTCTCCCCCAGTCAAAAGATCTGGGTTCAATCCATCGTTCTTTTGCCCACTACGCCACCCCAGTTTGGACCCAGCCATATGCAAATCAGTCTTGACCCTGTGCCCCATGGGAACAGTACAGACCGAACTGCCAGGCCAGGTCCTCCCTGGACCGGAAACAAGCATCCTGGGACCGGTTTCAGGGAATATCACCCTTCTTCAGCCAGGCTAGCTTGAATCCAGTGGCACAGTGAGCAAGGGACCCACGTCTGGGAATACCCATCCCACTTAGGGCGAAAAGTGTTACAGCAAATAAATGATGGACGGAATGCTGACAATGCAAACATTCTCCCCCAGTCAAAAGATCTGGGTTAAATCCATCGTTCTATTGCCCAATACGCCACCCCAGTTTGGACCCAGCCATATGCAAATCAGTCTTGACCCTGTGCCCCATGGGAACAGTCCAGACCGAACTGCCAGGCCAGGTCCTCCCTGGACCGGAAACAAGCATCCTGGGACCGGTTTCAGGGTATATCACCCTTCTTCAGCCAGGCTAGCTTGAATCCAGTGGCACAGTGAGCAAGGGACCCACTTCTGGGCATACCCATCCTACTTAGGGCGAAAAGTGTTACAGCAAACAAATGATGGACGGAATGCTGACAATGCAAACATTTTCCCCCTGTCAAAAGATCTGGGTTAAATCCATCGTTCTATTGCCCAATACGCCACCCCAGTTTGGACCCAGACATATGCAAATCAGGCTTGACCCTGTGCCCCACGGGAACACTCCAGACCGAACTGCCAGGCCAGGTCCTCCCTGGACCGGAAACAAGCATCCTGTGACCGGTTTCAGGGTATGTCACCCTTCTTCAGCCAAGCTAGCTTGAATCCATTGGAACAGTGAGCAAGGGACCCACGTCTGGGCATACCCCTCCCACTTAGGGCGAAAAGTGTTACAGCAAATAAATGATGGACGGAATGCTGACAATGCAAACATTCTCCCCCAGTCAAAAGATCTGGGTTAAATCCATTGTTCTTTTGCCCACTACGCCACCCCAGTTTGGACCCAGCCATATGCAAATCAGTCTTGACCCTGTGCCCCATGGGAACAGTCCAGACCGAACTGCCAGGCCAGGTCCTCCCTGGACCGGAAACAAGCATCCTGGGACCGGTTTCAGGGTATGTCACCCTTCTTCAGCCATGTTAGCTTGAATCCAGTGGCAGAGTGAGCAAGGGACCCACGTCTGGGCATACCCATCCAACTAAGGGCGAAAAATGTTACAGCAAACAAATGATGGACGGAATGCTGACAATGCAAACATTCTCCCCCAGTCAAAAGATCTGGGTTAAATCCATCGTTCTTTTGCCCACTACGCCACCCCAGTTTGGACCCAGCCATATGCAAATCAGTCTTGACCCTGTGCCCCATGGGAATAGTCCAGACCGAACTGCCAGGCCAGGTCCTCCCTGGACCGGAAACAAGCATCCTGGGACCGGTTTCAGGGTATATCACCCTTCTTCAGCCAGGCTAGCTTGAATCCAGTGGCACAGTGCGCAAGGGACCCACTTCTGGGCATACCCATCCTACTTAGGGCAAAAAGTGTTACAGCAAACAAATTATGGACGGAATGCTGACAATGCAAACATTTTCCCCCTGTCAAAAGATCTGGGTTAAATCCATCATTCTATTGCCCAATACGCCACCCCAGTTTGGACCCAGCCATATGCAAATCAGGCTTGACCCTGTGCCCCACGGGAACAGTCCAGACCGAACTGCCAGGCCAGGTCCTCCCTGGACCGGAAACAAGCATCCTGTGACCGGTTTCAGGGTATGTCACCCTTCTTCAGCCAAGCTAGCTTGAATCCATTGGAACAGTGAGCAAGGGACCCACGTCTGGGCATCCCCTCCCACTTAGGGCGAAAAGTGTTACAGCAAATAAATGATGGACGGAATGCTGACAATGCAAACATTCTCCCCCAGTCAAAAGATCTGGGTTAAATCCATTGTTCTTTTGCCCACTACGCCACCCCAGTTTGGACCCAGCCATATGCAAATCAGTCTTGACCCTGTGCCCCATGGGAACAGTCCAGACCGAACTGCCAGGCCAGGTCCTCCCTGGACCGGAAACAAGCATCCTGGGACCGGTTTCAGGGTATGTCACCCTTCTTCAGCCAGGCTAGCTTGAATCCAGTGGCACAGTGAGCAAGGGACCCACGTCTGGGCATACCCATCCCACTTAGGACGAAAAGTGTTACAGCAAACAAATGATGGACGGAATGCTGACAATGCAAACATTCTCGCAATTCAAAAGATCTGGGTTAAATCCATTCTTTTTTTGCCCACTACGCCACCCCAGTTTGGACCCAGCCATATGCAAATCAGTCTTGACCCTGTGCCCCATGGGAACAGTCCAGACCGAACTGTGAGGCCAGGTCCTCCCTGGACTGGAAACAAGCATCCTGGGACCGGTTTCAGGGTATGTCACCCTTCTTCAGCCAGGTTAGCTTGAATCCAGTGGCAGAGTGAGCAAGGGACCCACGTCTGGGCATACCCATCCAACTAAGGGCGAAAAATGTTACAGCAAACAAATGATGGACGGAATGCTGACAATGCAAACATTCTCCCCCAGTCAAAAGATCTGGGTTAAATCCATTGTTCTTTTGCCCACTACACCACACCAGTTTTGACCCAGCCATATGCAAATCAGTCTTGACCCTGTGCCCCATGGGAACAGTCCAGACCGAACTGCCAGGCCAGGTCCTCCCAGGACCGGAAACAAGCATCCTGGGACCGGTTTCAGGGTATGTTACCCTTCTTCAGCCAGGTTAGCTTGAATCCAGTGGCAGAGTGAGCAAGGGACCCACGTCTGGGCATACCCATCCCACTTAGGGCGAAAAGTGTTACAGCAAACAAATGATGGACGGAATGCTGACAATGCAAACATTCTCCCCAGTCAAAAGATCTGGGTTAAATCCATCGTTCTTTTGCCCACTACGCCTCCCCTGTTTGGACCCAGCCATATGCAAATCAGTCTTGACCCTGTGCCCCAGGGGAACAGTCCAGACCAAACTGCCAGCTCAGGTCCTCCCTGGACCAGAAACAAGCATCCTGGAATTGGTTTCAGGGTATGTCACCCTTCTTCAGCCAGGCTAACTTGAATCCAGTTGCACAGTGAGCAAGGGACCCACGTCTGGGCATACCCATCCCAGTTAGGGCGAAAAGTGTTACAGCAAACAAATGATGGACGGAATGCTGACAATGCAAACATTCTCCCCCAGTCAAAAGATCTGGGTTCAATCCATCGTTCTTTTGCCCACTACGCCACCCCAGTTTGGACCCAGCCATATGCAAATCAGTCTTGACCCTGTGCCCCATGGGAACAGTCCAGACCGAACTGCCAGGCCAGGTCCTCCCTGGACCGGAAACAAGCATCCTGGGACCGGTTTCAGGGTATATCACCCTTCTTCAGCCAGGCTAGCTTGAATCCAGTGGCACAGTGAGCAAGGGACCCACGTCTGGGCATACCCATCCCACTTAGGGCGAAAAGTGTTACAGCAAATAAATGATGGACGGAATGCTGACAATGCAAACATTCTCCCCCAGTCAAAAGATCTGGGTTAAATCCATCGTTCTATTGCCCAATACGCCACCCCAGTTTGGACCCAGCCATATGCAAATCAGTCTTGACCCTGTGCCCCATGGGAACAGTCCAGACCGAACTGCCAGGCCAGGTCCTCCCTGGACCGGAAACAAGCATCCTGGGACGGTTTCAGGGTATATCACCCTTCTTCAGCCAGGCTAGCTTGAATCCAGTGGCACAGTGAGCAAGGGACCCACTTCTGGGCATACCCATCCTACTTAGGGCGAAAAGTGTTACAGCAAACAAATGATGGACGGAATGCTGACAATGCAAACATTTTCCCCCTGTCAAAAGATCTGGGTTAAATCCATCGTTCTATTGCCCAATACGCCACCCCAGTTTGGACCCAGACATATGCAAATCAGGCTTGACCCTGTGCCCCACGGGAACACTCCAGACCGAACTGCCAGGCCAGGTCCTCCCTGGACCGGAAACAAGCATCCTGTGACCGGTTTCAGGGTATGTCACCCTTCTTCAGCCAAGCTAGCTTGAATCCATTGGAACAGTGAGCAAGGGACCCACGACTGGGTATACCCCTCCCACTTAGGGCGAAAAGTGTTACAGCAAATAAATGATGGACGGAATGCTGACAATGCAAACATTCTCCCCCAGTCAAAAGATCTGGGTTAAATCCATTGTTCTTTTGCCCACTACGCCACCCCAGTTTGGACCCAGCCATATGCAAATCAGTCTTGACCCTGTGCCCCATGGGAACAGTCCAGACCGAACTGCCAGGCCAGGTCCTCCCTGGACCGGAAACAAGCATCCTGGGACCGGTTTCAGGGTATGTCACCCTTCTTCAGCCATGTTAGCTTGAATCCAGTGGCAGAGTGAGCAAGGGACCCACGTCTGGGCATACCCATCCAACTAAGGGCGAAAAATGTTACAGCAAACAAATGATGGACGGAATGCTGACAATGCAAACATTCTCCCCCAGTCAAAAGATCTGGGTTAAATCCATCGTTCTTTTGCCCACTACGCCACCCCAGTTTGGACCCAGCCATATGCAAATCAGTCTTGACCCTGTGCCCCATGGGAACAGTCCAGACCGAACTGCCAGGCCAGGTCCTCCCTGGACCGGAAACAAGCATCCTGGGACCGGTTTCAGGGTATGTCACCCTTCTTCAGCCAAGCTAGCTTGAATCCATTGGAACAGTGAGCAAGGGACCCACGTCTGGGCATACCCCTCCCACTTAGGGCGAAAAGTGTTACAGCAAATAAATGATGGACGGAATGCTGACAATGCAAACATTCTCCCCCAGTCAAAAGATCTGGGTTAAATCCATTGTTCTTTTGCCCACTACGCCACCCCAGTTTGGACCCAGCCATATGCAAATCAGTCTTGACCCTGTGCCCCATGGGAACAGTCCAGACCGAACTGCCAGGCCAGGTCCTCCCTGGACCGGAAACAAGCATCCTGGGACCGGTTTCAGGGTATGTCACCCTTCTTCAGCCAGGCTAGCTTGAATCCAGTGGCACAGTGAGCAAGGGACCCATGTCTGGGCATACCCATCCCACTTAGGACGAAAAGTGTTACAGCAAACAAATGATGGACGGAATGCTGACAATGCAAACATTCACGCAATTCAAAAGATCTGGGTTAAATCCATTGTTCTTTTGCCCACTACGCCACTCCCAGTTTGGACCCAGCCATATGCAAATCAGTCTTGACCCTGTGCCCCATGGGAACAGTCCAGACCGAACTGCGAGGCCAGGTCCTCCCTGGACCGGAAACAAGCATCCTGGGACCGGTTTCAGGGTATATCACCCTTCTTCAGCCAGGTTAGCTTGAATCCAGTGGCAGAGTGAGCAAGGGACCCACGTCTGGGCATACCCATCCAACTAAGGGCGAAAAATGTTACAGCAAACAAATGATGGACGGAATGCTGACAATGCAAACATTCTCCCCCAGTCAAAAGATCTGGGTTAAATCCATTGTTCTTTTGCCCACTACACCACACCAGTTTTGACCCAGCCATATCCAAATCAGTCTTGACCCTGTGCCCCATGGGAACAGTCCAGACCGAACTGCCAGGCCAGGTCCTCCCAGGACCGGAAACAAGCATCCTGGGACCGGTTTCAGGGTATGTCACCCTTCTTCAGCCAGGTTAGCTTGAATCCAGTGGCAGAGTGAGCAAGGGACCCACGTCTGGGCATACCCATCCCACTTAGGGCGAAAAGTGTTACAGCAAACAAATGATGGACGGAATGCTGACAATGCAAACATTCTCCCCAGTCAAAAGATCTGGGTTAAATCCATCGTTCTTTTGCCCACTACGCCTCCCCTGTTTGGACCCAGCAATATGCAAATCAGTCTTGACCCTGTGCCCCATGGGAACAGTCCAGACCAAACTGCCAGCTCAGGTCCTCCCTGGACCAGAAACAAGCATCCTGGGACTGGTTTCAGGGTATGTCACCCTTCTTCAGCCAGGCTAGCTTGAATCCAGTGGCACAGTGAGCAAGGGACCCATGTCTGGGCATACCCATCCCACTTAGGACGAAAAGTGTTACAGCAAACAAATGATAGTCGGAATGCTGACAATGCAAACATTCTCCCCAGTCAAAAGATCTGGGTTAAATCCATCATTCTTTTGCCCACTACACCACCCCAGTTTGGACCCAGCCATATGCAAATCAGTCTTGACCCTGTGCCCCATGGGAACAGTCCAGACCGAACTGCAAGGCCAGGTCCTCCCTGGACCGGAAACAAGCATCCTGGGACCGGTTTCAGGTTATGTCACCCTTCTTCTGCCAGGCTAGCTTGAATCCAGTTGCATAGTGAGCAAGGGACCCACGTCTGGGCATACCCATCCCACTTAGGGCGAAAAGTATTACAGCAAACAAATGATGGACGGAATGCTGACAATGCAAACATTCTCCCCCAGTCAAAAGATCTGGGTTCAATCCATCGTTCTTTTGCCCACTACGCCACCCCAGTTTGGAGCCAGCCATATGCAAATCAGTCTTGACCCTGTGCCCCATGGGAACAGTCCAGACCGAACTGCCAGGCCAGGTCCTCCCTGGACAAGAAACAAGCATCCTGGGACCGGTTTCCGGGTATATCACCCTTCTTCAGCCAGGCTAGCTTGAATCCAGTGGCACAGTGAGCAAGGGACCCACTTCTGGGCATACCCATCCTACTTAGAGCGAAAAGTGTTACAGCAAACAAATGATGGACGGAATGCTGACAATGCAAACATTCTCCCCCTGTCAAAAGATCTGGGTTTAATCCATTGTTCTTTTGCCCACTACGCCACCCCAGTTTGGACCCAGCCATATGCAAATCAGTCTTGACCCTGTGCCCCACGGGAACAGTCCAGACCGAACTGCCAGGCCAGGTCCTCCCTGGACCAGAAACAAGCATCCTGGGACCGGTTTCAGGGTATGTCACCCTTCTTCAGCCAGGCTAGCTTGAATCCATTGGCACAGTGAGCAAGGGACCCACGTCTGGGCATACCCATCCCACTTAGGGCGAAAAGTGTTACAGCAAATAAATGATGGACGGAATGCTGACAATGCAAACATTCTCCCCCAGTCAAAAGATCTGGGTTAAATACATCGTTCTATTGCCCAATACGCCACCCCAGTTTGGACCCAGCCATATGCAAATCAGGCTTGACCCTGTGCTCCACGGGAACAGTCCAGACCGAACTGCCAGGCCAGGTCCTCCCTGGAACGGAAACAAGCATCCTGGGACCGGTTTCAAGGTATGTCACACTTCTTCAGCCAGGTTAGCTTGAATCCAGTGGCAGAGTGAGCAAGGGACCCACGTCTGGGCATACCCATCCCACTTAGGGCAAAAAGTGTTACAGCAAACAAATGATAGTCGGAATGCTGACAATGCAAACATTCTCCCCAGTCAAAAGATCTGGGTTAAATCCATCATTCTTTTGCCCACTACGCCACCCCTGTTTGGACCCAGCCATATGCAAATCAGTCTTGACCCTGTGCCCCATGGGAACAGTCCAGACCGAACTGCAAGGCCAGGTCCTCCCTGGACCGGAAACAAGCATCCTGGGACCGGTTTCAGGTTATGTCACCCTTCTTCTGCCAGGCTAGCTTGAATCCAGTTGCATAGTGAGCAAGGGACCCACGTCTGGGCATACCCATCCCACTTAGGGCAAAAAGTGTTACAGCAAACAAATGATAGTCGGAATGCTGACAATGCAAACATTCTCCCCAGTCAAAAGATCTGGGTTAAATCCATCATTCTTTTGCCCACTACACCACCCCAGTTTGGACCCAGCCATATGCAAATCAGTCTTGACCCTGTGCCCCATGGGAACAGTCCAGACCAAACTGCAAGGCCAGGTCCTCCCTGGACCAGAAACAAGCATCCTGGGACCGGTTTCAGGTTATGTCACCCTTCTTCTGCCAGGCTAGCTTGAATCCAGTTGCATAGTGAGCAAGGGACCCACGTCTGGGCATACCCATCCCACTTAGGGCGAAAAGTATTACAGCAAACAAATGATGGACGGAATGCTGACAATGCAAACATTCTCCCCCAGTCAAAAGATCTGGGTTCAATCCATCGTTCTTTTGCCCACTACGCCACCCCAGTTTGGAGCCAGCCATATGCAAATCAGTCTTGACCCTGTGCCCCATGGGAACAGTCCAGACCGAACTGCCAGGCCAGGTCCTCCCTGGACAAGAAACAAGCATCCTGGGACCGGTTTCAGGGTATATCACCCTTCTTCAGCCAGGCTAGCTTGAATCCAGTGGCACAGTGAGCAAGGGACCCACTTCTGGGCATACCCATCCTACTTAGAGCGAAAAGTGTTACAGCAAACAAATGATGGACGGAATGCTGACAATGCAAACATTCTCCCCCTGTCAAAAGATCTGGGTTTAATCCATCGTTCTTTTGCCCACTACGCCACCCCAGTTTGGACCCAGCCATATGCAAATCAGTCTTGACCCTGTGCCCCACGGGAACAGTCCAGACCGAACTGCCAGGCCAGGTCCTCCCTGGACCAGAAACAAGCATCCTGGGACCGGTTTCAGGGTATGTCACCCTTCTTCAGCCAGGCTAGCTTGAATCCATTGGCACAGTGAGCAAGGGACCCACGTCTGGGCATACCCATCCCACTTAGGGCGAAAAGTGTTACAGCAAATAAATGATGGACGGAATGCTGACAATGCAAACATTCTCCCCCAGTCAAAAGATCTGGGTTAAATACATCGTTCTATTGCCCAATACGCCACCCCAGTTTGGACCCAGCCATATGCAAATCAGGCTTGACCCTGTGCTCCACGGGAACAGTCCAGACCGAACTGCCAGGCCAGGTCCTCCCTGGAACGGAAACAAGCATCCTGGGACCGGTTTCAAGGTATGTCACACTTCTTCAGCCAGGTTAGCTTGAATCCAGTGGCAGAGTGAGCAAGGGACCCACGTCTGGGCATACCCATCCCACTTAGGGCAAAAAGTGTTACAGCAAACAAATGATAGTCGGAATGCTGACAATGCAAACATTCTCCCCAGTCAAAAGATCTGGGTTAAATCCATCATTCTTTTGCCCACTACGCCACCCCAGTTTGGACCCAGCCATATGCAAATCAGTCTTGACCCTGTGCCCCATGGGAACAGTCCAGACCGAACTGCAAGGCCAGGTCCTCCCTGGACCGGAAACAAGCATCCTGGGACCGGTTTCAGGTTATGTCACCCTTCTTCTGCCAGGCTAGCTTGAATCCAGTTGCATAGTGAGCAAGGGACCCACGTCTGGGCATACCCATCCCACTTAGGGCGAAAAGTATTACAGCAAACAAATGATGGACGGAATGCTGACAATGCAAACATTCTCCCCCAGTCAAAAGATCTGGGTTAAATACATCGTTCTTTTGCCCACTACGCCACCCTAGTTTGGACACAGCCATATGCAAATCAGTCTTGACCCTGTGCCCCATGGGAACAGTCCAGATCGAACTGCCAGGCCAGGTCCTCCCTGGACCGGAAACAAGCATCCTGGGACCGGTTTCAGGGTATGTCACCCTTCTTCAGCCAGGCTAGCTTGAATCCAGTGGCATAGTGAGCAAGGGACCCACGTCTGGGCATACCCATCCAACTAACGGCGAAAAATGTTACAGCAAACAAATGATGGACGGAATGCTGACAATGCAAACATTCTCCCCCAGTCAAAAGATCTGGGTTAGATCCATTGTTCTTTTGCCCACTACACCACCCCAGTTTTGACCCAGCCATATGCAAATCAGTCTTGACCCTGTGCCCCATGGGAACAGTCCAGACCGAACTGCCAGGCCAGGTCCTCCCTTGACCGGAAACAAGCATCCTGGGACCGGTTTCAGGGTATGTCACCCTTCTTCAGCCAGGCTAGCTTGAATCCAGTGGCACAGTGAGCAAGTGACCCACGTCTGGGCATACCCATCCCACTTAGGGCGAAAAGTGTTACAGCAAACAAATGATGGACGGAATGCTGACAATGCAAACATTCTCCCCCAGTCAAAAGATCTGGGTTAAATCCATCGTTCTTTTGCCCACTACGCCACCCCAGTTTGGACCCAGCCATATGCAAATCAGTCTTGACCCTGTGCCCCATGGGAACAGTCCAGACCGAACTGCCAGGCCAGGTCCTCCCTGGACCGGAAACAAGCATCCTGGGACCGGTTTCAGGGTATATCACCCTTCTTCAGCCAGGCTAGCTTGAATCCAGGGGCACAGTGAGCAAGGGACCCACTTCTGGGCATACCCATCCTACTTAGGGCGAAAAGTGTTACAGCAAACAAATGATGGACGGAATGCTGACAATGCAAACATTTTCCCCCTGTCAAAAGATCTGGGTTAAATCTATTGTTCTATTGCCCAATACGCCACCCCAGTTTGGACCCAGCCATATGCAAATCAGGCTTGACCCTGTGCCCCACGGGAACAGTCCAGACCGAACTGCCAGGCCAGGTCCTCCCTGGACCGGAAACAAGCATCCTGTGACCGGTTTCAGGGTATGTCACCCTTCTTCAGCCAGGTTAGCTTGAATCCAGTGGCAGAGTGAGCAAGGGACCCACGTCTGGGCATACCCATCCCACTTAGGGCAAAAAGTGTTACAGCAAACAAATGATAGTCGGAATGCTGACAATGCAAACATTCTCCCCAGTCAAAAGATCTGGGTTAAATCCATCATTCTTTTGCCCACTACGCCACCCCAGTTTGGACCCAGCCATATGCAAATCAGTCTTGACCCTGTGCCCCATGGGAACAGTCCAGACCGAACTGCAAGGCCAGGTCCTCCCTGGACCGGAAACAAGCATCCTGGGACCGGTTTCAGGTTATGTCACCCTTCTTCTGCCAGGCTAGCTTGAATCCAGTTGCATAGTGAGCAAGGGACCCACGTCTGGGCATACCCATCCCACTTAGGGCGAAAAGTATTACAGCAAACAAATGATGGACGGAATGCTGACAATGCAAACATTCTCCCCCAGTCAAAAGATCTGGGTTAAATACATCGTTCTTTTGCCCACTACGCCACCCTAGTTTGGACACAGCCATATGCAAATCAGTCTTGACCCTGTGCCCCATGGGAACAGTCCAGATCGAACTGCCAGGCCAGGTCCTCCCTGGACCGGAAACAAGCATCCTGGGACCGGTTTCAGGGTATGTCACCCTTCTTCAGCCAGGCTAGCTTGAATCCAGTGGCATAGTGAGCAAGGGACCCACGTCTGGGCATACCCATCCAACTAACGGCGAAAAATGTTACAGCAAACAAATGATGGACGGAATGCTGACAATGCAAACATTCTCCCCCAGTCAAAAGATCTGGGTTAGATCCATTGTTCTTTTGCCCACTACACCACCCCAGTTTTGACCCAGCCATATGCAAATCAGTCTTGACCCTGTGCCCCATGGGAACAGTCCAGACCGAACTGCCAGGCCAGGTCCTCCCTTGACCGGAAACAAGCATCCTGGGACCGGTTTCAGGGTATGTCACCCTTCTTCAGCCAGGCTAGCTTGAATCCAGTGGCACAGTGAGCAAGTGACCCACGTCTGGGCATACCCATCCCACTTAGGGCGAAAAGTGTTACAGCAAACAAATGATGGACGGAATGCTGACAATGCAAACATTCTCCCCCAGTCAAAAGATCTGGGTTAAATCCATCGTTCTTTTGCCCACTACGCCACCCCAGTTTGGACCCAGCCATATGCAAATCAGTCTTGACCCTGTGCCCCATGGGAACAGTCCAGACCGAACTGCCAGGCCAGGTCCTCCCTGGACTGGAAACAAGCATCCTGGGACCGGTTTCAGGGTATATCACCCTTCTTCAGCCAGGCTAGCTTGAATCCAGGGGCACAGTGAGCAAGGGACCCACTTCTGGGCATACCCATCCTACTTAGGGCGAAAAGTGTTACAGCAAACAAATGATGGACGGAATGCTGACAATGCAAACATTTTCCCCCTGTCAAAAGATCTGGGTTAAATCTATTGTTCTATTGCCCAATACGCCACCCCAGTTTGGACCCAGCCATATGCAAATCAGGCTTGACCCTGTGCCCCACGGGAACAGTCCAGACCGAACTGCCAGGCCAGGTCCTCCCTGGACCGGAAACAAGCATCCTGTGACCGGTTTCAGGGTATGTCACCCTTCTTCAGCCAAGCTAGCTTGAATCCATTGGAACAGTGAGCAAGGGACCCACGTCTGGGCATACCCCTCCCAATTAGGGCGAAAAGTGTTACAGCAAATAAATGATGGACGGAATGCTGACAATGCAAACATTCTCCCCCAGTCAAAAGATCTGGGTTAAATCCATTGTTCTTTTGCCCACTACGCCACCCCAGTTTGGACCCAGCCATATGCAAATCAGTCTTGACCCTGTGCCCCATGGGAACAGTCCAGACCGAACTGCCAGGCCAGGTCCTCCCTGGACCGGAAACAAGCATCCTGGGACCGGTTTCAGGGTATGTCACCCTTCTTCAGCCAGGCTAGCTTGAATCCTGTGGCACAGTGAGCAAGGGACCCACGTCTGGGCATACCCATCCCACTTAGGACGAAAAGTGTTACAGCAAACAAATGATGGACGGAATGCTGACAATGCAAACATTCTGGCCAGTCAAAAGATCTGGGTTAAATCCATTGTTCTTTTGCCCACTACGCCACCCTAGTTTGGACCCAGCCATATGCAAATCAGTCTTGACCCTGTGCCCCACGGGAACAGTCCAGACCGAACTGCCAGGCCAGGTCCTCCCTGGACCAGAAACAAGCATCCTGGGACCGGTTTCAGGGTATGTCACCCTTCTTCAGCCAGGCTAGCTTGAATCCATTGGCACAGTGAGCAAGGGACCCACGTCTGGGCATACCCATCCCACTTAGGGCGAAAAGTGTTACAGCAAACAAATGATGGACGGAATGCTGACAATGCAAACATTCTCCCCAGTCAAAAGATCTGGGTTAAATCCATCGTTCTTTTGCCCACTAAGCCACCCCAGTTTGGACCCAGCCATATGCAAATCAGTCTTGACCCTGTGCCCCATGGGAACAGTCCAGACCGAACTGCAAGGCCAGGTCCTCCCTGGACCGGAAACAAGCATCCTGGGACCGGTTTCAGGTTATGTCACCCTTCTTCAGCCAGGCTAGCTTGAATCCAGTTGCATAGTGAGCAAGGGACCCACGTCTGGGCATACCCATCCCACTTAGGGCGAAAAGTATTACAGCAAACAAATAATGGACGGAATGCTGACAATGCAAACATTCTCCCCCAGTCAAAAGATCTGGGTTAAATCCATTGTTCTTTTGCCCACTACGCCACCCTAGTTTGGACGCAGCCATATGCAAATCAGTCTTGACCCTGTGCCCCATGGGAACAGTCCAGACCGAACTGCCAGGCCAGGTCCTCCCTGGACCGGAAACAAGCATCCTGGGACCGGTTTCAGGGTATGTCACCCTTCTTCAGCCAGGGTAGCTTGAATCCAGTGGCATAGTGAGCAAGGGACCCACGTCTGGGCATACCCATCCAACTAACGGCGAAAAATGTTACAGCAAACAAATGATGGACGGAATGCTGACAATGCAAACATTCTCCCCCAGTCAAAAGATCTGCGTTAAATCCATTGTTCTTTTGCCCACTACACCATCCCAGTTTTGACCCAGCCATATGCAAATCAGTCTTGACCCTGTGCCCCATGGGAACAGTCCAGACCGAACTGCCAGGCCAGGTCCTCCCTGGACCGGAAACAAGCATCCTGGGACCGGTTTCAGGGTATGTCACCCTTCTTCAGCCAGGCTAGCTTGAATCCAGTGGCACAGTGAGTAAGTGACCCACGTCTGGGCATGCCCATCCCACTTAGGGCGAAAAGTGTTACAGCAAACAAATGATGGACGGAATGCTGACAATGCAAACATTCTCCCCCAGTCAAAAGATCTGGGTTAAATCCATCGTTCTTTTGCCCACTACGCCATCCGAGTTTGGACCCAGCCATATGCAAATCAGTCTTGACCCTGTGCCCCATGGGAACAGTCCAGACCGAACTGCCAGGCCAGGTCCTCACAGGACCGGAAACAAGCATCCTGGGACCGGTTTCAGGGTATATCACCCTTCTTCAGCCAGGCTAGCTTAAATCCAGGGGCACAGTGAGCAAGGGACCCACTTCTGGGCATACCCATCCTACTTAGGGCGAAAAGTGTTACAGCAAACAAATGATGGACGGAATGCTGACAATGCAAACATTTTCCCCCTGTCAAAAGATCTGGGTCAAATCCATCGTTCTATTGCCCAATACGCCACCCCAGTTTGGACCCAGCCATATGCAAATCAGGCTTGACCCTGTGCCCCACGGGAACAGTCCAGACCGAACTGCCAGGCCAGGTCCTCCCTGGACCGGAAACAAGCATCCTGTGACCGGTTTCAGGGTATGTCACCCTTCTTCAGCCAAGCTAGCTTGAATCCATTGGAACAGTGAGCAAGGGACCCACGTCTGGGCATACCCCTCCCACTTAGGGCGAAAAGTGTTACAGCAAACAAATGATGGACGGAATGCTGACAATGCAAACATTCTCGCCAGTCAAAAGATCTGGGTTAAATCCATTGTTCTTTTGCCCACTACGCCACCCTAGTTTGGACCCAGCCATATGCAAATCAGTCTTGACCCTGTGCCCCATGGGAACAGTCCAGACCGAACTGCGAGGCAAGGTCCTCCCTGGACCGGAAACAAGCATCCTGGGACCGGTTTCAGGGTATGTCACCCTTCTTCAGCCAGGTTAGCTTGAATCCAGTGGCAGAGTGAGCAAGGGACCCACGTCTGGGCATACCCATCCCACTTAGGGCGAAAAGTGTTACAGCAAACAAATGATGGACGGAATGCTGACAATGCAAACATTCTCCCCCAGTCAAAAGATCTGGGTTAAATCCATTGTTCTTTTGCCCACTACGCCACCCCAGTTTGGACCCAGCCATATGCAAATCAGTCTTGACCCTGTGCCCCATGGGAACAGTCCAGACCGAACTGCCAGGCCAGGTCCTCCCTGGACCGGAAACAAGCATCCTGGGACCGGTTTCAGGGTATGTCACCCTTCTTCAGCCAGGCTAGCTTGAATCCAGTGGCACAGTGAGCAAGGGACCCACGTCTGGGCATACCCATCCCACTTAGGACGAAAAGTGTTACAGCAAACAAATGATGGACGGAATGCTGACAATGCAAACATTCTCGCCAGTCAAAAGATCTGGGTTAAATCCATTGTTCTTTTGCCCACTACGCCACCCTAGTTTGGACCCAGCCATATGCAAATCAGTCTTGACCCTGTGCCCCCTGGGAACAGTCCAGACCGAACTGCGAGGCAAGGTCCTCCCTGGACCGGAAACAAGCATCCTGGGACCGGTTTCAGGGTATGTCACCCTTCTTCAGCCAGGTTAGCTTGAATCCAGTGGCAGAGTGAGCAAGGGACCCACGTCTGGGCATACCCATCCCACTTAGGGCGAAAAGTGTTACAGCAAACAAATGATGGACGGAATGCTGACAATGCAAACATTCTCCCCCAGTCAAAAGATCTGGGTTAAATCTATCTTTCTTTTGCCCACTACGCCACCCCAGTTTGGACCCAGCCATATGCAAATCAGTCTTGACCCTGTGCCCCATGGGAACAGTCCAGACCGAACTGCCAGGCCAGGTCCTCCCTGGACCGGAAACAGGCATCCTAGGACTGGTTTCAGGGTATGTCACCCTTCTTCAGCCAGGCTAGCTTGAATCCAGTGGCATAGTGAGCAAGGGACCCAAGTCTGGGCATACCCATCCAACTTAGGGCGAAAAATGTTACAGCAAACAAATGATGGACGGCATGCTGACAATGCAAACATTCTCCCCAGTCAAAAGATCTGGGTTAAATCCATTGTTCTTTTGCCCACTACGCCACCCCAGTTTGGACCCAGCCATATGCAAATCAGTCTTGACCCTGTGCCCCATGGGAACAGTCCAGACCGAACTGCCAGGGTAGGTCCTCCCTTGACCGGAAACAAGCATCCTGGGACCGGTTTCAGGGTATGTCACCCTTCTTCAGCCAGGTTAGCTTGAATCCAGTGGCACAGTGAGCAAGGGACCCATGTCTGGGCATACCCATCCCACTTAGGGCGAAAAGTGTTACAGCAAACAAATGATGGACGGAATGCTGACAATGCAAACATTCTCCCCAGTCAAAAGATCTGGGTTAAATCCATCGTTCTTTTGCCCACTACGCCACCCCAGTTTGGACCCAGCCATACGCAAATCAGTCTTGACCCTGTGCCCCATGGGAACAGTCCAGACCGAACTGCCAGAGGCCCTGGACTGGAAACAAGCATCCTGGGACCGGTTTCAGGGTATGTCACCCTTCTTCAGCCAGGCTAGCTTGAATCCAGTGGCAGAGTGAGCAAGGGACCCACGTCTGGGCATACCCATCCCACTTAGGGCGAAAAGTGTTACAGCAAACAAATGATGGATGGAATGCTGACAATGCAAACATTCTCCCCAGTCAAAAGATCTGGGTCAAATCCATCGTTCTTTTGCCCACTACGCCACCCCAGTTTGGACCCAGCCATATGCAAATCAGTCTTGACCCTGTGCTCCATGGGAACAGTCCAGACCGAACTGCCAGGCCAGGTCCTCCCTGGACCGTAAACAAGCATCCTGGGACCGGTTTCAGGGTATGTCACCCTTCTTCAGCCAGGTTAGCTTGAATCCAGTGGCAGAGTGAGCAAGGGACCCACGTCTGGGCATACCCATCCCACTTAGGGCGAAAAGTGTTACAGCAAACAAATGATGGACAGAATGCTGACAATGCAAACATTCTCCCCAGTCAAAAGATCTGGGTTAAATCCATCGTTCTTTTGCCCACTATGCCACCCCAGTTTGGACCCAGCCATATGCAAATCAGTCTGTACCCTGTGCCCCATGGGAACAGTCTAGACCAAACTGCCAGGCCAGGTCGTCCCTGGACCGGAAACAAGCATCCTGGGACCGGTTTCAGGGTATGTCACCCTTCTTCAGCCAGGCTAGCTTGAATCCAGTGGCACAGTGAGCAAGGGACCCACGTCTGGGCATACCCATCCCACTTAGGGCGAAAAGTGTTACAGCAAACATATGATGGATGGAATGCTGACAATGCAAACATTCTCCCCCAGTCAAAAGATCTGGGTTAAATCCATCTTTCTTTTGCCCACTATGCCACCCCAGTTTGGACCCAGCCATATGCAAATCAGTCTTGACCCTGTGCCCCATGGGAACAGTCCAGACCGAACTGCCAGGCCAGGTCCTCCCTGGACCGGAAACAAGCATCCTGGGACCGGTTTCAGGGTATATCAACCTTCTTCAGCCAGGCTAGCTTGAATCCAGGGGCACAGTGAGCAAGGGACCCACTTCTGGGCATACCCATCCTACTTAGGGCGAAAAGTGTTACAGCAAACAAATGATGGACGGAATGCTGACAATGCAAACATTTTCCCCTGTCAAAAGATCTGGGTTAAATCCATTGTTCTATTGCCCAATACGCCACCCCAGTTTGGACCCAGCCATATGCAAATCAGGCTTGACCCTGTGCCCCACGGGAACAGTCCAGACCGAACTGCCAGGCCAGGTCCTCCCTGGACCGGAAACAAGCATCCTGTGACCGGTTTCAGGGTATGTCACCCTTCTTCAGCCAAGCTAGCTTGAATCCATTGGAACAGTGAGCAAGGGACCCACGTCTGGGCATACCCCTCCCACTTAGGGCGAAAAGTGTTACAGCAAATAAATGATGGACGGAATGCTGACAAAGCAAACATTCTCCCCCAGTCAAAAGATCTGGGTTAAATCCATTGTTCTTTTGCCCACTACGCCACCCCAGTTTGGACCCAGCCATATGCAAATCAGTCTGTACCCTGTGCCCCATGGGAACAGTCTAGACCAAACTGCCAGGCCAGGTCCTCCCTGGACCGGAAACAAGCATCCTGGGACCGGTTTCAGGGTATGTCACCCTTCTTCAGCCAGGCTAGCTTGAATCCAGTTGCACAGTGAGCAAGGGACCCACGTCTGGGCATACCCATCCCACTTAGGGCAAAAAGTGTTACAGCAAACAAATGATGGACAGAATGCTGACAATGCAAACATTCTCCCCCAGTCAAAAGATCTGGATTAAATCCATCGTTCTTTTGCCCACTACGCCACCCCAGTTTGGACCCAGCCATATGCAAATCAGTCTTGACCCTGTGCCCCATGGGAACAGTCCAGCCCGAACTGCCAGGCCAGGTCCTCCCTGGACCGGAAACAAGCATCCTGGGACCGGTTTCAGGGTATGTCACCCTTCTTCAGCCAGGCTAGCTTGAATCCAGTGGCACAGTGAGCAAGTGACCCACGTCTGGGCATACCCATCCCACTTAGGGCGAAAAGTGTTACAGCAAACAAATGATGGACGGAATGCTGACAATGCAAACATTCTCCCCCAGTCAAAAGATCTGGGTTAAATCCATCGTTCTTTTGCCCACTACGCCACCCGAGTTTGGACCCAGCCATATGCAAATCAGTCTTGACCCTGTGCCCCATGGGAACAGTCCAGACCGAACTGCCAGGCCAGGTCCTCCCTGGACCGGAAACAAGCATCCTGGGACCGGTTTCAGGGTATATCACCCTTCTTCAGCCAGGCTAGCTTAAATCCAGGGGCACAGTGAGCAAGGGACCCACTTCTGGGCATACCCATCCTACTTAGGGCGAAAAGTGTTACAGCAAACAAATGATGGACGGAATGCTGACAATGCAAACATTTTCCCCCTGTCAAAAGATCTGGGTTAAATCCATCGTTCTATTGCCCAATACGCCACCCCAGTTTGGACCCAGCCATATGCAAATCAGGCTTGACCCTGTGCCCCACGGGAACAGTCCAGACCGAACTGCCAGGCCAGGTCCTCCCTGGACCGGAAACAAGCATCCTGTGACCGGTTTCAGGGTATGTCACCCTTCTTCAGCCAAGCTAGCTTGAATCCATTGGAACAGTGAGCAAGGGACCCACGTCTGGGCATACCCCTCCCACTTGGTGCGAAAAGTGTTACAGCAAACAAATGATGGACGGAATGCTGACAATGCAAACATTCTCGCCAGTCAAAAGATCTGGGTTAAATCCATTGTTCTTTTGCCCACTACGCCACCCTAGTTTGGACCCAGCCATATGCAAATCAGTCTTGACCCTGTGCCCCATGGGAACAGTCCAGACCGAACTGCGAGGCAAGGTCCTCCCTGGACCGGAAACAAGCATCCTGGGACCGGTTTCAGGGTATGTCACCCTTCTTCAGCCAGGTTAGCTTGAATCCAGTGGCAGAGTGAGCAAGGGACCCACGTCTGGGCATACCCATCCCACTTAGGGTGAAAAGTGTTACAGCAAACAAATGATGGACGGAATGCTGACAATGCAAACATTCTCCCCCAGTCAAAAGATCTGGGTTAAATCCATTGTTCTTTTGCCCACTACGCCACCCCAGTTTGGACCCAGCCATATGCAAATCAGTCTTGACCCTGTGCCCCATGGGAACAGTCCAGACCGAACTGCCAGGCCAGGTCCTCCCTGGACCGGAAACAAGCATCCTGGGACCGGTTTCAGGGTATGTCACCCTTCTTCAGCCAGGCTAGCTTGAATCCAGTGGCACAGTGAGCAAGGGACCCACGTCTGGGCATACCCATCCCACTTAGGACGAAAAGTGTTACAGCAAACAAATGATGGACGGAATGCTGACAATGCAAACATTCTCGCCAGTCAAAAGATCTGGGTTAAATCCATTGTTCTTTTGCCCACTACGCCACCCTAGTTTGGACCCAGCCATATGCAAATCAGTCTTGACCCTGTGCCCCATGGGAACAGTCCAGACCGAACTGCGAGGCAAGGTCCTCCCTGGACCGGAAACAAGCATCCTGGGACCGGTTTCAGGGTATGTCACCCTTCTTCAGCCAGGTTAGCTTGAATCCAGTGGCAGAGTGAGCAAGGGACCCACGTCTGGGCATACCCATCCCACTTAGGGCGAAAAGTGTTACAGCAAACAAATGATGGACGGAATGCTGACAATGCAAACATTCTCCCCCAGTCAAAAGATCTGGGTTAAATCTATCTTTCTTTTGCCCACTACGCCACCCCAGTTTGGACCCAGCCATATGCAAATCAGTCTTGACCCTGTGCCCCATGGGAACAGTCCAGACCGAACTGCCAGGCCAGGTCCTCCCTGGACCGGAAACAGGCATCCTAGGACTGGTTTCAGGGTATGTCACCCTTCTTCAGCCAGGCTAGCTTGAATCCAGTGGCATAGTGAGCAAGGGACCCAAGTCTGGGCATACCCATCCAACTAAGGGCGAAAAATGTTACAGCAAACAAATGATGGACGGCATGCTGACAATGCAAACATTCTCCCCAGTCAAAAGATCTGGGTTAAATCCATTGTTCTTTTGCCCACTACGCCACCCCAGTTTGGACCCAGCCATATGCAAATCAGTCTTGACCCTGTGCCCCATGGGAACAGTCCAGACCGAACTGCCAGGCTAGGTCCTCCCTTGACCGGAAACAAGCATCCTGGGACCGGTTTCAGGGAATGTCACCCTTCTTCAGCCAGGTTAGCTTGAATCCAGTGGCACAGTGAGCAAGGGACCCACGTCTGGGCATACCCATCCCACTTAGGGCGAAAAGTGTTACAGCAAACAAATGATGGACGGAATGCTGACAATGCAAACATTCTCCCCAGTCAAAAGATCTGGGTTAAATCCATCGTTCTTTTGCCCACTACGCCACCCCAGTTTGGACCCAGCCATACGCAAATCAGTCTTGACCCTGTGCCCCATGGGAACAGTCAAGACCGAACTGCCGAGGCCTGGACTGGAAACAAGCATCCTGGGACCGGTTTCAGGGTATGTCACCCTTCTTCAGCCAGGCTAGCTTGAATCCAGTGGCAGAGTGAGCAAGGGACCCACGTCTGGGCATACCCATCCCACTTAGGGCGAAAAGTGTTACAGCAAACAAATGATGGATGGAATGCTGACAATGCAAACATTCTCCCCAGTCAAAAGATCTGGGTTAAATCCATCGTTCTTTTGCCCACTACGCCACCCCAGTTTGGACCCAGCCATATGCAAATCAGTCTTGACCCTGTGCCCCATGGGAACAGTCCAGACCGAACTGCCAGGCCAGGTCCTCCCTGGACCGGAAACAAGCATCCTGGGACCGGTTTCAGGGTATGTCACCCTTCTTCAGCCAGGTTAGCTTGAATCCAGTGGCAGAGTGAGCAAGGGACCCACGTCTGGGCATACCCATCCCACTTAGGGCGAAAAGTGTTACAGCAAACAAATGATGGACAGAATGCTGACAATGCAAACATTCTCCCCAGTCAAAAGATCTGGGTTAAATCCATCGTTCTTTTGCCCACTATGCCACCCCAGTTTGGACCCAGCCATATGCAAATCAGTCTGTACCCTGTGCCCCATGGGAACAGTCTAGACCAAACTGCCAGGCCAGGTCCTCCCTGGACCGGAAACAAGCATCCTGGGACCGGTTTCAGGGTATGTCACCCTTCTTCAGCCAGGCTAGCTTGAATCCAGTTGCACAGTGAGCAAGGGACCCACGTCTGGGCATACCCATCCCACTTAGGGCGAAAAGTGTTACAGCAAACAAATGATGGACAGAATGCTGACAATGCAAACATTCTCCCCCAGTCAAGAGATCTGGATTAAATCCATCGTTCTTTTGCCCACTACGCCACCACAGTTTGGACCCAGCCATATGCAAATCAGTCTTGACCCTGTGCCCCATGGGAACAGTCCAGCCCGAACTGCCAGGCCAGGTCCTCCCTGGACCGGAAACAAGCATCCTGGGACCGGTTTCAGGGTATGTCACCCTTCTTCAGCCAGGTTAGCTTGAATCCAGTGGCACAGTGAGCAAGGGACCCACGTCTGGGCATACCCATCCCACTTAGGGCGAAAAGTGTTACAGCAAACAAATGATGGACGGAATGCTGACAATGCAAACATTCTCCCCAGTCAAAAGATCTGGGTTAAATCCATCGTTCTTTTGCCCACTACGCCACCCCAGTTTGGACCCAGCCATACGCAAATCAGTCTTGACCCTGTGCCCCATGGGAACAGTCAAGACCGAACTGCCAGGCCTGGACTGGAAACAAGCATCCTGGGACCGGTTTCAGGGTATGTCACCCTTCTTCAGCCAGGCTAGCTTGAATCCAGTGGCAGAGTGAGCAAGGGACCCACGTCTGGGCATACCCATCCCACTTAGGGCGAAAAGTGTTACAGCAAACAAATGATGGATGGAATGCTGACAATGCAAACATTCTCCCCAGTCAAAAGATCTGGGTCAAATCCATCGTTCTTTTGCCCACTACGCCACCCCAGTTTGGACCCAGCCATATGCAAATCAGTCTTGACCCTGTGCTCCATGGGAACAGTCCAGACCGAACTGCCAGGCCAGGTCCTCCCTGGACCGGAAACAAGCATCCTGGGACCGGTTTCAGGGTATGTCACCCTTCTTCAGCCAGGTTAGCTTGAATCCAGTGGCAGAGTGAGCAAGGGACCCACGTCTGGGCATACCCATCCCACTTAGGGCGAAAAGTGTTACAGCAAACAAATGATGGACAGAATGCTGACAATGCAAACATTCTCCCCAGTCAAAAGATCTGGGTTAAATCCATCGTTCTTTTGCCCACTATGCCACCCCAGTTTGGACCCAGCCATATGCAAATCAGTCTGTACCCTGTGCCCCATGGGAACAGTCTAGACCAAACTGCCAGGCCAGGTCCTCCCTGGACCGGAAACAAGCATCCTGGGACCGGTTTCAGGGTATGTCACCCTTCTTCAGCCAGGCTAGCTTGAATCCAGTTGCACAGTGAGCAAGGGACCCACGTCTGGGCATACCCATCCCACTTAGGGCGAAAAGTGTTACAGCAAACAAATGATGGACAGAATGCTGACAATGCAAACATTCTCCCCCAGTCAAAAGATCTGGATTAAATCCATCGTTCTTTTGCCCATTACGCCACCCCAGTTTGGACCCAGCCATATGCAAATCAGTCTTGACCCTGTGCCCCATGGGAACAGTCCAGCCCGAACTGCCAGGCCAGGTCCTCCCTGGACCGGAAACAAGCATCCTGGGACCGGTTTCAGGGTATGTCACCCTTCTTCAGCCAGGCTAGCTTGAATCCAGTGGCACAGTGAGCAAGGGACCCACGTCTGGGCATACCCATCCCACTTAGGGCGAAAAGTGTTACAGCAAACATATGATGGATGGAATGCTGACAATGCAAACATTCTCCCCCAGTCAAAAGATCTGGGTTAAATTCATCTTTCTTTTGCCCACTATGCCACCCCAGTTTGGACCCAGCCATATGCAAATCAGTCTTGACCCTGTGCCCCATGGGAACAGTCCAGACCGAACTGCCAGGCCAGGTCCTCCCTGGACCGGAAACAAGCATCCTGGGACCGGTTTCAGGGTATGTCACCCTTCTTCAGCCAAGCTAGCTTGAATCCAGGGGCATAGTGAGCAAGGGACCCACATCTGGGCATACCCATCCAACTAACGGCGAAAAATGTTACAGCAAACAAATGATGGACGGAATGCTGACAATGCAAACATTCTCCCCAAGTCAAAAGATCTGGGTTAAATCCATTGTTCTTTTGCCCACTACACCACCCCAGTTTTGACCCAGCCATATGCAAATCAGTCTTGACCCTGTGCCCCATGGGAACAGTCCAGACCGAACTGCCAGGCCAGGTCCTCCCTGGACCGGAAACAAGCATCCTGGGACCGGTTTCAGGGTATATCACCCTTCTTCAGCCAGGCTAGCTTGAATCCAGGGGCACAGTGAGCAAGGGACCCACTTCTGGGCATACCCATCCTACTTAGGGCGAAAAGTGTTTCAGCAAACAAATGATGGACGGAATGCTGACAATGCAAACATTTTCCCCCTGTCAAAAGATCTGGGTTAAATCCATTGTTCTATTGCCCAATACGCCACCCCAGTTTGGACCCAGCCATATGCAAATCAGGCTTGACCCTGTGCCCCACGGGAACAGTCCAGACCGAACTGCCAGGCCAGGTCCTCCCTGGACCGGAAACAAGCATCCTGTGACCGGTTTCAGGGTATGTCACCCTTCTTCAGCCAAGCTAGCTTGAATCCATTGGAACAGTGAGCAAGGGACCCACGTCTGGGCATACCCCTCCCACTTAGGGCGAAAAGTGTTACAGCAAATAAATGATGGACGGAATGCTGACAAAGCAAACATTCTCCCCCAGTCAAAAGATCTGGGTTAAATCCATTGTTCTTTTGCCCACTACGCCACCCCAGTTTGGACCCAGCCATATGCAAATCAGTCTGTACCCTGTGCCCCATGGGAACAGTCTAGACCAAACTGCCAGGCCAGGTCCTCCCTGGACCGGAAACAAGCATCCTGGGACCGGTTTCAGGGTATGTCACCCTTCTTCAGCCAGGCTAGCTTGAATCCAGTTGCACAGTGAGCAAGGGACCCACGTCTGGCCATACCCATCCCACTTAGGGCAAAAAGTGTTACAGCAAACAAATGATGGACAGAATGCTGACAATGCAAACATTCTCCCCCAGTCAAAAGATCTGGATTAAATCCATCGTTCTTTTGCCCACTACGCCACCCCAGTTTGGACCCAGCCATATGCAAATCAGTCTTGACCCTGTGCCCCATGGGAACAGTCCAGCCCGAACTGCCAGGCCAGGTCCTCCCTGGACCGGAAACAAGCATCCTGGGACCGGTTTCAGGGTATGTCACCCTTCTTCAGCCAGGCTAGCTTGAATCCAGTGGCACAGTGAGCAAGTGACCCACGTCTGGGCATACCCATCCCACTTAGGGCGAAAAGTGTTACAGCAAACAAATGATGGACGGAATGCTGACAATGCAAACATTCTCCCCAGTCAAAAGATCTGGGTTCAATCCATCGTTCTTTTGCCCACTACGCCACCCGAGTTTGGACCCAGCCATATGCAAATCAGTCTTGACCCTGTGCCCCATGGGAACAGTCCAGACCGAACTGCCAGGCCAGGTCCTCCCTGGTTCGGAAACAAGCATCCTGGGACCGGTTTCAGGGTATATCACCCTTCTTCAGCCAGGCTAGCTTAAATCCAGGGGCACAGTGAGCAAGGGACCCACTTCTGGGCATACCCATCCTACTTAGGGCGAAAAGTGTTACAGCAAACAAATGATGGACGGAATGCTGACAATGCAAACATTTTCCCCCTGTCAAAAGATCTGGGTTAAATCCATCGTTCTATTGCCCAATACGCCACCCCAGTTTGGACCCAGCCATATGCAAATCAGGCTTGACCCTGTGCCCCACGGGAACAGTCCAGACCGAACTGCCAGGCCAGGTCCTCCCTGGACCGGAAACAAGCATCCTGTGACCGGTTTCAGGGTATGTCACCCTTCTTCAGCCAAGCTAGCTTGAATCCATTGGAACAGTGAGCAAGGGACCCACGTCTGGGCATACCCCTCCCACTTGGTGCGAAAAGTGTTACAGCAAACAAATGATGGACGGAATGCTGACAATGCAAACATTCTCCCCCAGTCAAAAGATCTGGGTTAAATCCATTGTTCTTTTGCCCACTACGCCACCCCAGTTTGGACCCAGCCATATGCAAATCAGTCTTGACCCTGTGCCCCATGGGAACAGTCCAGACCGAACTGCCAGGCCAGGTCCTCCCTGGACCGGAAACAAGCATCCTGGGACCGGTTTCAGGGTATGTCACCCTTCTTCAGCCAGGCTAGCTTGAATCCAGTGGCACAGTGAGCAAGGGACCCACGTCTGGGCATACCCATCCCACTTAGGACGAAAAGTGTTACAGCAAACAAATGATGGACGGAATGCTGACAATGCAAACATACTCGCCAGTCAAAAGATCTGGGTTAAATCCATTGTTCTTTTGCCCACTACGCCACCCTAGTTTGGACCCAGCCATATGCAAATCAGTCTTGACCCTGTGCCCCATGGGAACAGTCCAGACCGAACTGCGAGACAAGGTCCTCCCTGAACTGCCAGGCCTGGACTGGAAACAAGCATCCTGGGACCGGTTTCAGGGTATGTCACCCTTCTTCAGCCAGGCTAGCTTGAATCCAGTGGCAGAGTGAGCAAGGGACCCACGTCTGGGCATACCCATCCCACTTAGGGCGAAAAGTGTTACAGCAAACAAATGATGGATGGAATGCTGACAATGCAAACATTCTCCCCAGTCAAAAGATCTGGGTTAAATCCATCGTTCTTTTGCCCACTACGCCACCCCAGTTTGGACCCAGACATATGCAAATCAGTCTTGACCCTGTGCCCCATGGGAACAGTCCAGACCGAACTGCCAGGCCAGGTCCTCCCTGGACCGGAAACAAGCATCCTGGGACCGGTTTCAGGGTATGTCACCCTTCTTCAGCCAGGTTAGCTTGAATCCAGTGGCAGAGTGAGCAAGGGACCCACGTCTGGGCATACCCATCCCACTTAGGGCGAAAAGTGTTACAGCAAACAAATGATGGACAGAATGCTGACAATGCAAACATTCTCCCCAGTCAAAAGATCTGGGTTAAATCCATCGTTCTTTTGCCCACTATGCCACCCCAGTTTGGACCCAGCCATATGCAAATCAGTCTGTACCCTGTGCCCCATGGGAACAGTCTAGACCAAACTGCCAGGCCAGGTCCTCCCTGGACCGGAAACAAGCATCCTGGGACCGGTTTCAGGGTATGTCACCCTTCTTCAGCCAGGCTAGCTTGAATCCAGTTGCACAGTGAGCAAGGGACCCACGTCTGGGCATACCCATCCCACTTAGGGCGAAAAGTGTTACAGCAAACAAATGATGGACAGAATGCTGACAATGCAAACATTCTCCCCCAGTCAAAAGATCTGGATTAAATCCATCGTTCTTTTGCCCACTACGCCACCCCAGTTTGGACCCAGCCATATGCAAATCAGTCTTGACCCTGTGCCCCATGGGAACAGTCCAGCCCGAACTGCCAGGCCAGGTCCTCCCTGGACCGGAAACAAGCATCCTGGGACCGGTTTCAGGGTATGTCACCCTTCTTCAGCCATGCTAGCTTGAATCCAGTGGCACAGTGAGCAAGGGACCCACGTCTGGGCATACCCATCCCACTTAGGGCGAAAAGTGTTACAGCAAACATATGATGGATGGAATGCTGACAATGCAAACATTCTCCCCCAGTCAAAAGATCTGGGTTAAATCCATCTTTCTTTTGCCCACTATGCCACCCCAGTATGGACCCAGCCATATGCAAATCAGTCTTGACCCTGTGCCCCATGGGAACAATCCAGACCGAACTGCCAGGCCAGGTCCTCCCTGGACCGGAAACAAGCATCCTGGGACCGGTTTCAGGGTATGTCACCCTTCTTCAGCCAAGCTAGCTTGAATCCAGGGGCATAGTGAGCAAGGGACCCACATCTGGGCATACCCATCCAACTAACGGCGAAAAATGTTACAGCAAACAAATGATGGACGGAATGCTGACAATGCAAACATTCTCCCCAAGTCAAAAGATCTGGGTTAAATCCATTGTTCTTTTGCCCACTACACCACCCCAGTTTTGACCCAGCCATATGCAAATCAGTCTTGACCCTGTGCCCCATGGGAACAGTCCAGACCGAACTGCCAGGCCAGGTCCTCCCTGGACCGGAAACAAGCATCCTGGGACCGGTTTCAGGGTATATCACCCTTCTTCAGCCAGGCTAGCTTGAATCCAGGGGCACAGTGAGCAAGGGACCCACTTCTGGGCATACCCATCCTACTTAGGGCGAAAAGTGTTACAGCAAACAAATGATGGACGGAATGCTGACAATGCAAACATTTTCCCCCTGTCAAAAGATCTGGGTTAAATCCATCGTTCTATTGCCCAATACGCCACCCCAGTTTGGACCCAGCCATATGCAAATCAGGCTTGACCCTGTGCCCCACGGGAACAGTCCAGACCGAACTGCCAGGCCAGGTCCTCCCTGGACCTGAAACAAGCATCCTGTGACCGGTTTCAGGGTATGTCACCCTTCTTCAGCCAAGCTAGCTTGAATCCATTGGAACAGTGAGCAAGGGACCCACGTCTGGGCATACCCCTCCCACTTAGGGCGAAAAGTGTTACAGCAAATAAATGATGGACGGAATGCTGACAAAGCAAACATTCTCCCCCAGTCAAAAGATCTGGGTTAAATCCATTGTTCTTTTTCCCACTACGCCACCCCAGTTTGGACCCAGCCATATGCAAATCAGTCTTGACCCTGTGCCCCATGGGAACAGTCCAGATCGAACTGCCAGGCCAGGTCCTCCCTGGACCGGAAACAAGCATCCTGGGACCGGTTTCAGGGTATGTCACCCTTCTTCAGCCAGGCTAGCTTGAATCCAGTGGCACAGTGAGCAAGGGACCCACGTCTGGGCATACCCATCCCACTTAGGACGAAAAGTGTTACAGCAAACAAATGATGGACGGAATGCTGACAATGCAAACATTCTCGCCAGTCAAAAGATCTGGGTTAAATCCATTGTTCTTTTGCCCACTACGCCACCCTAGTTTGGACCCAGCCATATGCAAATCAGTCTTGACCCTGTGCCCCATGGGAACAGTCCAGACCAAACTGCCAGGCCAGGTCCTCCCTGGACCTGAAACAGGCATCCTAGGACTGGTTTCATGGTATATCACCCTTCTTCAGCATGGCTAGCTTGAATCCAGTGGCATAGTGAGCAAGGGACCCACCTCTGGGCATACCCATCCAACTAAGGGCGAAAAATGTTACAGCAAACAAATGATGGACGGCATGCTGACAATGCAAACATTCTCCCCAGTCAAAAGATCTGGGTTAAATCCATTGTTCTTTTGCCCACTACGCCACCCCAGTTTGGACCCAGCCATATGCAAATCAGTCTTGACCCTGTGCCCCATGGGAACAGTCCAGACCGAACTGCCAGGCTAGGTCCTCCCTTGACCGGAAACAAGCATCCTGGGACCGGTTTCAGGGTATGTCACCCTTCTTCAGCCAGGTTAGCTTGAATCCAGTGGCAGAGTGAGCAAGTGACCCACGTCTGGGCATACCCATCCCACTTAGGGTGAAAAGTGTTACAGCAAACAAATGATGGACGGAAAACTGACAATGCAAACATTCTCCCCAGTCAAAAGATCTGGGTTAAATCCATCGTTCTTTTGCCCACTACGCCTCCCCAGTTTGGACCCAGCCATATGCAAATCAGTCTTGACCCTGTGCCCCATGGGAACAGTCCATACCGAACTGCCAGGCCGGGTCCTCCCTGGACCGGAAACAAGCATCCTGGGACCGGTTTCAGGGTATGTCACCCTTCTTCAGCCAGGCTAGCTTGAATCCAGTGGCAGAGTGAGCAAGGGACCCACGTCTGGGCATACCCATCCCACTTAGGGCGAAAAGTGTTACAGCAAACAAATGATGGATGGAATGCTGACAATGCAAACATTCTCCCCAGTCAAAAGATCTGGGTTAAATCCATCATTCTTTTGCCCACTACGCCACCCCAGTTTGGACCCAGCCATATGCAAATCAGTCTTGACCCTGTGCCCCATGGGAACAGTCCAGACCGAACTGCCAGGCCAGGTCCTCCCTGGACCGGAAACAAGCATCCTGGGACCGGTTTCAGGGTATGTCACCCTTCTTCAGCCAGGTTAGCTTGAATCCAGTGGCAGAGTGAGCAAGGGACCCACGTCTGGGCATACCCCTCCCACTTAGGGCGAAAAGTGTTACAGCAAATAAATGATGGACGGAATGCTGACAAAGCAAACATTCTCCCCCAGTCAAAAGATCTGGGTTAAATCCATTGTTCTTTTGCCCACTACGCCACCCCAGTTTGGACCCAGCCATATGCAAATCAGTCTGTACCCTGTGCCCCATGGGAACAGTCTAGACCAAACTGCCAGGCCAGGTCCTCCCTGGACCGGAAACAAGCATCCTGGGACCGGTTTCAGGGTATGTCACCCTTCTTCAGCCAGGCTAGCTTGAATCCAGTTGCACAGTGAGCAAGGGACCCACGTCTGGGCATACCCATCCCACTTAGGGCAAAAAGTGTTACAGCAAACAAATGATGGACAGAATGCTGACAATGCAAACATTCTCCCCCAGTCAAAAGATCTGGATTAAATCCATCGTTCTTTTGCCCACTACGCCACCCCAGTTTGGACCCAGCCATATGCAAATCAGTCTTGACCCTGTGCCCCATGGGAACAGTCCAGCCCGAACTGCCAGGCCAGGTCCTCCCTGGACCGGAAACAAGCATCCTGGGACCGGTTTCAGGGTATGTCACCCTTCTTCAGCCAGGCTAGCTTGAATCCAGTGGCACAGTGAGCAAGTGACCCACGTCTGGGCATACCCATCCCACTTAGGGCGAAAAGTGTTACAGCAAACAAATGATGGACGGAATGCTGACAATGCAAACATTCTCCCCCAGTCAAAAGATCTGGGTTAAATCCATCGTTCTTTTGCCCACTACGCCACCCGAGTTTGGACCCAGCCATATGCAAATCAGTCTTGACCCTGTGCCCCATGGGAACAGTCCAGACCGAACTGCCAGGCCAGGTCCTCCCTGGACCGGAAACAAGCATCCTGGGACCGGTTTCAGGGTATATCACCCTTCTTCAGCCAGGCTAGCTTAAATCCAGGGGCACAGTGAGCAAGGGACCCACTTCTGGGCATACCCATCCTACTTAGGGCGAAAAGTGTTACAGCAAACAAATGATGGACGGAATGCTGACAATGCAAACATTTTCCCCCTGTCAAAAGATCTGGGTTAAATCCATTGTTCTATTGCCCAATACGCCACCCCAGTTTGGACCCAGCCATATGCAAATCAGGCTTGACCCTGTGCCCCACGGGAACAGTCCAGACCGAACTGCCAGGCCAGGTCCTCCCTGGACCGGACACAAGCATCCTGTGACCGGTTTCAGGGTATGTCACCCTTCTTCAGCCAGGTTAGCTTGAATCCAGTGGCAGAGTGAGCAAGGGACCCACGTCTGGGCATACCCATCCCACTTAGGGCGAAAAGTGTTACAGCAAACAAATGATGGACGGAATGCTGACAATGCAAACATTCTCGCCAGTCAAAAGATCTGGGTTAAATCCATTGTTCTTTTGCCCACTGCGCCACCCTAGTTTGGACCCAGCCATATGCAAATCAGTCTTGACCCTGTGCCCCATGGGAACAGTCCAGACCGAACTGCGAGGCAAGGTCCTCCCTGGACCGGAAACAAGCATCCTGGGACCGGTTTCAGGGTATGTCACCCTTCTTCAGCCAGGTTAGCTTGAATCCAGTGGCAGAGTGAGCAAGGGACCCACGTCTGGGCATACCCATCCCACTTAGGGCGAAAAGTGTTACAGCAAACAAATGATGGACGGAATGCTGACAATGCAAACATTCTCCCCCAGTCGAAAGATCTGGGTTAAATCTATCTTTCTTTTGCCCACTACGCCACCCCAGTTTGGACCCAGCCATATGCAAATCAGTCTTGACCCTGTGCCCCATGGGAACAGTCCAGACCGAACTGCCAGGCCAGGTCCTCCCTGGACCGGAAACAGGCATCCTAGGACTGGTTTCAGGGTATGTCACCCTTCTTCAGCCAGGCTAGCTTGAATCCAGTGGCATAGTGAGCAAGGGACCCAAGTCTGGGCATACCCATCCAACTAAGGGCGAAAAATGTTACAGCAAACAAATGATGTACGGCATGCTGACAATGCAAACATTCTCCCCAGTCAAAAGATCTGGGTTAAATCCATTGTTCTTTTGCCCACTACGCCACCCCAGTTTGGACCCAGCCATATGCAAATCAGTCTTGACCCTGTGCCCCATGGGAACAGTCCAGACCGAACTGCCAGGCTAGGTCCTCCCTTGACAGGAAACAAGCATCCTGGGACCGGTTTCAGGGTATGTCACCCTTCTTCAGCCAGGTTAGCTTGAATCCAGTGGCACAGTGAGCAAGGGACCCACGTCTGGGCATACCCATCCCACTTAGGGCGAAAAGTGTTACAGCAAACAAATGATGGACGGAATGCTGACAATGCAAACATTCTCCCCAGTCAAAAGATCTGGGTTAAATCCATCGTTCTTTTGCCCACTACGCCACCCCAGTTTGGACCCAGCCATACGCAAATCAGTCTTGACCCTGTGCCCCATGGGAACAGTCCAGACCGAACTGCCAGTCCTGGACTGGAAACAAGCATCCTGGGACCGGTTTCAGGGTATGTCACCCTTCTTCAGCCAGGCTAGCTTGAATCCAGTGGCAGAGTGAGCAAGGGACCCACGTCTGGGCATACCCATCCCACTTAGGGCGAAAAGTGTTACAGCAAACAAATGATGGATGGAATGCTGACAATGCAAACATTCTCCCCAGTCAAAAGATCTGGGTTAAATCCATCGTTCTTTTGCCCACTACGCCACCCCAGTTTGGACCCAGCCATATGCAAATCAGTCTTGACCCTGTGCCCCATGGGAACAGTCCAGACCGAACTGCCAGGCCAGGTCCTCCCTGGACCGGAAACAAGCATCCTGGGACCGGTTTCAGGGTATGTCACCCTTCTTCAGCCAGGCTAGCTTGAATCCAGTGGCAGAGTGAGCAAGGGACCCACGTCTGGGCATACCCATCCCACTTAGGGCGAAAAGTGTTACAGCAAACAAATGATGGACAGAATGCTGACAATGCAAACATTCTCCCCAGTCAAAAGATCTGGGTTAAATCCATCGTTCTTTTGCCCACTATGCCACCCCAGTTTGGACCCAGCCATATGCAAATCAGTCTGTACCCTGTGCCCCATGGGAACAGTCTAGACCAAACTGCCAGGCCAGGTCCTCCCTGGACCGGAAACAAGCATCCTGGGACCGGTTTCAGGGTATGTCACTCTTCTTCAGCCAGGCTAGCTTGAATCCAGTTGCACAGTGAGCAAGGGACCCACGTCTGGGCATACCCATCCCACTTAGGGCGAAAAGTGTTACAGCAAACAAATGATGGACAGAATGCTGACAATGCAAACATTCTCCCCCAGTCAAAAGATCTGGATTAAATCCATCGTTCTTTTGCCCATTACGCCACCCCAGTTTGGACCCAGCCATATGCAAATCAGTCTTGACCCTGTGCCCCATGGGAACAGTCCAGCCCGAACTGCCAGGCCAGGTCCTCCCTGGACCGGAAACAAGCATCCTGGGACCGGTTTCAGGGTATGTCACCCTTCTTCAGCCAGGCTAGCTTGAATCCAGTGGCACAGTGAGCAAGGGACCCACGTCTGGGCATACCCATCCCACTTAGGGCGAAAAGTGTTACAGCAAACAAATGATGGACGGAATGCTGACAATGCAAACATTCTCCCCAAGTCAAAAGATCTGGGTTAAATCCATTGTTCTTTTGCCCACTACACCACCCCAGTTTTGACCCAGCCATATGCAAATCAGTCTTGACCCTGTGCCCCATGGGAACAGTCCAGACCGAACTGCCAGGCCAGGTCCTCCCTGGACCGGAAACAAGCATCCTGGGACCGGTTTCAGGGTATATCACCCTTCTTCAGCCAGGCTAGCTTGAATCCAGGGGCACAGTGAGCAAGGGACCCACTTCTGGGCATACCCATCCTACTTAGGGCGAAAAGTGTTACAGCAAACAAATGATGGACGGAATGCTGACAATGCAAACATTTTCCCCCTGTCAAAAGATCTGGGTTAAATCCATCGTTCTATTGCCCAATAAGCCACCCCAGTTTGGACCCAGCCATATGCAAATCAGGCTTGACCCTGTGCCCCACGGGAACAGTCCAGACCGAACTGCCAGGCCAGGTCCTCCCTGGACCGGAAACAAGCATCCTGTGACCGGTTTCAGGGTATGTCACCCTTCTTCAGCCAAGCTAGCTTGAATCCATTGGAACAGTGAGCAAGGGACCCACGTCTGGGCATACCCCTCCCACTTAGGGCGAAAAGTGTTACAGCAAATAAATGATGGACGGAATGCTGACAAAGCAAACATTCTCCCCCAGTCAAAAGATCTGGGTTAAATCCATTGTTCTTTTGCCCACTACGCCACCCCAGTTTGGACCCAGCCATATGCAAATCAGTCTGTACCCTGTGCCCCATGGGAACAGTCTAGACCAAACTGCCAGGCCAGGTCCTCCCTGGACCGGAAACAAGCATCCTGGGACCGGTTTCAGGGTATGTCACCCTTCTTCAGCCAGGCTAGCTTGAATCCAGTTGCACAGTGAGCAAGGGACCCACGTCTGGGCATACCCATCCCACTTAGGGCAAAAAGTGTTACAGCAAACAAATGATGGACAGAATGCTGACAATGCAAACATTCTCCCCCAGTCAAAAGATCTGGATTAAATCCATCGTTCTTTTGCCCACTACGCCACCCCAGTTTGGACCCAGCCATATGCAAATCAGTCTTGACCCTGTGCCCCATGGGAACAGTCCAGCCCGAACTGCCAGGCCAGGTCCTCCCTGGACCGGAAACAAGCATCCTGGGACCGGTTTCAGGGTATGTCACCCTTCTTCAGCCAGACTAGCTTGAATCCAGTGGCACAGTGAGCAAGGGACCCACGTCTGGGCATACCCATCCCACTTAGGGCGAAAAGTGTTACAGCAAACATATGATGGACGGAATGCTGACAATGCAAACATTCTCCCCCAGTCAAAAGATCTGGGTTAAATCCATCTTTCTTTTGCCCACTATGCCACCCCAGTTTGGACCCAGCCATATGCAAATCAGTCTTGACCCTGTGCCCCATGGGAACAGTCCAGACCGAACTGCCAGGCCAGGTCCTCCCTGGACCGGAAACAAGCATCCTGGGACCGGTTTCAGGGTATGTCACCCTTCTTCAGCCAAGCTAGCTTGAATCCAGGGGCATAGTGAGCAAGGGACCCACGTCTGGGCATACCCATCCAACTAACGGCGAAAAATGTTACAGCAAACAAATGATGGACGGAATGCTGACAATGCAAACATTCTCCCCAAGTCAAAAGATCTGGGTTAAATCCATTGTTCTTTTGCCCACTACACCACCCCAGTTTTGACCCAGCCATATGCAAATCAGTCTTGACCCTGTGCCCCATGGGAACAGTCCAGACCGAACTGCCAGGCCAGGTCCTCCCTGGACCGGAAACAAGCATCCTGGGACCGGTTTCAGGGTATATCACCCTTCTTCAGCCAGGCTAGCTTGAATCCAGGGGCACAGTGAGCAAGGGACCCACTTCTGGGCATACCCATCCTACTTAGGGCGAAAAGTGTTACAGCAAACAAATGATGGACGGAATGCTGACAATGCAAACATTTTCCCCCTGTCAAAAGATCTGGGTTAAATCCATCGTTCTATTGCCCAATACGCCACCCCAGTTTGGACCCAGCCATATGCAATTCAGGCTTGACCCTGTGCCCCACGGGAACAGTCCAGACCGAACTGCCAGGCCAGGTCCTCCCTGGACCGGAAACAAGCATCCTGTGACCGGTTTCAGGGTATGTCACCCTTCTTCAGCCAAACTAGCTTGAATCCAATGGAACAGTGAGCAAGGGACCCACGTCTGGGCATACCCCTCCCACTTAGGGCGAAAAGTGTTACAGCAAATAAATGATGGACGGAATGCTGACAAAGCAAACATTCTCCCCCAGTCAAAAGATCTGGGTTAAATCCATTGTTCTTTTTCCCACTACGCCACCCCAGTTTGGACCCAGCCATATGCAAATCAGTCTTGACCCTGTGCCCCATGGGAACAGTCCAGATCGAACTGCCAGGCCAGGTCCTCCTGGACCGGAAACAAGCATCCTGGGACCGGTTTCAGGGTATGTCACCCTTCTTCAGCCAGGCTAGCTTGAATCCAGTGGCACAGTGAGCAAGGGACCCACGTCTGGGCATACCCATCCCACTTAGGACGAAAAGTGTTACAGCAAACAAATGATGGACGGAATGCTGACAATGCAAACATTCTCGCCAGTCAAAAGATCTGGGTTAAATCCATTGTTCTTTTGCCCACTACGCCACCCTAGTTTGGACCCAGCCATATGCAAATCAGTCTTGACCCTGTGCCCCATGGGAACAGTCCAGACCGAACTGCGAGGCCAGGTCCTCCCTGGACCGGAAACAAGCATCCTGGGACCGGTTTCAGGGTATGTCACCCTTCTTCAGCCAGGTTAGCTTGAATCCAGTGGCAGAGTGAGCAAGGGACCCACGTCTGGGCATACCCATCCCACTTAGGGCGAAAAGTGTTACAGCAAACAAATGATGGACGGAATGCTGACAATGCAAACATTCTCCCCCAGTCAAAAGATCTGGGTTAAATCTATCTTTCTTTTGCCCACTACGCCACCCCAGTTTGGACCCAGCCATATGCAAATCAGTCTTGACCCTGTGCCCCATGGGAACAGTCCAGACCGAACTGCCAGGCCAGGTCCTCCCTGGACCGGAAACAGGCATCCTAGGACTGGTTTCACGGTATATCACCCTTCTTCAGCATGGCTAGCTTGAATCCAGTGGCATAGTGAGCAAGGGACCCACCTCTGGGCATACCCATCCAACTAAGGGCGACAAATGTTACAGCAAACAAATGATGGACGGCATGCTGACAATGCAAACATTCTCCCCAGTCAAAAGATCTGGGTTAAATCCATTGTTCTTTTGCCCACTACGCCACCCCAGTTTGGACCCAGCCATATGCAAATCAGTCTTGACCCTGTGCCCCATGGGAACAGTCCAGACCGAACTGCCAGGCTAGGTCCTCCCTTGACCGGAAACAAGCATCCTGGGACCGGTTTCAGGGTATGTCACCCTTCTTCAGCCAGGTTAGCTTGAATCCAGTGGCAGAGTGAGCAAGGGACCCACGTATGGGCATACCCATCCCACTTAGGGTGAAAAGTGTTACAGCAAACAAATGATGGACGGAAAACTGACAATGCAAACATTCTCCCCAGTCAAAAGATCTGGGTTAAATCCATCGTTCTTTTGCCCACTACGCCTCCCCAGTTTGGACCCAGCCATATGCAAATCAGTCTTGACCCTGTGCCCCATGGGAACAGTCCATACCGAACTGCCAGGCCGGGTCCTCCCTGGACCGGAAACAAGCATCCTGGGACCGGTTTCAGGGTATGTCACCCTTCTTCAGCCAGGCTAGCTTGAATCCAGTGGCAGAGTGAGCAAGGGACCCACGTCTGGGCATACCCATCCCACTTAGGGCGAAAAGTGTTACAGCAAACAAATGATGGATGGAATGCTGACAATGCAAACATTCTCCCCAGTCAAAAGATCTGGGTTAAATCCATCATTCTTTTGCCCACTACGCCACCCCAGTTTGGACCCAGCCATATGCAAATCAGTCTTGACCCTGTGCCCCATGGGAACAGTCCAGACCGAACTGCCAGGCCAGGTCCTCCCTGGACCGGAAACAAGCATCCTGGGACCGGTTTCAGGGTATGTCACCCTTCTTCAGCCAGGTTAGCTTGAATCCAGTGGCAGAGTGAGCAAGGGACCCACGTCTGGGCATACCCATCCCACTTAGGGCGAAAAGTGTTACAGCAAACAAATGATGGACAGAATGCTGACAATGCAAACATTCTCCCCAGTCAAAAGATCTGGGTTAAATCCATCGTTCTTTTGCCCACTATGCCACCCCAGTTTGGACCCAGCCATATGCAAATCAGTCTGTACCCTGTGCCCCATGGGAACAGTCTAGACCAAACTGCCAGGCCAGGTCCTCCCTGGACCAGAAACAAGCATCCTGGGACCGGTTTCAGGGTATGTCACCCTTCTTCAGCCAGGCTAGCTTGAATCCAGTTGCACAGTGAGCAAGGGACCCACGTCTGGGCATACCCATCCCACTTAGGGCGAAAAGTGTTACAGCAAACAAATGATGGACAGAATGCTGACAATGCAAACATTCTCCCCCAGTCAAAAGATCTGGGTTAAATCCATCGTTCTTTTGCCCACTACGCCACCCCAGTTTGGACCCAGCCATATGCAAATCAGTCTTGCCCCTGTGCCCCATGGGAACAGTCCAGCCCGAACTGCCAGGCCAGGTCCTGCCTGGACCGGAAACTAGCATCCTGGGACCGGTTTCAGGGTATGTCACCCTTCTTCAGCCAGGCTAGCTTGAATCCAGTGGCACAGTGAGCAAGGGACCCACGTCTGCGCATACCCATCCCACTTAGGGCGAAAAGTGTTACAGCAAACATATGATGGACGTAATGCTGACAATGCAAACATTCTCCCCCAGTCAAAAGATCTGGGTTAAATCCATCTTTCTTTTGCCCACTATGCCACCCCAGTTTGGACCCAGCCATATGCAAATCAGTCTTGACCCTGTGCCCCATGGGAACAGTCCAGACCGAACTGCCAGGCCAGGTCCTCCCTGGACCGGAAACAAGCATCCTGGGACCGGTTTCAGGGTATGTCACCATTCTTCAGCCAGGCTAGCTTGAATCCAGTGGCACAGTGAGCAAGGGACCCATGTCTGGGCATACCCATCCCACTTTGGGCTAAAAGTGTTACAGCAAACAAATGATGGACGAAATGCTGACAATGCAATGCTGTAACACTGTAAATATGCCAAGCCTAAAATAAGGTGGGTTAAAAGGCAATACTATCGAAAGAATTCTGTGAGGGAGTGACCGATATAGAGGTCAATAATTACAGTAATGGTATCACCTTTGGATACATCCTTTTTTCTATTTTCACATTTGGTGGGACTTTCATGGCCAGAGGTGAGAAGGCTAGAGAATACTTTGGATGCAAGCTGCAAATTCTATCTAATACTACAGTGGAAGCTTTGCACTACATCACCACTCAGTTGGAGAGTATGCAGATATATTCGGAACAGACTAGATATGCAGTGGATTTTATTCTAGCAAAGAGTGGTTGTGTATGCGCCGTAGTTGGCGATCAGTGTGTGGTCGGGATCAAAAATATGGAAAAGAATATTACCAAACACATTTTAGATACTCTTGAAAATGTCAAGGGAAAGGAAAGTGGGAATTGGAGTTGGTCCCTTTTCGGCAGCTGGGGTTGGATTCTTGAAAAAGTGATCTATCTTATTGTGGTATTGATGCTCTGCTGTGTCCTCATTCAGTGTCTCCCCTTTTGTTGTTCTTATTGTACTACTGTTTTCATGCCCAAAAAGAAAATATCAATTCATGACACAAATGCCGCTATAGTGCTTCAGAAAGATGTTGATGATTTGATGAATATTGACGAGGAAGTATTTGAGGATTCATCTCTCCTTGCTGTTTCGCTTTCTGATGTTGATGGTATGGAGTGCTCATATCTGCACCCTAATTTGATAGTTTATTATCGCTTGCAATTTTGTTCCACTTTCCTATAGTTAAAAATGTTAACTATAGTTAAAAATGTTTTAGCTCATGCTAAAAGGAGGGTCTGTTAAAATAGACCCGTGAGTGGATAAGTGTGGCTCAATGGTTAGAGCGGCAGACCCTTATGCAGAGATCTGGCCCGGGACCAGGGTTCAATTCCCACCTCGGCGGGTCTTGGGCTCAACTTCCTCGGACCTGATAATTCTCGCCTTGGTGCCTATTCTAATCATGGGTCCCACTCTGCAACTCTGGGCAATAGCTTGCTTAATCTCCACAACGGCCCCACCAGCGCTGGGATGCCTGGCTTCACCTTGGGGGTTCCCAGGAGTGGACATTTCACAGGGAAAAAGCCAGGAAGGGTTCCATAGCGGTATGCGTTCAGCGCCAGGATGCCTCAGGGTAGCAGTGCGCTTTACAAGTACAAATTCATTCAATGCTTACACAGTGCCCTATGTAAGTTAGCATTCGCTGCACAATGTTCTGTTTAGACGCCATTTTGAATGAAGACCGAAACTAATCCTTTACCTTTTTCTGAGAAAAGTCTCTGTTGAGTTTCAGTTCTGCAATAATGAACTGTTAGTGCCAGTGCACAGCTTTCCCACTAGATAGAGGCCCTCTCCCACCTGTCTGGTAGTTTGATCATGGCTCAGGGTGTAACGGCCTTGGACTGTGCTGCGTTGTGAAGATATGAGAACAGAAACCTTTTTTTTTGTATTTCACTGTGCAGCTGCATCTGCCTGGAAAATTCCACTGTGGGCGTGCCTTCGCCCGGGTATGAAATGTACATAATGTATCTCTATGTTTTGTTGATTTCAGTTCCCCTCTGTAGCACTCTTAGCGACTGTACAGACGGGGCTCCACTCTGAGTGTATATGAATAAACAGTTATTGGTTTGTATTACCCACTGTCTGACCGACTCTTCATTTGGTATGGAAGGCTGAGAGGAGGTCAGTAGGTACCCGGTTGGCCCTTTTCGGGTCACTTCCTTCAGCCTTGGCTCTCTAACTGCACCCCTTTGCATAACTAGCTGGGAGAGCCCTCCTACTTGGGCAATGTTTATTAAATATTATTCTTCTTTCAGTGCTTTCATTTATCTAATGAGAACTTTTGACAGAGAAGGCACACTGACCCTCTGCAAAAAATTGCAACAATGAAAATCCCTGCTGGTCTCTTGAGACTTTTTGGGAAGGTAGACATAGGCTTGAATTCAATTGGACAATGAATGTATCTGACAGATTGAAGCAAGGCTGCAAACTTGGCCCCTCTTCTGTTTTCATTACATTTAGCTAATTTAAGGCTGAACTTGCTTTAGTTTGTTACTTTTCTCAATTTTTAGGAGCAATATATTTTATTTGTCTGATGTATGCAGATACTATATTAGTAGTCGTCACTAGGATAGGAACTGGAACGGCCCGTGCAGGTAAGAGCTGGGGAGCGGGGTTGGGGGCACTCAACAGACGACGGCGAGGGAAAATTAAATGTTTATTTACTTTTCCCTCATCGTCGTCTGTCGAGTGCCCCCTCCAACCCACACCAACGCCACACCGCTCTTACCTGCACGGGCCGCTCTTGGATAGGATTGCATAGAAAACTGACTGTTGTTTTAAAATATTTATCTTATCGAAGAAAAAATACAATTGTGATGCATGCAAAAATCACTGATTTTGTAAGAAACCATGGGGGTAAGAGAACTGGTTCAGGGGAATCCCAGGGCAATCAAAAGCTATAGTATTCTAATTGAATTAATCAGGCTCCTTTTACTGCGGGTGTCCTGTGGCATCCATTTCATGGAAACTTAATCTGTGGACCAAGAATCCTTTTTAGCACTTGATCTCTTGGTATGGTGAGGTAGAAGAGTCAGAGGTTGATCCAGGTGGGTACTGTTGGGTAAAAACTCAAAAATACTCAATAGATCAATATCGGGGTGCTGTCTCTGTCAGGACTGCCGTATCTTGTGCCTCTGGGGTGCAGGACCACATCTCCCAGAAGGCCAAGTGCCAGGAAGCGCAACCAGGAAGGGGAGGCGCCTGGAGGCGCACTAAAGCCCGCGAGGGTCACGCAACGCACGCCCGTCTGAACCCATCCGAGACTGATCGAGGCTGGGCTGGGCCACCCCCTCGAAAAATCGTGTTGCGTGAGTCGCCATGTTGAATGACCTGACATTTGGTATTATTTGTTGAACTTGGGAGAGTGTTTGGGGGTCATAAAGAGTGAAGTTTGGGATTATAGCATTCGAAGTATTGTAGGGAGCTTGTCTGCTCTATCCAATTGAACAATCATTTTATCTGTACTTTCCCTATACCGAGGAAGCTCAGCCATTATACAAGTATGGGGGAGAGTACCCCTCCACCTATAAAGCTAAACACTAGACAGAAGGCCTCTGTGCGAACCCCCATTGTGAAACCCACAGCTATCGATAAAATGTTATGCCAGGCAATTGGGGCTGTCTCTAGCGAGATTGAACGTACCGAGAGACGCCTCTCCCTAACACCAACGATTCCAAGAATTACACCAATCTTGGAAACAGGAGTTCTTGATTCTCCCCAAACAGTAAATCTCTCAATTACTCCTGACCTAATGTCTGTTCAAGAAAATGCAATTCCCGAAAATTTAAGTAAAATTGATTCGGGGGGGCAAATAGGAAGGGTGGCCAGCGGAAACAAAAAGCTCACAAGGGGGAAGCAAGCAAACCGTACACCGAGGGAAGCACCGAGGGTAGCACCAAAACAACAGACAGAGGGCCATGTAGCTGGCGTAAACAGTACAGAGCCAATAGAGCCTCCGATATGGGCGTCAAATTTGGCTAAAGAGCTCAAAACCCACTTTGAAAAGCTTATAAAATCTGAGTTAGAAGTTGTAACGAGACATATAGAGAAGCTGACCTCGTTGGTAGACACTTGGGGGAGTAAAATAGACACAGTTCTGAATACTTTTGAAACCAACAAATCTTTGGATCAAGCCTCCGCTCACCAACGCAAACATGTGGTCCCATTTGTCTCTACTGCTCTACCCATATCAAATCCCCCAAATGGGCCTATCCCTGCCACTCAACAAGTTGTAGATCCAATTGTTTTCCTACATGGGGCAACACAAGCGGGGGATATTGCCCATGGCTCTAGGAACATGTTAACAACCTTAGGCCCTCCAGTGGAACAAAACTTATCTAGCAATTGCAAAGGAGATAAAGGGAATACTCGCCAATCTAACCTAAGGGCAACAAACCCTTCCCCGTTATGTATAGACCTACCTCCAGCTTCTACTCCCTATGTTGTTATTTTAGCTGGAGTACCAGAATTGGAATTAAGTAGTGGGGAGTCTTATCCTGAATTGAAAAACAAAATTATTTTTTGTCTAAACAAATATAGACCTTTTCCACCCCTAATACAGAGTGAAATTGTATTCGCTCGGAGGGTTAGCTGGTTGGGACAGAGGCGGAAAGAAATTCCGGGGATTGCATTTTGATTAATTTTAGGGACACTAGGGTGGTCCAGTACATTCTCAAATGGGGATTGTCCAGGGAGAACAGTGGCATCCAGACACTCCCTTTAGGCTATTTTTACCCACCCAGTCCCTTGTTAGAAAAGATGGGAAGTGTATACAAAAAGTGGGAAATGAGAGCACAGACTGGAAATTTGCTAAACACGGGTCGGGGCCCGGAAATCATCTTGCCTTTTAATATTCCAGTTAGCAACCGATACAGTAACCTTGATCTAGTCGATTGACTGGATCATACAGTTAAACAAATAGAAGGTACACCTATTCAGCCAGTTGAGTATCAAAACCGTGAAAGATCTGAGCCTGTGGGTCACCCTCTTAGGAAAATTCGTGAGGTTATAGTGGCACCCAGCAGTTCTGGTGCCCCTATTAATACACCAGGGGAGTCTCATGGTACCACACAGGGTCGGGAGGGGATTCCCCGTCAAGTGTCTCACCAGGAGGTGGGACCCCTGCACATACAGACTGACACAGTAAAAGACCCGCAGAATACTAAGATTTTATCCTGGAACATAGCAGGTCTTATCTCTAAAATGGACCTCCCCGATTGGGGAGAATATATCGATACACATGAGCTATGTCTTTTTCAGGAAACATGGTCTACCTTACCACTGTATAGAGTAGGATATGTTGCATATTTTATTCCAGCCCTCCAGGGGACTAGGGGGAGACCCTCAGGGGGCCTCTGTATTTGGGTTGCCGTACATTTGGGTTGTACTATCAAGTTGATAGACACTGATTCCCTGGACATTTTGTGTATCCTCCTTTCCTTTGATGAGACACTTAAGTTGGCTGTCATTAATATTTATTCTCGTCCAGTGAGGATGGGGCAAACCTCACAGACCCTAGATCGTTTGGCTTCCTTCCTCTCCACTCTATCCGAGTCTGTACATGTAATAATTGGAGGGGATTTCAATTGTCATTTTGAACCTCTTAATGGCATAAGTACTACCATTACAAGTGAGGAAGATTCTGTCTGGGCAATTCCGGAATGTAATATCTACCCAATAAGGGGGTGGACCTCCCTTGTTCTCCAAATTAATTCACTCACTTTCAGCCATTCACTTAGGGCATGTAATGGTCGATTCCCCTCTGACAGTCCGGGAAACCCTACTTTTAATAAATTGGGACAGGCTTCTACAATTGACTACATCTTGGTAGATGTCGAGATCTGGTTTAGAATTAAGGACTTTATGGTCCAATCTTGATGTGAAAGTGACCATAATCCTTTGGTGTTAGAGATAGCCTATTCCCAACTTGATGATGGACGGGGCCCGCCAACTCAATTTGTCCCAAACTTAATTGCAATAGAAGGAGTTAGAAGAGTACGCTGGGGAACCTTTGTTGCATCCACTGAAAAAATGGCCTCCCTGTTTACACAAACCATTCCCTTTTTAGAGACTGCTTTTGGTGTGTCTGAAAATAACCAAGGCGATGAATCTTTGTTGTTGCTAAGTAGGAATCACCAGGACATGTTTGTAAAGTTGGCGGAGTTTTTTTATAATAGTGAAAATAATAACAACTCTGAACCTAAACATCCCTGGTATACTAAAGCGTGTAGGGAAGCCAAACGTGCATTGTTACTCGGGATTAAGAAGAAGGACATCACATGTATTAAAGTAACCAGGCTACACTATAAAAATACCCTAGCTGAAGCCAAAGCAGCATGGGAGACTGGAAAATGGGAAGCAATCAAGAAAGCTTTAGATACTAGAGACATGAGAGGCTTTTGGAACCTAGTCAAGACTGGTAATTCGAAGGTAGCTCTGCTATTGAACCAAACCTGGGGGAAGAAGCTTGGAGATCCCATTTTAAAGTTTTATATTTAAGGCCTCTCGATGAAGTTGTAGCATATAGGGCAATAGATATAGATCAAATCCCTCTAAATAAGGGTCCACCACCCTCTACACTGGCAGAAGTTACTCTGGCGCTGGGCAAATTGCTACCTAACAAGGCACCAGGGCTGGATAGAATACCTGGTGACCTGTTTAGAAATGAACAAGTAGTGTGGGCACCCTATTTGCAGACTTTATTTAATGCCATCCTTCAAGCTATGGCACTTCCTCTGACCTGGGCTGGCGCGGAAATTATTCCTATTTTTAAAAAAGGCTCACAGCATAACCCGGCAAATTATCGGCCGATAAGCCTTATTGATGTTACCCAAAAGATATTTGCCTGTGTCATCTTGGGTCGATTGCAATCATGGATGGACGAGATGAATGTTTTAACTCCTTTACAAGCAGGATTTAGGTCCAAAACCTCGACCATCGATCAGATTTTCAGATTGCAATTGATCCATTGGAAAACTGTAATTTTGGAGGGTGGTAGCCTTTATCTAACCTTTGTGGATCTTAAGTCCGCATTTGATATGGTGCAGCGCGATCAGCTATGGGGTTTACTTTATGATATGGGAGCCCCAGTTTACCTCTGTCAGCTGCTGAAGCGCCTACATGAAGGCACCTATGCGAGGGTAAGATATGGAAAGAAAGGAGAACTGACAGCTCCCTTCCCTGTAGAGAAGGGGGTGAGGCAGGGATGCGTTCTAGCGCCAACCCTCTTCTCCCTTTTTCTAAATGGTTTAATTGAAACGCTCCTGTCAGTGAAGGACATAGATTCACCAAGGTTAGCGAACCGCAAAATACCAGCATTAATGTTTGTGGATGACACGCTGCTCCTGTCTAAATCACCAATGGGTATGCAGCGTGTACTGGAAGAGTTTAGCGCCTTTTGCAGGAAGAGGAATCTGGAGATTAATATCCAGAAAACTAAATATATGGTCTTTCATGCCAACACTACTAATTGCCCGCACCCCCAAATGGAGGGTAGGCCCCTAGAGAGAGTGTCTACTTTTGATTATTTGGGTATTACACTTAACGATAAGATGGATTGGGGGACCCAAATAAAGAAAGCCAACTTAAAATTAACACAGTCAATAGGTGGCATCTTGAAAGTTCACAAAAACTGTACTCAAAAAGTGGTTGGCCCTCCAGCAGAAATCTATAAAACCCAAGCAAGGGGAGCTTCATTATATGGAGCTGAACTCTGGGGATATTGCCAATCTAACATTTTATCTCTTATAGAGAATACTTTTATTAGGCAGTTGTTGGGTCTTCCAAAAAGTACTCCTTAATTCCACTTAGGATGGATCTGGGTATTGGACCTATTGCCGATTTAATTGCCTCTCGTCCTCTTCTATTCTGGCGTCGCTTGTGGAGCACGCCTGAGCTAGTTAACTATAGGGAGGAACTGAGGGACGTTATGTCCATACTGGGAGCAGGAAATCTACCTTGGCTGACATACATTAGGAGTATATGCTATTCAATGGGGAGGGCAAATATGTGGCTAACCCCGAAGAGACCTGCCCTCTATCCCCAAAAGTCCTTATCCCTAGCTTTTAAAGAACACAAACTCGCCCTATTGACCCAGAACACAAACTCATGCTGCCTGACATCTAGGTTCCTGGATGCCAAGCAACAGTACAAATTGGAACTGGCCCTGGACAGCATCCAACCATTCATGGCAAAGAAATTGTTTTTACAATTTAGGCATGGGACGCTCCCGCTCCGTGCATTTACAAACAAATGGAAGGGAGCAACCAAATTAGATTGTCCTGGGTGCACTTTATCTGAAGAAACAGAACTCCATGTTATGTTTTTCTGTCCTGCCTATAAAAGGTCTAGATCTAAGTGGGTCCTCCAACTTTGTAGAAATCTGGGGCTTAGAAATTATATTGAGGTTTTTAGGCTACTTAAATATGAGACACATCCACTATTTGTAGTCGCTACCTCGAAATTTCTATTTGCGATGTGGTGCATACGCAGAGGCATCATAAGGGGAAAGAGTTGGGCAATAACTTGACTGTGTTTTTCCATTAGAAATGCTACTTTACTATATTTGCACATATCCTCATCTAGGGAAATGTTTTGAATTTTTTTACGGACGAGTAATTTTAATGTTTTACTTTTATATTATTTTTTAAAATGTGAACTGTTTTAAATGGTTTTAATTGTTTAATGTAGGAAATCCTGGGTGTACTCAATACATATGGTCGCCAATTTTAGGGGTCGGGTAGTAGGGGTGATAGCCAACCACATAATAAATATGTAGCATATTTTCCCACATCCATTTATTGATATTTTGTATAATTACCCATTGCCCCTAATTGTCGTTTGTAAAATTTTAATGGTATTTATGTAATGTCATATTTACCTGTGCTTTTATGGCTGTACAGCCGAAATAAAGTTTTTGACTGACTGACTGACAATATCCAGCCAGCACTTTTACTAAAAAAAGTAATGTACACACATTTACAAATAAATTCAAGTTCTTCGTAAGATTTACAAATTAGAATGCTGCCTAATCGGTGCCTCACATAATATCTAGGGTGAAAATTCCATGCTCCCAAGATTTATCAGGAGGGAAACAAATTTCAAAAACCTTGCCTGTCCTCCTCATCTGTGAGGAAACACGTTCGAATTTAAAGGTTAGCAGGCCCTAACTTGGAAAACTACCAGCGGCAACATAGAAGGCTATAATATCAACAAAAGATTTATAATAATAAAGGTTATGCGTACTTTCTTTGTCAAGCTATTTACAAATAAAAAGGAAGGTCAACCACCTTTAACAATGCATTAAAGCATTCAAACATGTAGTCTCAATCAACGTAGACCCAAACACATCTCAACATTAACTACAGGTCTTCCCCTAGAAACATGATCACATACTGACCAGACCTACAAATGTGAGTTGTTAGAACTTTAACAAACAGTTCCCGTTGGAGACATAAGACTTCACAACAGTCAAACTTAATTTTCATTGTAGCTGAAGCACTCCAGTCTGTGATCATATTGTAATTGTAATTGCATTTATATACTGCTTACTACCCCTAATGAGGCGTTGAATAGCTTTATGGTGAGAAGCACGCTACTCCGGACCCCAAGAGGATTCGTGGTGAATTAGTTAAGTGAAATATGCAATTAATCTGGACGGTGGACATGTGAGTCTGTTCATGTGAGTCTGTTAGTTGGATTGAAAAGGATAGTGCAGGAATAGAAGAGGGAAGGGTCTAGAAAGTGTTTATTTGGAGATCATAGCAGATCGTAGGAGGTTTGGGATGAGTAAAGGGGAGGTGGAGAGGGAAGAGTCAGAGGGCAGGGTTTAGAAAGCTGTGTTTGGGAGATCTGACTAGTGAAAGAGGTTTGAGATGATGAAAGGAGAGGTACAGGAGGGAAGAGTCTAGAAAGGGTTATTTTGGGGATCATAATAATAGAATGGGGTTTGGGGATCATAGTAGTATAATGGGGTTTGGGATGAGTCAAAGAGTGGAGGTAGAGGATATATTAAGAAAGGTATAGGGTGAGATATAGGCTAGTGCATTGGAGATGCTGAATTAGGAGTAAAGTAATAAATATAAAGACACATAAGTACATAGAAGGTATATATGTTTAAGCAAGGTAATATATCTATATTTAAGTTGTATCTAATAAACTCAGACTTTCAAGTAATGCTGTACTTTAAGCTATTTTTTTTTTTTTTTAATTAATATTTTTTTAATTCAATTGAGAACAATTTTAGATAAATGCTATGATACAAATGTACTTATTTATGAAGTGACCTACATACATGTTAAACATAGAATATTATAACCATAAGTAATTTGTACTTTGGTTAATCAGAAACAAACGATTATATATATATATATATATTCACTGAAAAAACCGTAGGTTTCAGGCACGTTATAGTTACAAATTAGCATTTTAAAAACCTTTGAAATTCACTGAAAAAACCATAGGTTTCAGACACGTTATAGTTAGAAATTAGCATTTAAAAAACCTTTGAAATTCACTGAAAAAACCATAAGTTTTAGGGACAGTTATACTTAGTTGGACATTGCACTCGTACAAAATCCGTGAAATTCCCCCGTTATAGTTAGTTCAGCTAACTATAACTCGCGCCCCCGCAATGCACTGCTGATGACGTCACATATTACATCACTCATGACATGGTCAGTGACATCACTGATGACATCACTGATGACATCTCAAATGACATCACTGATGGCATCCTCCAGTGACTGTGTGTTTCTGTAAAGTTTAAATATGTTTAATATATATAGGGAAAGGCGTATTGAAGAATGAGTGGGTGTATAAGTGTCTGAATGGATGATTTAGTACGTGCGTGACTGACTCTACAAGTGAGTGATTAAACGTATCTTACTGAATGCATGGGTTAGTGACTAAACTGTGTGAATGTCTGTATCCGTCTGTTGGTGTGTAAGTGGATGCATGGATTTGCGAATAGCTACATGAGTGTCTATATGGGTTATTGATTGGTTCTATGAGTATCTGTATGGGTGCCTGAGTGTTTGTGTGGATGGGGTGTGTGCGACTGTGCATAGATGTGTGAGTGGGTGATTCACTGGGTGGATGGTTTCAAGAGTGCATCTGTGATAGACTGTATGGGTGGGTAAGTGTGTGTAAGAGTGTGTTAGTGAGTGAATGTATGTCCCAGTGGTACATGTGTGAGTAACTACATATGTGAAAGGCAGTATATATGTGTATTGGAGTATATAAATAGCTATAAGCGAGAGTGAGTGATTGTGATAGTGGCTGTATGGATGAGTGTGTGCTTGTATCAGTGATTGTATAAGAGCGTAACAATGTGCTAGTATTTGTATGATTAAGTGAGCTGGTGTGTGTATAACTGTATAGGTGAGTAAATGGCAGTGTGTTTAATTATTTGCATGACTGACTAGGTGTGTGAGTACCTCTATGGATGAGTGGCGGTGTTTGAGTGTCTATATAGGAGTAAGAGTGCATATGATAGTCCTGTACTGAGTGACCATAAGTATGAGTGACTGTACGGGTGAGTGAGTGGATGTGTGTGTGTAGACCTAAGAATCAGTGAGTGGGTATGTAGTTATTGGTGTTGGAGTGTCTATGGTTTTGCGAATGGCACTCTGTAATTTAGATTGGGTGTATCAAAGGTTATATTAGGGTGTGAGGAGCTGCATCAGATTATCACGTGGATGATGTCATCAGTGATGTCATTTGAGATGTCATCAGTGATGTCATCAGTGATGTCACTGACCATGTCATGAGTGATGTAATATGTGACGTCATCAGCAGTGCATTGCGGGTGCGAGTTATAGTTAGCTGAACTAACTATAACGGGGGAATTTCACGGGTTTTGTACGAGTGCAATGTCCAACTAAGTATAACTGTCCCTAAAACTTATGGTTTTTTCAGTGAATTTCAAAGGTTTTTTAAATGCTAATTTCTAACTATAACGTGTCTGAAACCTATGGTTTTTTCAGTGAATTTCAAAGGTTTTTAAAATGCTAATTTGTAACTATAACGTGCCTGAAACCTACGGTTTTTTCAGTGAATTTCAAAGGTTTTTTAAATGACAATTTTTAAATGTATTAATTTTTATATTAATTTTTTTCATACTGATTTACTACATTTTTAGAAACAATTTCTTTTACATATTTTATTTTTTAAATTACATTGTAATTACATTATACATTACATTACAAAAAATACTTTCTCAGAATGAATTACTTTAGTTTAAATACTTTGCACATAGGCAATAGACTTTTAAGTACAGTAGTTACAGTTGTTGCAATGGGCAACACATTTTCAAACACAATGCAACATTCAGCTAAATGTGAATTTCTAGTTAAATGCAATTAGTTACTTTAAGGATTACTTTTCTAACCACAGGACTGGATCCTAGATTCAGTCCTAGTACATCTCCTGTAAACAGTTGAGTAAAAGCGTTTTGGTTACACTCGTGATTTTTAAGGAATATTATTGTATTTTAAAAGTTGACACTTAGAAACTTTTTCTCATAGAATCACCAATGTTATCCTATGGAAGGAAATTCACTTAGCAGGTAAAAACTGTTATCGTTACTTTTTCTTACTCAGTGTTGGATCCTGGATCCAGCACTGGTGCATCTCCTGTAAACAGTTGAAAGAATGCGTTTAAGTCATACAGGCGATTTTTAAGGAATATTTGTAGTTTGTGAAAATCGACACTTTGAAACTTTTCTGCTGAAAACCAGACAATGGATTCCTAAGGAAGAAAATATAAGTTACTGGTAAGTACGGTTAAAATTACTTTTCAGGACCAGTACTGGGCTGAAAGATACAGCACTGAGGTCTCTCCTTATAACAGGTGAGTAAATCGGAATTCGTATTTCGGCTGATTTTAGAGGAATATTTTAAAGTTCCAAAACTCCACACTTAGAAGAATTTCCAAGTGAAACCAGTCAATGTTAGCCTATGGAAGGAAATTCAAGTTACTGGTAAGTACGGTTAAAATTACTTTTCAGGACCAGTACTGGGCTGAAAGATGCAGCACTGAGGTCTCTCCTGATAACAGGTGAGTAAATCAGAATTCGGATTTCGGCTGATTTTAGAGGAATATTTGTATGTTTCAAAAATCAACACTTAGAAACTTTTTCAGCAAAAAGCAGGCAATGATATCCTATGGAAGGAAATTCAAGTTACTGGTAAGTACGGTTAAAATTACTTTTGAGGATCAGTACTGGGCTGAAAGATGCAGCACTGAGGTCTCTCCTGATAACAGGTGAGTAAATCGGAATTCGTATTTCGGCTGATTTTAGAGGAATATTTTAAAGTTCCAAAACTCCACACTTAGAAGAATTTCCAAGTGAAACCAGTCAATGTTAGCCTATGAAGGAAATTCAAGTTACCGGTAAGTACGGTTAAAATTACTTTTGAGGATCAGTACTGGGCTGAAAGATGCAGCACTGAGGTCTCTCCTGATAACAGGTGAGTAAATCGGAATTCGTATTTCGGCTGATTTTAGAGGAATATTTTAAAGTTCCAAAACTCCACACTTAGAAGAATTTCCAAGTGAAACCAGTCAATGTTAGCCTATGGAAGGAAATTCAAGTTACTGGTAAGTACGGTTAAAATTACTTTTCAGGACCAGTACTGGGCTGAAAGATGCAGCACTGAGGTCTCTCCTGATAACAGGTGAGTAAATCAGAATTCGGATTTCGGCTGATTTTAGAGGAATATTTGTATGTTTCAAAAATCAACACTTAGAAACTTTTTCAGCAAAAAGCAGGCAATGATATCCTATGGAAGGAAATTCAAGTTACTGGTAAGTACGGTTAAAATTACTTTTGAGGATCAGTACTGGGCTGAAAGATGCAGCACTGAGGTCTCTCCTGATAACAGGTGCGTAAATTGGAATTCGTATTTCGGCTGATTTTAGAGGAATATTTTAAAGTTCCAAAACTCCACACTTAGAAGAATTTCCAAGTGAAACCAGTCAATGTTAGCCTATGAAGGAAATTCAAGTTACCGGTAAGTACGGTTAAAATTACTTTTCAGGACCAGTACTGGGCTGAAAGATGCAGCACTGAGGTCTCTCCTGATAACAGGTGAGTAAATCAGAATTCGGATTTCGGCTGATTTTAGAGGAATATTTGTATGTTTCAAAAATCAACACTTAGAAACTTTTTCAGCAAAAAGCAGGCAATGATATCCTATGGAAGGAAATTCAAGTTACTGGTAAGTACGGTTAAAATTACTTTTCAGGATTAGTACTGGGCTGAAAGATGCAGCACTGAGGTCTCTCCTGATAACAGGTGAGTAAATCGGAATTCGTAGTTCGGCAGATTTTAGAGGAATATTTGCACAATGGTGAAGGGAGGGGCGGGGTCTGAGGTGACATCTGTGCAAACGCGCCCCGTGGCGCGTTTTAGAGTTGGGGGATTAAGTCCCTTGAATCATGAGGTCCCTACGGGTCAACTAGCCCACCAGGAACCTCCAGTATGCGCCAGGGGCTGCGTTGCAGAGACAAGTACAGAGGCCACACCCCTTTTACACCTCTCTGCAACGCAGCTCTGTGGCGCTTTCTGGACGTACCTGTTGGGCTAGTTGGCCCTCAGGGACCCTCAGGATTGAAGAGGATTTAATTCCCCATCTTAAAACGCTCCACGGGGCCTGTTTGCACACATGTCACCTGAGCCCCGCCCCCTCCCTTCACCACTGTGCAAACGCGCCCGTGGCGCGTTTTAAGTCGGGGATTAACTCCCTTGAATCCTGAGGGTCCCTGGGGTGCAACTAGCCCACCATATACCTCCAAAAGCGCCATAGAGCTGCGTTGCAGAGAGTGTAAAAGGGGCGTGGCCTCTGTACACCTCTCTGCAAGGCAGCCCCTGGCGCATACTGGAGGTTCCTGGTGGGCTAGTTGGCCCCAGGGACCCCAGTATTCAAGGGGAATTGCCTCCTCTGCAAACGCGCCAGGGGCGCGTTTGCAGAGTGGTGAATGAAGGGGCGGGGCCTATGGGCCCGATCGTTTTTTTTTGTTTTTCCCTGAAGGGGGCTGTGTGGCCCCCTTCCTTTTTCCTATTTTTAGGCCCTGGAGACCCCATCCCCAGGGCCTTACCCCTTTTTTATTAAAATTAAAATAAAAAAACGGGAAGGGGGCCGCGTGGCCCCCTTCCCTGGGCCTGTATTGGCCCCGGGACCCCATCCCCCGGGCATGGCCTCTTTTTTTATTTGGAGGGGGACTGCGTGGCCCCCTCCTCAGGCCATTTAAGGCCCCGGGACCCCATCCCCGGGCCGGCCTTGCACTTTTTTTATTTTTTTCAATTTTTTTACTTTGGGGAGGGGGGCTGCGTGGCCCCCCTCCGTGGCCACTTATGGCCCCGGGTGTGATGGTGTGGGCCTCGGGGTCCTTGTCCTAGGGGCATGCGGCTTGGGGGCTACAGCCGACTACTAGGGGCCTGGAAGGGTGCTGGGCCTAGTTGCTGCATGCGCCGGCAATAAGGGGCAACCACACCTTAGATCGGGTTCACGGCGTCAGCCTCGTGCGCTGACGTCATCCTTTATTTATACTCCCCGGCCCGAGCCCGGTCCGGGGAGTTGCGGGTGGCAACGTTGTATTGCAGTGGCCGGGTGGCTCACTACATCCCATCTAACCCACGGAAAACAAAACACAAACATTGGTGCAACAAGAACCACAAACACAACGTGATACACAATGACTCTGGTTGTCGGGCCTTTCCAGCTCGGTCATCTCGCCGACGTCCTCAGCATAGAAAGTCTCTCAATTTGGTACTGGGTCGGGGGTTCCCTCGCAATCCATAATGTTGACTGCCACGACCCTCACTTTCCACCCTGTCCTCCGTGTTGGTAGGCACAACGGTGCCTGTCGCCCGGCTCTCTGGGATCTCCTCCCGCGTTGCTACTCCACTTCCAACCGGTCCGTCCATCTCTGGGGATAGCGGATGTTCCCCTTCCAGCTCGACCTCCTCTTCCGGCCAGTCCTCCACCTCTTGGTTTCTGGGGCCTTGTTCTGGGACCCTCGCTTTTTTGAACCACGACACGTTGCGTGCTACCTGTTGAGTCCCCCTCCTCGCTGTGATCATGGACCCCTTGATTTGCACCACCTTCCACAAGTCTCTTTCAAAAGGGGTCCGGAACTTTGATCCGGGATGCCGGTCTTTGATCACCACATAATCACCTTCCTGAATAGTCCCAGGTTGTGCTCTTCGTTTCCGACTCGCCCGGTCATTGTTGTGCTGTCGCCGACTCTGGGTGCCTGCCTCATCCATGGTTGCCGGCACTTCCAGCTCACTGACGGGAATACTGTCTCTCACCACTCTGTTCAAGAGTACTTCACTGGGGGCACACTTCGTGGTGCAATGAGGGGTGTTACGATATGCCCGTAGGAAACGGTGTAGGCAATTCTCTAGATGCTCCCCTTGGTCCACCCCAATTCTGATGGTCTTATTCAGAGTCCTCATGAACCGCTCCACATCCCCGTTGGCCTGCGGCCACTGTGGAGTCACTCTGCGATGTCGAATGCCATAGTGCTCCAGAAATTCCTTGAATTCCTGCCCCTGAAACGGTGGCCCATTGTCGGTTCTTATTTCCTCGGGCATTCCTAGCAGGGCGAAAACCTTCTCCAACACTGGCTGCACGCATTCGAAAGAAGTAGACGGTACCACCTCCACGACAGGAAACTTAGAGTGACTGTCAACCAGGACCACGGTATGCCGTCCCTCGGAAAACTTCCAAAATCCAGGCTCACATGACCCCACGGCACCTTGCTGGGCCCTTCCGTGATCACCGGGGTGACAGGTGGATCGGATCCCGTGATCAAACATGCATGGCATCCTCGCACCTTCTCCACGACCATCTGGTCCACTCCCGGGAACCACACCTTCGCTCTCAGCCTGGCCTTTGTTTTCTCAACACCCTGGTGTCCCTGGTGCGCCAGCTCTACGATCCTTCCCTGAGACGTGCCGGGATTACCAGACGAGTGCCTCTCAGGATGAGCCCTTGTCCGGACTCGCTGAGCTCCTCCCGACACCTCCAAATGCTCTCCCAGTATTCCTTATCGTCATCGGCTGGGCGTTCCGCTCCTTGTAAGAACCATTTCCACCGGTGGTCTTGCAGAGTTCTTTTCACCACCTGTAGGCACCGGTCCTGTCCTGTCGCCTCAATGAGCTCTTCGATGGTCACTGCCTGCGGGCACGCCTCCTCCACGATTAATCGTATGAACGACTCGGTACCTTCGTCCACCTCCCCTTGCTCCCAGTACCTTGAGCCAGGGGATGTCGTGACAGATAGTCTGCGGGATTGTTGACCCCAGGGCGATACTCCACGCCAAACCGGTAATGCTGAATTTGGACAGCCCAGCGTTCAATCCGAGGCGGCCCATTCCGTGCTGTGCCCGAAAATATTGGGACCAATGGCTTGTGATCGGTTACCACGGTGAATCTGTGCCCACAGAGGTAGATGTCGAAATGTTGGCACGCCCACCGAATAGCCAGCGCCTCCCTCTCGATTTGGGCGTATCTTGTTTCCACTGCGGTGAGCGCCCGGCTGGCATAGGCAATGGGAACCCAGTCCCCTGCCCATTCTTCTGGAGCAATACTGCGCCCAACCCAACGGGGCTAGCGTCCACAATGAGTTCCGTGGATGCTCCCGGCTGAAAATATGCAACGGTGGCCCCTGTTACCAATGCCTTCTTGATGTCGTCGAATGCTCGTGCTTCTTCATCCGTCCACCTCCAGGGCGTTTCTTTCTTTGTCAGTCTTCGGAGGGGTTCCGATAGCGTCGCCAAATGCGGAATAAACCGGCCACAATAATTAGCCATGCCCAGAAAGCTTCTGACTTCGGACTGAGTCTGCGGGATCGCTGCCGTTCGAATGGCTTCCACCTTCCCCGGATCCACCTGCAAGCCTCGGGCAGAGAACCTGTAGCCGAAGAATTCCACTTCCTTGGCGTAGAAATCACATTTGGCTCGGTGTAATGTTAGGCCCTGCTCCACTAATCTCTTTAGTGTGGCTCGCAGTCGCACGTGGTGTTCTTCCAACGACTTGGAGAATATCAGTATGTCGTCACTGACATTGAGTACCCCCACTAATCCGGACAACGCCTCCTCACGGCATCCTGAAATACTTCCGCTGCTGAGGACACTCCAAAGCTCAGGCGCTTGAAACGTCGCAGGCCTACGTGTGTTGAGAAGGTCGTGATGTACCGACTCTTCTCGGCCAGCACCAGCTGATGGTATCCAGAATTGAGGTCCACTTTGGAGAACCACTGTGCTCCGTTAATGTCCGCCACAATCTCATCGATGGTTGGTGTTATGTGCCTCTCCCTCCGTATTGCTTTGTTGGGCAGCCGCATGTCCACACACAACCTGATGGCTCCCGGCTGTTTGGGCTTGGGCGCAATTACCAACGGGGACACCCACGGGGTGGGTCCTGACACTTTTTCAATCACCCCTTCTCTCTCTAGCCGCTCTAATTCCTCTTCCACCAGCGGCCGCAAGTGGAAAGGCACCCTCCGATGTCTGAGTGCTATTGGCTTGACAGTGTCGTCAATGTGTAGTTGAACTTCTACCCCTTTCAAACGCCCCAGCCCTCTGAACAGCTCCGGGAATTCACTTAACACCGTTTCGGCTTGAGACTGGTGGATATGTCTGGCAAACATTATCAATCCTAAATCTTCCGCCGTGTGGCCACTCAGCAGAGACCCAGCCCTGTCGCACGTAACATAGAACCTGGCACATGTCGTTCTCTCTTTGTGCTTGACCTCCGCGTTTATGACACCTTGCAAACGAATGGGTGTGTGGCCTCCATATGTGAGGATCTTCGCGGTCGTCGCTATCAACCTTGGCCGGGGTCTTAATTCGCCGTACTGCGCGGCGTCTAGAATGTTCACCGACGCCCCTGTGTCAATGAGTGTCCGTATGCAGTTATTGCCAATCCAGACTTGGCACATTGGTGGCGGCCTCCTCGTGGTGTTTACCCCTCTCACATTAGATATCACGAACACGTTCTCCTCCTCTTCGTCCTCCGCCACCGCCAGCTTTTGACACCGGCTATCGAGGTCTTCCACTTCCTGGACATTCCTGGCATGTCTCTGACCTTGTGTCCCTCTCGTCCGCGTCACTTCCGAGTTTGCCCCACCTCGGCATACTTTCGCGAAGTGGCCATACCTGTTGCATTTCAGGCACTGTCTCCCTTGCGCCGGGCATCCCCTCTGGGAGTGCATAGCCAGCCCGCAATTCTTGCAACCCTTGCCGTTCGGACGGTCTCCCGCCCCGGGCACCTAGTACCCCCCTCGGGCATACGACTTCCGGATAGCGTCCACCCTTTCCTCCTTGATTGGAATCGGGTATGTGGGTTGAACTGTCCCTGACTTTCTGGCCAGTGCCTCCTCCATTGCCCCTGCGCGTACATCTGCCAGTTCATGCGACCGTCCCAGGACCAAAATGTCATCCAGTGAGATCCCTGGTTACCGTAATATGAGCTTCCGTAACTCGAGTGACTTGCACCCCACGATGAGTTGTGCCCTTGTCTCAAATTGGCGATCAATCCCTGAGCACGTGCTCGCCAGTTTACGCAGGCGCGCGAAAAACATGTCCACAGATTCATCCTCCCTCTAGTGGAGAAGTGTGGCTCAATGGTTAGAGCGGCAGACCCTGATGCAGAGATCTGGCCCGGGACCAGGGTTCAATTCCCACCTCAGCGGGTCTTGGGCTCAATTTCCTCGGACCTGATAATTCTCGCCTCGGTGCCTATTCTAATCATGGGTCCCACTCTGCAACTCTGGGCAATAGCTTGCTTAATCTCCACAACGGCCCCACCAGCGCTGGGATGCCTGCCTTCACCTTGGGGGTGCCCAGGAGTGGACATTTCACAGGGAAAAGCCAGGAAGGGTTCCACAGCGGTATGCGTACAGCGCCAGGACACCCCTTTGGGGGTATAAGTGCGCTTTACAAGTACGAATTTCATTTCATTTCTGCTTGGCTTGGCGCAATTTGAAATGTTCGAAATCTGGGTTAACTTGTGGATCAAAATGTCTATTCAGGGCTCTCACCGCCTTCTCATAGTCACTGCCATCTCCTGTGTCGGGCAGGTCCTGGAAGAGGTCATACAGTTCATCCCCTCCCATCAGGAGCATCGTCGACCTCTTACCTGCGTTATCAGTTTCCCTAGTAGCCACAAAGTAGTTGTCCAACTGACCCAACCATTTGCGCCACCGTGGCGCCGCCGTCGCCGGATCAGCCAGTTGACTGAATTCTGGGAGGGCCTTAACAGCCATCCTCCCCGGCCGGTGCCCAACCGCCCCTGCGTCCTGGGGCACAGCCCCCTCTGCCGCAACCACGGGCGTAGTCATCCTGGGGGCGGACCTTCCGCTGCTTCGCACATGCACAGCTCCCTGTGTGCACTGTGTGCACCTTCAGACGGGGCACTCAGCCTTTCACCCCACGGCCTGTGTCTGGTGGGGCACCCCTTATGGGGTTGCAGCGTCGCTCTCCCGGCCTCCTCGGGGCCTGCTACACCGCCGTGTCACTCCTGCCTCACTCGCAGGTCCCTCCTGCTGCCGCGAGCGCTTCACGCTCCTCGTCGTGTCGGCAGGCCGTGCCCTTTCCAGCGCACACCCGTACTCTCCCTGCTGCAGCAGATGCGGGGCCCACACTCGGCGCGCCTATCACGGGCGGCTCGACCACCGCCTTAGCACCTCCCCCGCAATGCTCTTCGCACCCTATCTGGCACTCCTCTTACCGCACCACGGCAGGCGGCGATTGACACACCACCCTCTCGCCGTCACGCTCTTCACCTCACGCGCCGCCACCGGCATTCACCGCGGGCAGCAAGCGCGGAGCGACACGCGTGGTTCCTCCTCCGTACTCGTCGCCAGTGTGATGGTGTGGGCCTCGGGGTCCTTGTCCTAGGGGCATGCGGCTTGGGGGCTACAGCCGACTACTAGGGGCCTGGAAGGGTGCTGGGCCTAGTTGCTGCATGCGCCGGCAATAAGGGGCAACCACACCTTAGATCAGGTTCACGGCGTCAGCCTCGTACGCTGACGTTGTCCTTTATTTATACTCCCCGGCCCGAGCCCGGTCCGGGGAGTTGCGGGTGGCAACGTTGTATTGCAGTGGCCGGGTGGCTCACTGCACCGGGGACCCCATCCCCCGGGGCCCGGCCTCTCGTTGGGGACTGTGGGGGGGTCCCCAAGCCCCCCACAGTCCCGCCGGCTCCCCGTGTCCTACGGGAGCCGGCATTGCTTACACATGGGGAGCTGCTAAGATGCAGCTCCCCATGTGGAAAGCAGTCGGCTTTGGATATTGGAAGAGAGAGCAGGTTTCCTGCTCTCTCTTCCAATATCCAAGCAAGTTTGCAATGACAGGACGGAGCCGCGAGGCTCCCGTCCTGTCATTGCAAACAGCAGTGTCCCGGGGGTAGGCACCCGGGACACTGCAGGAGCCGGCCCTGGGGGTGGCGGTCCCCAGGGCCACCACAGGCTCCAGGAGGGGGCCGCGCGGCCCCCTCCCTACATTTTGAAAGCCCCGGGAGGTGGTGGTCCTCGGGCTTGGGGTCCAAAACGGACCCCCATTGTAATTTTTCTTAGTGCCCCGGGAGGTGGTGGTCCCCGGGGCGTGTGGGGCTGGAGCCCCCACACAGGTTTTTGTTAAATAAAAAGAAGCCCCGGGAGGTGGCAGTCTCGGGGCTGCGGGAGGGCTCAGAGCCCTCCCGCACCATTATACATAAAGCCCCGGGGGTGGTGGTCCCCGGGCTTGGGGGCCCTTAGAGGCCCCCACACATAAAATTAACCCCCCAGCATGCCCCCGGGACTTGGCCCACCCGGCGGCCAATTAACATCGAAGCGCGGAGACCGCGCTTCGATTTTTTATTTTCGGCAGGATTTGCGCACCCTGAGCGCATCCTGCCGATTTAAAAAAAAATATATTTTTTGCCCAGGGGGTCCTTGTGGGACCCCTGAGCAAACCCAGGGGTCAGGGTGTTTCTACCCTGCTCCCTTTGTGCGCTTTGCGCACTTAGTTTCTGTCCCTCGGTTCTACCGAGGGACAAAATGGCTGCCAACATTTCCTGAATCGGAATGTTGACAGCCAGCTGACAGCCAATTAACATGCAGCTCGTGATCGGGACGGTGCGCGCAGGGTGCGCTCAGGGTGCGCGAATCCTCCGTGCCCATAGATATCACTATCTTTTACTTTTGATTTTCTCAGCAACTACTGAACGGATTTACACCATTTAACAAAAGGGTTCTTTCTGAACCAAGAACTACCTCTTTGCCAAATTTGGTGTAATTCCGTTCAGCAGTTCGGGCTGTAGCCGTGTCTAAAGTATCCTATGGAAAATTGCATGGGGAAAACGCGTTTTGGGACCACCCTTTTTCTCGGCCCCCGCTTGACGAATCCCCCGAGACTTTCAGGGTAGGAGCGGACCGGAGCGGGCCACAAAGTTTGAAAATTTTGCGAAGATACGTCAACCGGCAAGAGAGTTATTTCAAATAGAATGTCGCGGATTTCCTATGGATAATAGCTTGTAACTATAACTATCTAGTGGCGACCGCCAGTAGATAATATATATATATATATATATATATATATATAGTTCACTTCTCCAATACCCATAGAGAAAGAGGGAGGCACACGACTGCAAGCATCCAATCTATTTATTTTTGCCAGGTCATAACACAAAGAGTGCCTCCCCGACGCGTTTCGGTCTCCTGACCTTATTCATGGGTGTAACAGGCAAAACAACTTTTCATGTGACTACTGTCCTTTATACCAACAGTACTTCTGATTCGCCAGCCAATCGGAAATGCGAATGATGCATTATGGTCTGAATAGAAAATCAAAACAATCATGTTTTATAAACAGCAATCTGACTGGAATACATCTTTAGGTGTAAATGTCACAGTTCTTGTAATTACTTTCAATCAATTCACTTTGGTCATGTCCATAAAACAATCACTTTGCTTGCTGTCCCATGTATAGCCCTACTCCAATGGCAAACACGGGCCCTCTACGCAGTAGAATCTGCGGCAGCACAAGTCACCTACAATCCTCCAGGAGACACAGTGCTGACATTTGTGAGGTGGTGCCGCCCCGTACCGGCGTTGGGCTACGCCGTCAAATATATAGTTCACTTCTCCAATACCTACAGAGAAAGAGGGAGGCACACGACTGCAAGCATCCAATCTATTTATTTTTGCCAGGACATATCACAAAGAGTGCCTCTCCGACGTGTTTTGGTCTCCTGACCTTATTCATGGGTGTAACAGGCAAATCAACTTGTCATGTGACTGCTGTCCTTTATACCAACGATACTTCTGATACGCCAGCCAATCGGAATTGCGAATGATGCATTATGGTCTAAATAGTAAATCAAAACAATCATATTTTATAAACAGCAATCCGACTGGAATACATCTTTATGTATAAATGTTACAGTTCTTGTAATTGCTTTCAATCAATTCACTTTGGTCATGTCCATAAAACAATCACTTTGCTTGCTGTCCCATGTATAGCCCTACTCCAAAGGCAAACACGGGCCCTCTAAGCAGTAGAATCCGCGGCAGCACAAGTCACCTACAATCCTCCAGGCGACACAGTGCTGACATTTGCAAGGTGGTGCCGTCCCCTACCGGCATTGGGTTACGCCGTCAAATATATAGTTCACTTCTCCAATACCCACAGAGAAAGAGGGAGGCACACGACTGCAAGCATCCAATCTATTTATTTTTGCCAGGACATAACACAAAGAGTGCCTCCCCGACGCGTTTTGGTCTGCTGACCTTATTCATGGGTGTAACAGGCAAATCAACTTGTCATGTGACTGCTGTCCTTTATACCAACGGTACTTCTGATACGCCAGCCAATCGGAATTGCGAATGATGCATTATGGTCTAAATAGAAAATCAAAACAATCATGTTTTATAAACAGCAATCCGACTGGAATACATCTTTAGGTATAAATGTCACGGTTCTTCTAATTACTTTCAATCAATTCACTTTGGTCATGTCCATAAAACAATCACTTTGCTTGCTGTCCCATGTATAGCCCTACTCCAAAGGCAAACACGGGCCCTCTACGCAGTAGAATCTGCGGCAGCACAAGTCACCTACAATGCTCCAGGCGACAGAGTGCTGACATTTGTGAGGTGGTGCCACCCCGTACCGGCGTTGGGCTATGCCGTCAAATATATAGTTCACTTCTCCAATACCTACAGAGAAAGAGGGAGGCACACGACTGCAAGCATCCAATCTATTTATTTTTGCCAGGACATATCACAAAGAGTGCCTCTCCGAAGTGTTTCGGTCTCCTGACCTTATTCATGGGTGTAACAGGCAAATCAACTTGTCATGTGACTGCTGTCCTTTATACCAAGGGTACTTCTGATACACCAGCCAATCAGAATTGCGAATGATGCATTATGGTCTAAATAGAAAATGAAAACGATCATGTTTTATAAACAGCATTCCGACTGGGATACATCTTTAGGTATAAATGTCACAGTTCTTGTAATTACTTTCAATCAATTCACTTTGGTCATGTCCATAAAACAATCACTTTGCTTGCTGTCCCATGTATAGCCCTACTCCAAAGGCAAACACGGGCCCTCTACGCAGTAGAATCTGTGGCAGCACAAGTCACCTACAATCCTCCAGGTGACACAGTGCTGACATTTGCGAGGTGGTGCCGTCCCGTATCGGAGTTGGGCTACGCCGTCAAATATATAGTTCACTTCTCCAATACCCACAGAGAAAGAGGGAGGCACACGACTGCAAGCATCCAATCTATTTATTTTTGCCAGGACATAACACAAAGAGAGCCTCCCCGGCGTGTTTCGGTCTCCTGACCTTACTCATGGGTGTAACAGGCAAATCAACTTGTCATGTGACTGCTGTCCTTTATACCAACGGTACTTCTGATACAGCAGCCAATCCGAATTGCGAATGATGCATTATGGTCTAAATAGTAAATCAAAACAATCACATTTTATAAACAGCAATCCGACTGGAATACATCTTTAGGTATAAATGTCACAGTTCTTGTAATTGCTTTCAATCAATTCACTTTGGTCATGTCCATAAAACAATCACTTTGCTTGCTGTCCCATGTATAGCCCTACTCCAAAGGCAAACACGGGCCCTCTAAGCAGTAGAATCCGCGGCAGCACAAGTCACCTACAATCCTCCAGGCGACACAGTGCTGACATTTGCGAGGTGGTGCCGTCCCCTGCCGGCGTTGGGCTACACCGTCAAATATATAGTTCACTTCTCCAATACCCACAGAGAAAAAGGGAGGCACACGACTGCAAGCATCCAATCTATTTATTTTTGCCAGGACATAACACAAAGAGTGCCTCCCGACGCGTTTTGGTCTCCTGACCTTATTCATGGGTGTAACAGGCAAATCAACTTGTCATGTGACTGCTGTCCTTTATACCAACGGAACTTCTGATACGCCAGCCAATCGGAATTGCGAATGATGCATTATGGTCTAAATAGAAATTGCAACTCCGATTGGCTGGCATATCAGAAGTGCCATTGGTATAAAGGACAACAGTCACATGACAAGTTGATTTGCCCGTAACATCCATGAATATGGTCAGGTGACCGAAACGCGTCGGGGAGGCACTCTTTGTGTTATGCCCTGGTGAAAATAAACGGATTGGATGCTTGCAGTCGTGTGCCTCTCTCCTTCTCTGTGGGTATTGGAGAACTAAACTATATATATATTCACTGAAAAAACCATAGGTTTCAGGCACGTTATAGTTAGAAATTAGCATTTAAAAAACCTTAGAAATTCACTGAAAAAACCATAGGTTTCAGGGGCGTTATAGTTAGTTGGACATTTCACTCGTAAAAAACCATAGAAATTCCCCTGTTATAGTTAGTTCAGCTAACTATAACTTGCGCGCCCTCAATGCACTGCTGATGACGTCACATATTACATCACTCATGACATGGTCAGTGACATCACTCATGACATCACTGATGACATCTCAAATGACATCACTGATGACATCACTGATGACATCATCCTTGTGATAGAGTGGCAGACCTCCTCTCACCCTAATATAACCTTTGATACACACACTCAAAAATACAAACTAACATTTTCGAAACAATGGACATACCAATACCAGTTACAACACACCTATTCAGTAATTCCAAGATCTACACACACATCCACTCATTCACCAACAGTCCCTATACAGTCACTCATACATGTACTCACTCATCATATGTACTCATACACCTATACATCCTGTTACACACCGCCACTCATCCATAGAGTTACTCACACACATAGTCACACATGCAAACAAAGTATCAAACATCCATTTACTTGCATATACAGTTATACACACACTACCACACTTACTTCTACAGAAACTTACACATACTTACTCTCTTAAACAATCACTTATAGAAACACCTACTTATTTGTACAGGAACTCTTCCAATCTCACTCTCACATATACTCACTTATATACACCAATACTCACATATACTAGTTTAAAACATATGTAGTTACTCATAAAGACACTATTGAGACAGTCATTCACTCACTAACACACCCATACACATACTCATCCACCTATACAGTCCTGCACACATGCTGTCTTCAACACATACAAACAGTGAGTCACTCATTCATGCATCTATGCACTAAGTAATACCCCCACCGAACCATACAGACACTCAGACACTCATACTGATACTCAAAAACCAACTAATAACCCATTTAGACACTCATGTAGCTACTCACCAACCCATGCAGCCACTTATACACAAAGTGAGAGACTGATACAGATATTTTCATATTTAAACATTACTCACTAACCCATGTATTCACTAAGATACACTTAGTCAGTTATACAATCAATTTTACAAAAAAATCATCCATTTAGACACTTATATACCCATTTATTCTTCCATCGACCTTGAGATATACATATATAAAACATATTTAATTTTCAGAAAAACACACATTCACTGGATGATGTCATCAGTGATGTCATCAGTGATGTCATTTGAGATGTCATCAGTGATGTCATGAGTGATGTCACTGACCATGTCATGAGTGATGTAATATGTGACATCATCAGCAGTGCATTGCGGTGCGCACGAGTTATAGTTAGCTGAACTAACTATAACGGGGGAATTTCTATGGTTTTGTACGAGTGAAATGTCCAACTAACTATAACACCCCTGAAACCTATGGTTTTTTCAGTGAATTTCTAATGTTTTTTAAATGCTAATTTCTAACTATAACGTGCCTGAAACCTATGGTTTTTTCAGTGAATTTCGAAGGTTTTTTAAATGCTAATTTCTAACTATAACGTGCCTGAAACCTATGGTTTTTTCAGTGAATATATATATATTTATTATACTATGTATACATGTGAAAATGTCTCGGTCCCCTATTTGCCTCGGTGGCACGGAAAAAATGGGTGGAACTGACGTCAGCACGCCGACGAGGTCCTCTTATGGCTCCGATGACGTCATACGGTGTCGCGAGCGGAGCCGTGCTCGTTGACGTGGGAGAGCTAGGAAAGAATTTCCGTGGAATGCTGGTGGAGGGGATATTCACCTAAGTGTTCAGGCTAGTCCTTTGGGAGCAACTGTTTATGTTGCCACTCCAGAAACCGAAACCAGTGATCCGAGGGCAGAGGCCCTGCAGATGGCACACGAGGTGGGGTGCCCAGTCGTGTGCACCGGCGGGGCAGCAAAGTGACAAGCACCACAACCCACAAAAAAGGTAACGAGGGCACTGAATAACACAGGATCTTCTCTTTGTATCTGGCAGGAACAACGAAGTTAAAATGCCCTAGTACCAAAATGTAGAATTAGTGCTACAACGGTCTTCAATAGGACCTGCGATGCCGCTTCTGCCTCCCGTACCCTGGAGGCGGCACATGGGTCACGCGGTACGGTCATACTGCGGTGGGACGCACACTCGTTGACCTCTCATGGCACTGCTCCACACTTCAGGGAGGACGCTTGCCATTAGCTATGTTTTCTGCTGACATGTCGCGCCGGCCCCGTCCAACAACAGAACTCCTTTAGATCCAAACAGACTCTTCCACTCCCTCACCGGAAGTGAAACCAGGCCTAGCGGACACTTTCACAATACAACAGCTGGGAATGCACTTTTCGGTAAAAAAAACACATTCCTTCCTCCTAATTAATCAAATAAACGTCTCACTGAAGAACAGGGGCCAGCTTCGATCGGTAAACAGCCGTTACAACGACTTTTTACTTTGCGATACCATTACAACGCATGCATTACCACGCATGCATTGTACATCACGAAGTCATTACTACGCATTTTTTAGAACGCATGGTCATTTACCACGCATGCCTTTACAACGAATTTTGTTGTAAAGGTATGTATGGTAAATGACCATGCGTTCTAAAAACATGTAGACGATCCATGTCGTTGTAAGGAAACAGAGGCTGTTCCGTTTCCTCACAACGACGTGCACCGCCCCTCAGAGATGACGTGAAGCAGGAACCACGAGGAGAGAGGAACCATGAGGAGAGAGAGGTAAGGGGGATTGGGCATGGGGTGGGGGTTTCTTTTCTAGGGTTTAGGGTAGTGCAGTGGTGTTTGGGTGGTGTAGGGGGTCATGCTGGGGGTAGTGTTTTAGGGTTTAGGGTAGTGCAGTGGTGTTTGGGTAGTGTAGGGGGTTGTGCTGGGGGTAGTGTTTTAGGGTTTAGGGTAGTGCAGTAGTGTAGGGGGTCGTGCTGGGGGTAGTGTTTTAGGGTTTAGGGTAGTGCAGTGGTGTTTGAGTAGTGTAGGGGGTCATGCTGGTGGTAGTGTTTTAGGGTTTAGGGTAGTGCAGTGGTGTTTGTGTAGTGTAGGGGGTCATGCTGGGGGTAGTGTTTTATGGTTTAGGGTAGTGCAGTAGTGTTTGGGGAGTGTAGGGGGTCGTGCTGGGGGTAGATTTAGGGTTTAGGGTAGTGCAGTGGTATTTGGGTAGTGTAGGGAGTCGTGCTGGGGGTAGTGTTTTAGGGTTTAGGGTAGTGCAGTGGTGTTTGTGTAGTGTAGGCGGTTGTGCTGGGGGTAGTGTTTTAGGGTTTATGTTAGTGCAGTGGTGTTTGGGTAGTGTAGGGGGTAGTGCTGGGGTAGTGTTTTAGAGTTTAGGGCAGTGCAGTGGTGTTTGTATAGTGAAGGGGGTCATGCTGTGGGTAGTGTTTTAGGGTTTAGGGTAGTGCAGTCGTGTTTGTGTAGTGTAGGGGGTCGTGTTTTAGGGTATAGGGTAGTGCAGTGGTGTTTGGGTAGTGTAGGGGGTCGTGCTGGGGTAGTGTTTTAGGGTTTAGGGCAGTGCAGTGGTGTTTGGGTAGTGTATGGGGTCATGCTGCGGTTAGTGTTGTAGGGTTTAGGGTAGTGCAGTGGTGTTTGGGTAGTGTAGGGGGTCGTGCTGGGGGTAGTGTTTTAGGGTTTAGGGTAGTGCAGTGGTGTTTGTGTAGTGTGGGAGGTCATGCTGGGGGTATATTTAGGGTTTAGTGTAGTGCAGTGGTGTTTGGGTAGTGTAGGGAGTCGTGCTGGGGGTAGTGTTTTAGGGTTTAGGGTAGTGCAGTGGTGTTTGGGTAGTGTAGGGAGTCATGCTGGTGGTAGTGTTTTAGGGTTTAGGGTAGTGCAGTTATGTTTGGGTAGTGTAGGGTGTCGTGCTGGGGGTAGTGTTTTAGGGTTTAGGGTAGTGCAGTGGTGTTTGGGTAGTGGAGGGGTAGTGTTTTAGGGTTTAGGGTAGTGCGCCCAACCAGCCACAATATCCGTGGACAAAGGGGATCCTGACTCTTTGGAACGCTCCGTCAATTGAATAATTTGGGTCAAGGGCCCTACCACGTCCAGGACCTATCAATTCCTTTCTTGGGATCCCTCATATACTTGTTGAAAAAGGTACATAGTTTCTCATCAATTTCAGGCGTGTGTGCCACCTTCCCCTTCAGTGAGGGCCTGGGGCATTCTCCCCTCATCCTATTCCTGACCTCCCTTTCAAGGGGTTGATGGATTTTCCCCACCACATACTCTGCCACTTTGGCGTCAGGTGTCCACTCTGCCGACCTAGGATGGTAAATTTGGGTAGGCTCGAACATGTCCGAGTGGACCCCGTCCCCAACCAGGGACTGAGAGGAGTGGGACTCTAGACGCCAGGGACGCCCCGAGTCCTTATCCTCATCGGAGGAGAAATCGTCCTCCGATACACCCTCTCCCTCTAAGGGAAACCCGCCGTCGGGGTCTACAATAGTGGTGACAGTGTTGCAATTTTCTACGGGCCCCTCCTCCTCCCGGCAGGGTGCATGTTTTTGCGTTCGCGCACTCTTGAGGAAGGTCTCCGTAAGTTTATCAAATCCTTCCAAGTGCCCCGCGTTATGCTTAACGGCCCTTTTATTCCCCATCTGGGAGCTACTTGGACCCGCCACCACCAGATCTGGGTCACTGAACACCCCAGGGATGCTTTTCGCCAGCTTATCAACCTGATCCCTAAGAGGAGCCAGCGCCCTAGAAATAGCCAGAGAGAGGGCTTGGTCCACTGCTGGAGAGAGAAGTTGGGGGGCCATTCCTCCTCCACTTCCTGGTAGGAGGAGTAAAAATGGTCTTCTGGAGAAGACATGATAGCAGAGGGTGTGAGCACAGAACAAATGCCCTTAAAATCCTTAAGACAGCCCCCTCGCCGGTCCTCCAACAGCTGGGCTTTCCCCGAAGCTGTTATAAGAATAGACTCAATCAATCAATCAATCACAGAATTTGTAGAGCGCACTACTTACCCGCGAGGGTCTCAAGGCGCTGGGGAGAAAAAAAGGGGGGGTGCTGCTACTGGTCGAACAACCAGGTCTTGAGTAGCCTCCTGAAGGTCAGCAGGTCTTGGGTCTGTCGTAGGCTTAGTGGAAGGGTGTTCCAGGTCTTGGCGGCGAGGTGGGAGAAGGATCTGCCGCCGGTGGTTGTTCTTCGAATGCGAGGGACGGTGGCGAGGAGAGGTCGGCGGAGCGGAGCTGGCGGTTGGGGACGTAGAAGAAGAGTCGTCTGTTGAGGTAGGCTGGGCCAGTCTTGTGGAGTGCCTTGTGTGCGTGGATGAGGAGTTTGAAGGAGATTCTTCTGTCGACGGGGAGCCAGTGCAGGTTCCTCAGGTGGGGGGTGATGTGGCTGTGGCGTGGTACATCGAGGATCAGGCGTGCGGAGGCGTTTTGTATGCGTTGCAGTCGCTTGATGAGCTTGGCCGGGGCTCCCGCGTAGAGGGCGTTCCCATAGTCAAGTCTGCTACTGACGAGGGCCTGGGTGACTGTTCTTCTTGTATCTGTCGGGATCCACCTGTAGATCTTGCGAAGCATGCGGAGGGTGTTGAAGCAGGAGGAGGAGACTGCGTTGACTTGCTTGGCCATGGAGAGCGTTGAGTCGAGGATGACTCCCAGGTTGCGTGCGTGGTCGGTGGGTGTCGGGGCTGCTCCCAGTGTCGTTGGCCACCAGGAGTCATCCCAGGCTGAGGGGTTGGAGCCGAAGATGAGGACCTCTGTCTTGTCCGTGTTCAGCTTTAGTCGGCTGATCTTCATCCAATCGGCGACAGCCTTCATTCCTTCATGGAGGTTGGATTTGGCGGCGAGGGGGTCCTTGGTGAGGGAGAGGATCAGTTGAGTGTCGTCGGCGTAGGAGATTATGTTGAGGTCGTGCTGTCTGGCGATCCGTGCGAGCGGGGCCATGTAGATGTTGAACAGTGTTGGGCTGAGGGATGATCCCTGGGGTACGCCGCAGATGATCTCGGAGGCTTCGGATCGGAATGGTGGGAGGCGGACTCTCTGGGTTCTGCCGGCGAGGAAGGAGGTGGCCCATTCCAGGGCCTTGTCTCGGATCCCTGCGTCGTGGAGGCGTGCGCGTAGAGTGCGGTGGCAGACAGTGTCGAAGGCGGCGGAGAGGTCCAGCAGGATGAGGGCTGCGGTCTCACCGTTGTCCAGCAGGATCCTGATGTCGTCGGTGGCGGTGATGAGGGCCGTCTCAGTGCTGTGGTTGCTGCGGAACCCTGTTTGGGATGGGTCCAGGATGCTGTTTTCTTCGAGGTATCGGGTTAGCTGTTTGTTGACGATCTTCTCGATGACCTTGGCTGGGAACGGAAGCAGGGAGATGGGCCGGAAGTTCTTGAGGTCTCTCGGGTCCGCCTTGTGTTTTTTGAGTAGGGCGTTGATCTCTGCGTGTTTCCAGCTCTCTGGGAAGGTCGTGGTCTCGAAGGAGAGATTGATAACGTTGCACAGGTGGGGTGCGATGGAGCTGCTGGCTTTGTTGAAGATGTGGTGCGGGAAAGGGTCTGACGGGGAGCCGGAGTGTATTGTGCTCATGGTCTTGATGGTGTCATCGATGTTCACGCTGGCCCAGGCTGGCAGGGGGGTCATGGTCGATGGTGTGTGGCGGGTCTGGTGCATCGATCTTAGTTGGGGCTGTCTGGGTGTTGAAGCTGTCGTGGATGTCGGCGAACTTGCGGTGGAAGAAGGTGGCGAGGGAATCGCACAGGGCTTGCGACGGCGGGATGTGGTTGGTGTTGGAGCTGGGGTTGGAGAGTTCCTTCACGATGTTGAAGAGCTCCTTGCTGTTGTGTGCGTTGTTGTCGAGGCGGTCTTTGAAGGAGATTCTCTTGGCGGACTTGATGAGGTGGTGGTGGTTACGGATGGCGTCTTTGTGGGCTGCGTGGCTGTCCGGTGTCTTATCACTGTGCCATTTCTTCTCTAGTTTCCGGCAGGTACGCTTGGAAACTAGGAGTTCCGAGGTGAACCAGCTGGCTCTTTTGGTGGTGTCACTGTAGGTGAGTTTTTTCAGCGGGGCGAGGGTGTTGGCACAGTCGTCTATCCATCGTCTGAGGTTGCAGGCAGCGTCGTCGGTGTTGGATGGGTCGGAGGGAGGGCTGAGAGCGAGGTTTGCCCGTAGTTGGTCTTCGGTGACTTTGCTCCAGCAGCGGCGTGGGATCTGTTGGGTTCGGTGGTGTGTGGTAGGTTTCTGGAACGTGAAATGGATGCAGCGGTGGTCGGTCCAGAGGAGTTCCGTGGTGTGGCTGAAGGAGACGTGGGAGCTTGAGGAGAAGATGGGGTCAAGCGTGTGGCCGGCGGAATGGGTCGGTGTTGTGACGAGCTGGCTCAGACCGAGGTTGGCGAGGTTGTCGATCAGGGTGGTGGAGTTGCTGTCGTTGTTGTTCTCCAGGTGAAAGTTCAGGTCTCCGAGGAGGATGTAGTCGGTAGAGGTCAGGGCGTGCGTGCTGATGAAGTCGGCGATGGAGTCGCTGAACTGGGGTCGGGCCCAGGGGGTCTGTAGACAAGGGTGCCTCTAAGGGTGGTGTTGGGGTCCGTGTGGATCTGGAAGTGCATGTGTTCGGCGGTGCTGAGAGTGTCGTCGGTGCTGGTCGAGACCCTGATGGTGTTCTTGTGGACGATGGCGATTCCTCCTCCTACTGCGTTGATGCGGTCTCTACGGGTGATCTTATAGCCGTCTGGGATGGCTATGTCGGGGGCGGAGGAGTTGTTCATCCAGGTCTCTGTCAGGAAGGCGACGTCTGGTGATGATGTGTCGAGCAGGTCCCAGAGCTCGACGGCGTGTTTGCGTGCAGAGCGGGTGTTCAGTAGGATGCATCGGAGGTGGTTGAGGTACTTCTTGGCGGGCGCTTCGGTGGCTCTGAGGCTGGTGTAGCTGCAGTTCCGGCAGGTGAAGGGACCATGGGTGCGTTTCGGGGCGGCCTTGAAGCAGTTGGTCGTCCGTCCGGGGTTGAGAGCGTGGAGTGTGGTGGCATCGTATCGGCGTCGGTCCTCGAGGCTGGAGCGGGGGGCGCACGGCCCAGGGGTTCTGGCGCTGGGCGCGGTCCAGGTGCGGACGGGCACAGACGGACTTGCCTTAGGCGCGCCTTCGGCGCGCCAGCGGCGCGGCCGCGCAGCAGCCGCCATATATGGGGAGGTGGGAGGGAGGAGCAGCTGGGAGGCGGGAGGCAGGGGCAGCGAATGGGCAGTCAGGGGGGCGGGGACGCAGGGGACGCAGCGGCGGGAGTGGAGAGAGGCAACGAGGGGTACAGAAAGCAAAACTGGACACAGAAAATGGGGGCAACGAGGGGTACAGAAAGCAAAACTGGACACAGAAAATGGGGGCAACGAGGGGTACAGAAAATGGGGGCAACGAGGGGGAACAGAAGGCAAAACTGGACACAGAAAATGGGGGCAACGAGGGGTACAGAAAGCAAAACTGGACACAGAAAATGGGGGCAATGAGGGGTACAGAAAGCAAAACTGGACACAGAAAATGGGGGCAACGAGGGGTACAGAAAGCAAAACTGGACACAGAAAATGGGGGCAACGAGGGGTACAGAAAGCAAAACTGGACACAGAAAATGGGGGCAACGAGGGGGAACAGAAGGCAAAACTGGACACAGAAAATGGGGGCAACGAGGGGGAACAAAAGGCAAAGTTGGGCTCAGAAAATGGGGGCAACGAGGGGAAACAAAAAGCAAAATTGGGCACAGAAAATGGGGGCAACGAGGGGGAACAGAAGGCAAAGTTGGGCTCAGAAAATGGGGGCAACGAGGGGTACAGAAAGCAAAACTGGACACAGAAAATGGGGGCAACGAGGGGGAACAGAAGGTAAACGGGCACCGAGGCAACAAGCAGAGGGGCGAGCTTACCAGCAGCAGCAGCGGGCAGGACAACACAGGCGGAGCTGTGTGGCAGGGGAGCGACCTACCTGGCAAGGTCAAGGGTCGCTCTCCTCACCGCGCAGCGGCCGCCATATATGGGGAGGTGGGAGGGAGGAGCAGCTGGGAGGCGGGAGGCAGGGGCAGCGAATGGGCAGTCAGGGGGGCGGGGACGCAGGGGACGCAGCGGCGGGAGTGGAGAGAGGCAACGAGGGGTACAGAAAGCAAAACTGGACACAGAAAATGGGGCAACGAGGGGTACAAAAAGCAAAACTGGACACAGAAAATGGGGGCAATGAGGGGTACAGAAAGCAAAACTGGACACAGAAAATGGGGGCAACGAGGGGTACAGAAAGCAAAACTGGACACAGAAAATGGGGGCAACGAGGGGTACAGAAAGCAAAACTGGACACAGAAAATGGGGGCAACGAGGGGTACAGAAAGCAAAACTGAACACAGAAAATGGGGGCAACGAGGGGTACAGAAAGCAAAACTGGACACAGAAAATGGGGGCAACGAGGGGGAACAGAAGGCAAAACTGGACACAGAAAATGGGGGCAACGAGGGGTACAGAAAGCAAAACTGGACACAGAAAATGGGGGCAATGAGGGGTACAGAAAGCAAAACTGGACACAGAAAATGGGGGCAACGAGGGGTACAGAAAGCAAAACTGGACACAGAAAATGGGGGCAACGAGGGGTACAGAAAGCAAAACTGGACACAGAAAATGGGGGCAACGAGGGGGAACAGAAGGCAAAACTGGACACAGAAAATGGGGGCAACGAGGGGGAACAGAAGGCAAAGTTGGGCTCAGAAAATGGGGGCAACGAGGGGAAACAAAAAGCAAAATTGGGCACAGAAAATGGGGGCAACGAGGGGGAACAGAAGGCAAAGTTGGGCTCAGAAAATGGGGGCAACGAGGGGTACAGAAAGCAAAACTGGACACAGAAAATGGGGGCAACGAGGGGGAACAGAAGGTAAACGGGCACCGAGGCAACAAGCAGAGGGGCGAGCTTACCAGCAGCAGCAGCGGGCAGGACAACACAGGCAGAGCTGTGTGGCGAGGGAGCGACCTACCTGGCAAGGTCAAGGGTCGCTCTCCTCACCGCGCAGCGGCCGCCATATATGGGGAGGTGGGAGGGAAGAGCAGCTGGGAGGCGGGAGGCAGGGGCAGCGAATGGGCAGTCAGGGGGGCGGGGACGCAGGGGACGCAGCGGCGGGAGTGGAGAGAGGCAACGAGGGGTACAGAAAGCAAAACTGGACACAGAAAATGGGGGCAACGAGGGGTACAAAAAGCAAAACTGGACACAGAAAATGGGGGCAATGAGGGGTACAGAAAGCAAAACTGGACACAGATAATGGGGGCAACGAGGGGTACAGAAAGCAAAACTGGACACAGAAAATGGGGGCAACGAGGGGTACAGAAAGCAAAACTGGACACAGAAAATGGGGGCAACGAGGGGGAACAGAAGGCAAAACTGGACACAGAAAATGGGGGCAACGAGGGGGAACAGAAGGCAAAGTTGGGCTCAGAAAATGGGGGCAACAAGGGGAAACAAAAAGCAAAATTGGGCACAGAAAATGGGGGCAACGAGGGGGAACAGAAGGCAAAGTTGGGCTCAGAAAATGGGGGCAACGAGGGGTACAGAAAGCAAAACTGGACACAGAAAATGGGGGCAACGAGGGGGAACAGAAGGTAAACGGGCACCGAGGCAACAAGCAGAGGGGCGAGCTTACCAGCAGCAGCAGCGGGCAGGACAACACAGGCGGAGCTGTTTGGCGGGGGAGCGACCTACCTGGCAAGGTCAAGGGTCGCTCTCCTCACCGCGCAGCGGCTGCCATATATGGGGAGGTGGGAGGGAGGAGCAGCTGGGAGGCGGGAGGCAGGGTCAGCGAATGGGCAGTCAGGGGGGCGAGGCCGCAGGGGATGCAGCGGCGGGAGTGGAGAGAGGCAACGAGGGGTACAGAAAGCAAAACTGGACACAGAAAATGAGGGCAACGAGGGGTACAGAAAGCAAAACTGGACACAGAAAATGGGGGCAATGAGGGGTACAGAAAGCAAAACTGGACACAGAAAATGGGGGCAACGAGGGGTACAGAAAGCAAAACTGGACACAGAAAATGGGGGCAACGAGGGGTACAGAAAGCAAAACTGGACACAGAAAATGGGGGCAACGAGGGGGAACAGAAGGCAAAACTGAACACAGAAAATGGGGGCAACGAGGGGGAACAGAAGGCAAAGTTGGGCTCAGAAAATGGGGGCAACGAGGGGGAACAAAAAGCAAAATTGGGCACAGAAAATGGGGGCAACGAGGGGGAACAGAAGGCAAAGTTGGGCTCAGAAAATGGGGGCAACGAAGGGTACAGAAAGCAAAACTGGACACAGAAAATGGGGGCAACGAGGGGGAACAGAAGGTAAACGGGCACCGAGGCAACAAGCAGAGGGGCGAGCTTACCAGCAGCAGCAGCGGGCAGGACAACACAGGCGGAGCTGTGTGGCGGGGGAGCGACCTACCTGGCAAGGTCAAGACTGAGGCGCAATACCAATTACCACCACCAGGTGGCACTGGTCACTAACATAGCTGTGTGGGGAAATCACCACGTAGCGGTGTCAAAATTAGGCGAGGGTTGGTCGGGAATCAAGCGGACACTAAAGGAGTGACCGGATTCCCAAACGCGCGTAAAGACCAGCGGGAGCGCTCGACGGAGCTGCCTCGCTCGGACCAGACGCGCCTGACAGGATCTCACCGCGCGCAGAGCACACAGCGGGAGAAACTGCGAGGGGGAGAACGCGTCGGGCAAGAGCCTGCTGCGCAGGGAATATGAAACAATACCAAGGCAATAATGCTAATAACGTGCACAAGAAACCGCTATACAAACAGCAACAACGTCAGATTAAGGCAAGAATGTAAGGAATGCACTTAACTGACGAGCAGTGAAGAAAGAGGAAGCGGAAGGGACGTCACGATATTATATACGATGGACTGTGATATGATTGGACTATAGTTGCCTTGGAGAATACCCCTAATGGTTCATGGGTTGTGTAGTCTTTTGTTTAATGATTGTTGTGTTACGTTTTCTTTGAACTGCTATGCAAATAAAGTGAGGAAAGATATGCATAATCCTCGCCTCCGTCCAGCCATAGAATTCATTAAACTTTATTTGATCTGATTTAGAAACATAGATCATAAAAGTGTACATAAAAACAGTAAATCCTCTTTCCTAATACAATACAGTGAGAATTAATTAAAACCAGTAGGTAAAAACGGGTGTTACAAAGCCCGGTTCAGAGCAACTTCAGGTTAACAGAATCGTAAAGTTCAATGTTTCGCAAGATCAATCTCATGTACTTCATGCAAAATATGCAATAAGGGGTCCAAGTAAGATGTAACGCTCCAATACCTGACCAGTTTGCACTATATAAAACTGCAGACAAACTAAAAATAAAAAGTGTTTTGCACACTTCTGTCATTGGGCTATATGTGGGCTACATCTGGGTGATATTTGTGCTACATTTGGGCTCTTTTTTCTCTGGTGGCCATCTTGGGAAACTTATTTGTTATGAAGTTTCCTAATTTCGTCATTTACTGCAGTCTCCTCAGTAGGAAATGCTTTCAGTTTTTTACTTTGATTCCATCAAGAAGGCATTGAGATGTGTCACACATTTGCCATAAATTCAGAATGTTAGCACTCTAGTTGTTCATTAGATCACTGTAGTAAAGCTACTGCTCACCAGGGAGTTAACTGGAAGTCTACTGCTGGTATTGAAAGTGATTGTTTCAGTCTGCATGTCAGAATTTTCTAATGAAATAGAAGAGGATTTGAGATCTCACTTAAAAAATGCCCTAAATTTTCTTTCTGCAGCACTAACCATAATTTCTATGGCAAAATGAACCCCCTCATTTTGTTCCTTTTTAAATTAAATGTTTTAAGTGTTACCAGTTTATTCCAATCAAGATGGCTTCAGGTGTGCCATAATTTTGTCATAAGTAAGACTGTTAGCGCTCTAGTTGATCTTTAGAACACTCTGGGAAGCTGCAGTAGAACACAAAGGCATCAACTGACAGGCTGCTCCTGTTGAAATATAACAGGAAGATATTTGAGATCACACTTGAAACATGTCCTAATTTTTCTTTCTACAGCACTAACCATAATTTCTATGACAAAATGAACCCCATTATTTTGTTCCTTTTTAAATTAAATGTTTTAAGTGTTACCAGTTTATTCCAATCAAGATGGCTTCAGGTGTGCCATACTTTTGTCATAAGTAAGGCTGTTAGCACTCTAGTTGTTCTTTAGAACACTCTGGGAAGCTGCAGTAGAACACAAAGGCATCAACTGACAGGCTGCTCCTGTTGAAATATAACAGGAAGATATTTGAGATCTCACTTAAAACATGTCCTAATTTTTCTTTCTACAGCACTAACCATAATTTCTATGGCAAAATGAACCCCCTCATTTTGTTCCTTTTTAAATTAAATGTTTTAAGTGTTACCAGTTTATTCCAATCAAGATGGCTTCAGGTGTGCCATACTTTTGTCATAAGTAAGGCTGTTAGCACTCTAGTTGTTCTTTAGAACACTCTGGGAAGCTGCAGTAGAACACAAAGGAATCAACTGACAGTCTCTGCCCTTGTTGGATGTACATGTTTTACTGAGAATGTCAGACTTCATTCTCACATAATTGAGAAAGATAATGTGAATTTACAGAAAATATGCTCTCATTTTAGCTTCTGGAGCACCTTCCAAAACTGTATGGGACAAGCATGTGAAAATAGTTTTCTCTCAAACATGATTCATGATATCCCAGCAGATAAAATCACCTTAGAACACACCACAATTCCTGAAATTAGTATGGTACCATCAACAAATGAATTCTAATGTAACTAAAGTCTGTTATCACCCTTTATAGTTCTCCTTTTGGTAACCCTCAAAATCTTCGATTCACTACAATGCATTTCAATGGGGTACTATCATTTATATTGGGCCCAAGATGGCTGCCAGCAATTCCAGGATGAAGTGCTGACAGCCAATCAGATCTCACGATGACATGTGTGGTTAGGCTCCTCCCAGATATATATGTGTTTTCTTTTTCAAATTTCTCAGGAACTACTGAACGGATTTACACCATTTAACCAAAAGGCACGACTCTGAACCAAGGGCTACCTTTTGCCAAATTTGGTGTAATTCCGTTCAGCAGTTCGGGCTGTAGCTGCGACGAAAGGTTCCTATGGAAAATTGCATGGGGAAAACATGTTTTGGGACCCCCTTTTTTTCTCGGCCCCCACTTGATGAATCACCCCGAGACTTTCAGGATAGGAGCGGACCAGAGCGGGCCATAAGTTTTGAAAAGTTCGCGAAGATTCGTCAACCGGCGCCAAAGTTATTTCAAATAGAATGTTGTGGATTTCCTATGGAACAATAGGTCCTAACTATAACTATCTACTGGCGACCGCCAGTAGATAATATATATACAAAGGAATACACATATCTAGGTACACATATATAATCTAAATAAATGCTTATATACACAGATATGCTGTATATTTATGTTTGAGTATGGTGGTTTTGTGGGGAAGAGCCAACTCTTCAATAGTCTTCTGAAGGTAAGGTAGTTATCCGTGGATCTTATGTTTGGGGGTGAAGCGTTCCATAGTTTGGCTGCATGAACAGAGAAAGATGTGCCACCTATGTTTTTTTTTTTTCCATGGTTAGATTTTGAGGCGAGGTGCCAATGTAGAGTGGAGGTTCCTCTGTTGAATGTATTTGGTGATTTTATTCCTTATTGTTAGACCAGGCATTCTTGGCGTGGTTTCCCCTGACTTTCTGCCTCTACCTCCTGTATTTCTGACTGTGTGCTGGACTTCGTTTTTGCTGGTTTAGGTAATCTGGGCACTTTGCCACTGCTGATCAGTGCCAAAGTACAAGTGCTCCCTGGGTAGATTGTAATTCTGATTGGTTCTCCATGATTGGCATATTTGATTTACTGATAAGTCTGTAGTAAAGTGCACTGTGTGTGCCCAGGACCTGAAAATCAAATGCTACTAGGGGGCCTGCAGCACTGATTGTGACACCCACACAAGTAGCCTTTCAAATGTGCCTCAGACCTGCCACTGCAGTGTGTGCGTGCACAGTTTTTAACTGCCATGACGACCTGGCAAGAACACCCACTTGCCAGGACCAAAGTACCCCCATGGTCAGGATGCAGTGTATGTGAAAGGTAGGACATGTACTGGTGTGTTTTACATCTCCTGAGAGTGAAATACTGTGTATTTTGTTTTTCACTATTGCAAGGACTAGCTCTCCCACAGGATATCATTGTAGCAGACTTGTAACATTTTACAAGTGTAACTTTCAATTGGGAACGGCCAGAGATTTGTAGTTTGGGCTCCCTGAGCTCAGAATTTAATAACACATCTTTTTGTACAGATGGTTTTGAAATTGTGTGTATGAAAATGCCACTTTTAGAAAGTGGGCATTTTCTTCTTTAAGCATCCTGTGCCTCTGCCTGCCTGTGGAATCAACATCTGGTTTCAGATTGACAGGGGCTTGTTTGTGCATTGACTCTAGACACTCACACAAAGGGAGAGGTGGTGTGCCCTGCATATGATGATGAGCCATCCTGGGCTAGAGTGGTGGGAAGAGTTGTCGCTAGCACCTGACTAGGCTGTGGCTGCCCTGCACAATGCTGTCTCCACACCCGCAGGGAGGCTGGACCAGGGAGGACAGAACTTGTTTTCATGAGCAAGAGGTACTTTCTTAACAAAGACTTCACAGGGAAAAAGGAGTTT